>JBAMCF010000814.1:0-37424 GCA_037075285.1 Drosophila lutescens | reverse complement strand
CCTGAGCCTTCGGCCTCCTTCTCGGTCCGCAGGCATCAATCACGTTTTTTCACGGACTTCTGGGGCCCAGCACTTTGGTATTTCCACTTCATTTTTGTCGATTTCGTGGGCAATCAAGCGCAAATGCCCACGGTAAGCCCGATGCTACGGTGCGAGGACCAACCTGGCAGCTGATTCACGTATTTATTAAGTTCACGAAAGGGCGTGAAAACAATCCCAGTCCCACGGCCATCATCGTCATGAACATCATAGAGGTGGCCATTTTGTTGCATTTTTCAGGCATTTTTTATGAGTAAAGGATCTGTGTAAAATTCGCTTACCATTTTTGAATTAGAGAGATTATTCACTCTCCCCGCTGCCAATTTATTCTCCACCACTTGATGTCCTATTTATGCTTCATAGGAAACAATTTTTTGTGAATTGCTTTTTTGGTTTTTGGAAAATGTCTTAATACTTAAACCATTTCATCCCATTGATTTCCGATGCGCTTAAAATATTTTGGGAATATTAATTCCCCTATTAATTGGAAAAATTTGACTTCTTCTAATAACCGAATATCCAAAAAAATATATTTAGAAACTTTTATAACTTAAGCTCTATATATATTTCGATTAAATGTTACGTCAGTTGAGATAATTCTTTACAAACTTTTTGTTGAAGGAAAATTACAACGACCGAAAGCTGATGCGAACAGGTCCGATTCGTGGCCCCGAAAATTTCCGCAACATTTGGCCCATGATAAAAGAACATTTTGCCAACTGACCGAAGGCATTTAAAGTTTTCGTTTGCATTTTCCAGTTCTTTGCTCGCTTTTTTTTATGATTGTCACGACTTTTGCCCGGCTCATCTGGCTTGTCCATCAGAATGAGAGCCCGAGGCGAAGCTGCGACTCTCATTAGTTGAACAACTGAATTTGCCAGGGGCCAACTTTTGCGGAGATCGGGGGATAGAGATATATAGATGGATACATGCCTTGGCATTTCAATCAATGAGGCTGAAGGGGAAAAGTTGTTCCTGCACCCGAACGCATACTAAGAAGGCCACCAGCTGATGATGGGGATAAAAATGGGAAAGAGGGAAAGTTAGGGCAAATTGAATTTTGAGCAAAAAAAAGTTGTACGTTTCAGCGCAAGGCAGGAAAATCTTTTAATTCAATCGGCGCCGCGCTGAAAGCTGTAAACTTGTGTTAAATTATTGGCGTCCTGTTGTACTAGGCGTATACTTCATATTTCTTCACCCAACATCTTGTTCCGTCTAGGCGTATACTTAACATTTTTCCTTAATTTTTCTTTTTTCGACCTTTTTCTTATTTTTTCTCATGTTGTTGCTGGACCGGAAGACGCAGATTTGCCTGCCAGTTGCAGCTGCTGCTGCTTCTGGCGAAAACGGAAATGAGAAGTCATGGAGCATTTATCCAAGGATCTGGCCGGCCCGAGAAAACCCCCTTCCATCTCTCATCTTTGTACTTTGGGTTCCACTTTATTTTATTATTACGTTTTTTCGGGTCTACGGTCTCGGTCTCCTACTCACATTTGCATATCAATTTGTTCGCATTCGTTCGTGCTGGGCTCCCTAGTTTTCCATTTCCTCTTTTCCCCCCATTTCATTGCATACTTTTGGGAGTCCGCACCGAAGTGCATTTCCCATTTTACCATTGTTGTATGTAAGAGGGGAGTGAAGAGTGAATGCTGCGCGTAATCAGGCAAAAATCTGTCTAGCTTTTAGTTTTGTTTTCGCTCGGGGAGTTGCTACGGCTTTCGGGATTGAAATCTGGATTTGGCATTGGGTTCCGGTTCCTTCACTCCGCATTCTAATATTTTAGTGCCTTGTTTATTTGCCATTTGCTGCTATGTTTGCTTATCGCTTCTGACAAATGGCATCTGGTTGGAGGATTTGTGCTGCTCGGTTTTTATGGAGACCCCTCCGAAATTTGTCTAGTATTTATGATGCATAAATCTTCAGGGATTTGACTTGATTAAATGTGACTGTCGAGTCATGATTAATGCCGCCAAAGATGGTCAACAAAAATATTAGTTTAACCGTTTTCTCGGTTTTTATGGAGAAACTAAATATTTATTCAGTTGGTTCTTCAAATATTGAAGCAATTTCTTAATGAAAGCCAACGTCACAAAATTAATTTCCATTTTTCTCAATTTTTTCACTCAATTTGAGTGTTACGTTATGACCTCAATTCAGACAAAAAATCCTTCGCCGTTTTACCAATTTAACAAACCAAATTGTTACACAACAAATACGAATAAATGTCAGCTGCAAAGGGAAAAAAACCCGCTGGGAAATTCTGCAACTGCTAAATGGAAGCTGTCGTTTGTTTTGACATTTCGCTAATAACTGAAAATTAGTGTTTCGTCAGTCAGCGGAATTTCTCTCAACTCTCAACAAAAAATAATAGTGTGTAAAATGGGGGCAAATTGTCTACCCTTTATTACTTTAATAAAATTTGAAGAAGTTTAATACGGTTTGGTTGAGATTCAGTTTAATTTCGAATTTATTATTTAAAAAGTTATCTTTTATTAGAAAAAAATATTTTTTGAATTTCCAACAAATATTTCCAGATTTTAGATTCAAATCTAGACATTTTTAGGGCACACCGTTGACTCTCTATTAAGAGGACTGTGCCAGTTTTTTCTGCAAGTGTCAAAGTGTCAGCGGTTTGTTTCATTTAGCGACTTAAACCGGCAGAAAGCTGCATTTAAAAATTGTTTACTTGTGCAATTTAGCCACTTATAGTGGGTTTTACCACTGGATATTTGCATATATGCACGAGTAGGGATCTGCGTAGCCGCATCCTAGCCTCCGATTCCCGGTTATCTCGACAATATGGCGACACTAAGCTCTGCACTCGAGCACAACACAATTGGCGCATTGAAGAGGAAATGGCGCGTTCGCGTTTTTGCTGCATCAGCAGAATTCAGAATGCGGGAGAAAAGAGGGTAGAATCCAGCCACTGATTATGAAGTATTGTGCAAATATGAAACTGCCAAGTACATATACCAGGGTTGCCAACTAAGCCCGATGAGGTTCCCTTGAGCTCCTAACAAGCAATACCAGAACATGGTCAACTTTTGGAACCCCACTCCCCTATTTGTCATGCAAATAACAAGGACAAAAACAAGCGAAAAAGTTTAGACCAACAACAACAGAAGTAGGAAATTGTTACAGGCGTAAACTTTCTAATTGTCTAAATTACATAGGCACTGCACGAACTATGTACACCTACGACCCAATGAAATGGAGTGGTGTTGGATGGGATGGTATAGAGTGATGTGGGTAAAGTGGGTGGCGTTGTCTGTTTGTTGTTGCGGCCAGCGGTGGGCTTTGGCGCAGCTTTTCAGCTTTTCGTTGTTAATTTTTATTGACATTTGCAGCTTGGGTTGCTTTGACAAGGTCCCTGGTTTGTTTTAGGTTTGTTTTGGGAGTTTAAGGGATTGCCTTTAATTTTACTGAACTATTTTTAAATTTATATATTTTTAATTCATTTATTAATGTATTTTACTGCTAAATTATAAAGAAAAAGCTTTTAGAAATATTACAAAAAATATATCTTGATTTTATGTGACATCCGTTGCAGTTGAATACAAAAGCCCCACATGAACTTGGCTGTGGATTATCCATTTGAGCAAGCAATTTCCATGGAAATCTCGTAAAATATATGTATGTATATTCGCCTCTTTGGCAGGCTCCCCGAAACAAATGTTCTGCGTACTTTTTGGGGCATGCAAAAATTATTAGCGCATTGAAAAGTTTGTTCGCCTGTTTTGTGGGCCTGTCATTTGCCACTTTTGGCACATTTGTTGTGCGTGAACTCGCGGCTGTCTCGCTCTTTGGCCTTTGGGTGCTCCCTCTCTCTTTCTCTTTTTTTCCCAACCATCTCCATTTCCCCTGCGAGCACTTGGCATAATAATGAAAAATTAATCGGTAAAAATCCGCACGAAAAGCATCCATTGCATAAATTTCGGCGCCGGGCTTAATTGAAATGACGACAATCGGCGAAATCGGGCGCCGCCGCCATGCAGCCAAAAGGTGTGTGAGTGAAAGAGACGGAGTGTTACGTAAAGAAAGAGTGGGAGAAGGAGAGGCGTGAAAGAGACAGAGCGGCAAGCATGAGCGAATAGACACGCATAAATTTTGCACAAACAGGCGAACAAGGTCCCTGAAAGTATGCAGCAAGCTGTGCATACTAATAACCTGCAACTCGGCGGTTGGCTATGGATTTTCGGTGGCACCACCATTACCATTGCCCCCCCGGGTAACTGATGCCAGAGCCATCAGCACCACTAGGTTCCTGCACTAGTCCCTGTCCCATTCCCAATTCCCCAGCCCCAACCACCACCACCAAACCAGACTCCACTGTGGATTACTCGCCGTGTTGTTCTCGTTTTTGTATTTGGCGGTTATGCCAACAACTGCAGTTGGCATCAAAAATTTGCGCATATTAAGTTGTTGATTTGTTGATTTACACTTGGCTTCGCCGCTTGCCAACTCCACGAAACTCCCCACACAGAAATTCAACCACAAAAATAGCGATTTAGCCAGAGATGACCCGGAAATGTGTAGAGTGAAAGGTCTATTTAGAAAGCTCAAAATTTAATCAATTTAATTTATTGGCCTAAGGTTTTCTTGTCATAGTTAGTGCTTGATTTGTTCGAATTGATCATTCACCGATATTAATTATTTACAGAGCTTTGTAACCCTTTTCACATGTTTATTTTCCTATGTTTAATTTTAAATTCGGATTTAATTTGATTGTTACATTTTCGTATGAACACTGGTAGACTCCACTATTTTTTTTTCATTGGAAAACTAATGTTTGAATTGCTATGTGGGCGGTGCTTTGTTCCACTGCCTACTCTATCCCTCCATGATTTGCGATGTTCGGAATATCTTATACCAACTGCTGTCCTAAAGTGGTATTCATCCGCAGCAGTGCTGTTGTCCTGCCTCTTCATCCTGTTGAATTGACAAGAAAGCTGTCCCAAAAGCAGCAGAAATACGATTCCAAATGTAAGAAATTTCGATGCGAACATGTTGGGTAATTTTAAGTGACTAAGTGAAAATAATCGATCGACTAAAAACAACACTCTTATCAGTAAATAATATTTACTAAATATACTTATATATGTACAATGTGCATATATATACATTTAATCTCTCTGCTCAAACCACAGCTCATAATTGGTTCAGAAATCTTGAAAAATTGACCTTAGCATGATAACAAATGTAATCAAAAGTGCACAATCTAGACTGAACATTTTATGACTGAGTTCCTAAATTTCAATAAAGAAGAAGTCATAATTGTGATTTGTGTTTATATGAGCAGCAGTTGAGAATTCAGTTGAGTTAAGAAAGTCATTGAGTGGCACTTGGCTTCACCGCTTGCCAACACCACGAAATTCCCGACAGAAATTCAACCACAAAAACAGCGATTTTATTCTTTGTTTAATTTAAAATTCGAATTTAATTTGATTCTTATATTTTCGAATTGACACAGGTAGAATGCACTATTATTTTGTTCAACAGAAAACTATTTTTTCCAATTACGATGTGGGCGCTTCCATGTTCCTCTGCCTGCTCTATTTCCCCATGAGTAGGGATAGGGGTTAGGGTCATAGTATTGACCCATGGCAGTCCTGGGGACGGATTGACCCGCAGCATAGCTGTTGTACTGCCTCTTCATCCTGTTGTATTGTCCCGAAAGCTGTCCCAAAAGCAGCAGAAATGCGATTCCAAACGTAAGAAATTTCGATGCGAACATGATGGCTACTTTTAAGTGACTGCCAAAGAAATATTTCAAAAAGAAAATATTCGTTCGATCGGCAGCAAAACTTCTATCAGTATATGTACTTACATTGTACAATGTACAACATACATGTATATATTATATATATTATATATATTATATATATATTATATATATTATATACGTTTAAACTCTCTGTTAAAAGCACAGCTCATAATTGGATTAGATTAGAAGAACTGTAATTCAAGAAGAATTCTGGAAAAATTGACTTTAGCATGATAACAAATGTACAATCATGCGGTTCGGGTTCCTAAATTTAAATCGTTATCAGTTTAATAATTAAACTCATTACGGGCTGCATAGTTTTTAAGAAAACATTCAGCTTTGATTTTAAAAATTATCACGAGCTCAATATGTCTAAAAAGCTTGTTTGCATGAAATACACAGTGTGTTGTAGTATAGTTATTTGCCTTACTTTTTATATTTTTAAGATTTTGCTGACTAAAGAACATTTTCATTATCATTGTCAATGTTAATGCAGTCCATCAAAGAAAGGAAAGATGCAGGGAAGTGCACTTTGTCTGTTTACCCCTCTACCTACAAGGACTCCATCATCATCAGCCTCCGGATCATCTTTGCGTCCTTCGACAACATCATCATCTTAGTCGTAATCGTTGTGCTGCCCACCTGTCTCGGAGTTGCATTACCCATCTGCATTTCCGCCGTGAGCGTTGCAACTGTTGCAAGAAATGGCTGCTGCCACATCCTGTAGCAGACGAGACTGACTTTTCTGGATGGCTTAATAGCCTTTCCCGGGATGCAAAGGGGTTACCAGGCGACTTGTTGAGTCTAAGGGGAAATATGAAATTTTCTGAATTCCGGCGGCAAAGCATAGTTTGTAGTGGCATAGAATTTAGCTGAAAGAAACTGGATCTTTTAGAATGTGTAAAGTATGGAAAGAAGTTTAAAGTCTTGTGGCATAAACTAATAAAATGAAAAGAATTCTAAAAAAATACTAGATAAAATACTAGATATTAAATGTTCTTGTTTAATTGAGCTTTCATAATTCCTGCATCTTACACCTTTTAGGGTATTTAAACTTTCGTTTGCCTTCTGGGCACTTCAATTGTTTAAAAACAAGTCATAATTGTGCTTTGTGTTTATATGAGCAGTAAAACCGAAGTTGAGGGAGTCATTGAGTGGATGAAGAGCTGTCAGAAAGAGTCCTTCTTTCTCCAGTTGTTTTTTATTTTTCTTCCCAAACCCTTCTACTGTCGGATTGCACTTGAGGTAGGTGCTGTTGTTGTTGTTGTTGTTGGCTCTTACCTTGAGGCGTCTTTTGTTCTGAATAAAATTTGTATGGACCTTTTTATTTTCGCATACTTTTAGGAGCTCCTCTTTTTTTCCCCGCCAGGTACTTACATTAAGCGTTATTCAGAGCCCGCTGAATGGAGTGATGGTGCATTTTCCACCTGCCGAGTTAATTTCGCAAATGCAGCGGCAAAGAAAAGCGTGAGAAACAAAAGTAGTGGAAAACCCCTTCCATCGGCATGACACATGTTGGGATTGGCGGCATTTCTTTCTTTCCGTTTTCCTTTATTCTTCCCATTTTTTTTTGCCTTCCTTGGTCATTTATCTTACGCCTGGGCCGCTGCAAGTGACCATGCAAAATCAATTAATGCCGGCGAGGCACTCAGATTGCATTGCATACCGCAAGGCGTTTTTTCCACGTATTCACCCCAACCCACCATTTCACCCATTTTTCAGGGCCTCACTTAATGCGCTGCGTTGTTTGCACATTAAGAAGCAATCCGATACTCGAGTCCGCTCGAAATTTGCATCACCATTCGATGCTGAATACCTAGCGGTGGAAAATATATACGTAGGCTGCACACACAATGCGAAATAATTAAAAATCCGTTGGTCCGAAAGGCACACGATGCCATTATCCTACAGATCGCTAGCAATCGGAGATTTCATTACTGCTTGAATGTGTGGGCATTAACATACATAACTTTAATTTTATTATTGCTCAGGTAAATTTGTTCGCCACGAGAAATGATTGATGGACGGCCGAGATTTTATCATAATATACCTGATTGATTTTATATTCGATTTTCCCTTTTGACTTTTTACTTAATCCGGGATTATCTTTAAGTATTCTTAATTATTTTAATGATTTTTAAATATCGCCCAATGGCAGTGCACTTTTTAATTGGATGTTTTACTTACAAAAAACCGTATACCAACTAGCAACTTCATGCACAACTGTACTTTTTACGTCCTTGTTAGTTTGTTTTTTTGACTTCAAAGGTAAGCCTCGAAACTCCCGCTGATTTGTCAAAAACTAACACGACCTGTCAGCTTTTGGCCAATCCCCGATGCAAATTCTCACGCCGTCATCTGTCAAAGCCATTTGGTGTGACTTGTTGTCGCCTACCTACTTGGGTACAGTCACCGCCGCATTCCGGCATTCCTGTGCTGCGGCGGCTGCAGGTGCAAATGGCAAATGGCGTTTCCATGCATTTAGCCTGGCCGCAAAAACGTATGCAACACCTTTTGTTTGACGATCGTGTGCTAATACGCTGTGAAAAAAGAGTGGTTCACCCCTGTGCCTCTGACACTTTGCCATGGCTTTTTGTTCGGAATTTTGTTTGGCCGGGGCTCTTTCCTTTTTACGCCTTCTTTTGGGCTTCAGTCGCTTTTCTGCGGGCGTTAACCGAAGCTGTTTTGTTGTTGACTTTGCGCTCCAGTTGCTGGTCGCGAAAAAAAAGATGGCTGTGGGATGTGGGCTGTGGGTTTGAGGGGGGCTGTTGAGTAAAAGCCAAGCTCGGGTTTGAGAGTCCATATTTGCCTTTGTGGAACTATCATTAAACAAGTGAAGCCACCAGCAGAAAACTGCGGAAAACTACTGCACACAAGCCACCACACAAGCAGCTCACCTCAATCCACCACACGAAACACATTAAAAGCGAGGCCAAAAGACAAATGCAGCCACACAAACAAAGCAACAAAGGAGCTATGCTTTCACTGAAACAAAAAACCTTAGTTTAGTTGGGACAGTGTGACCATTAAACTAACAGATTGCTAAGACACAACTAATGATAAAGTGTGACCATGTCGGCTTTATTTTGGTTGTAATTAGGATTTTTTAAAAAACATAATGACAAGTCGGAAGATGATAACAAGTATGCTACTTATAAAATACATTTCAAGTCACTTTGCACTTAAAAAATTCAACATTTAAGCTTATACTTTTTTCCCTCAGTGCATATGCTGCCTTTTGACTTCTCGCAGGCACTTTTGTAGCCTTTTTAAGCTTCTAACTACTGCTGCTTCATCTGCAGCTTCGTTTTTATCCCAACAGAAGCAGCAGAAGTCTCTTCCTTGGCTTAATGTGTTTTGCTGCTGCTTCCTGCACATTCGAGCATCTCGGTGTCCTGGCATCCTGGTGTTCTGGTATCGTGGTACTCTTTAGCCCTTTCAGTCCTGCATTTGACACGGCGTTTTGCATAGAGCGGCGATTCACAGGAACTTACAACACTCGCAGGGCAAACAACCACAAAGGACGCCAAAGCAGCAGCCAAGTGTCGGTCTATTTGGCCAAAAAATGCCTCGAGGACTGTTAAACCGATGCCTGGCATTGTCATCTCTCTATGATGTGCTCTTTTATTTTCTTGCGTTTGTTTTCCTTTCTTTTTCTTCCTGCCTGTCAGCCAACCAGCCGGTTGTGGTTTAAGCAATTTAAGGATTTCTGTTGGGCATTTGAGTGATTTCTGATTGCTATGTTTTTTTGTGGGCGGACAGTTTTTTATGCCCTGTTTGCTGAGTGAAAATAGATAGGTTTATGATGCGAAAACCTTAGGGATGTTAGCAGGGCTTAGGTAAATTGCTTGAAATGCTGGAAAAGGAGGTAGAAAAGTGTTGGAAGGCTTAAGGGAACAATTATGGGATAAGTTGAAACCATACTGCATTGAATTAAACAAGTAAAGCTGACATTTTTATCCAACAGAAGTTGCAGCAACCACTAGTTTGTTTGTAAATTCATGAACTGTAACTTAACTAGTTTCAGCACTTTATTGGTTGTCAAGCGCTTTCGACCCCAAGGACCAACGCATCGGTCCTTTTTCCCCTTATAAAGAGAAAACAACGCTTCAATTTGTCTCAAGTTGTCAGGTCGCTGGTTGTTGTTGGTGTTGTCGTTGTTCCACCGTACACTTTCAACTCATCGCTGCCACTTTTCTCGCCCTGCAACTTTCGTGAGCCAACTAGTGCGATGTTCTTGTCGGTGACTTTGACACCGTTTTCCACTTTTCGTTAGCATGTGAGCGAGAGCAAGGAAGCCAGCCAGCCAGCCAAGGAGAGTCCTAGCCCCTCCTGCCACGCCTACATTGACATGGCACTTATTTTCTTATTATTAAGTATACGCTTAGTGGGCCTGCGAGGCGTTGAGAGATGAGGTGGAGGCGGAGGCGGAGGCGGAGGTGAAGCTGCAGCTGCTGTGGAAGTGCGCCAAGTAATGATTACTTTGTGTCTGCCACTGACAAATGCCGTCAGTCAAAGTCAAAGTTGGCGGCGAAGGAAGGAGGACGCAAGGATGGGGGTAGAGGGATGGCTGGTGTTGACGACGACTCAATGCGGAAGGAAGTTCAAGCACAAAAGGTGCACAGTCAATGTAAAGGAGTCGCCGGTCTCCTTCGCTTTTTTCCCCATCCACATCCAACAGCTCCTTTTGGCCTGTGCATTCATGTGCATCGGCTTTCGATGAGATCAGAGAGGTGAAACAGTCCCCCCCCCGTTGACGACAGTCCATTTCAATGCCCAGAAAGTGAGCTGTAAGCCCCCGGCAGCGAAAAAAGTGCACATTGTCAATTTTGAAATTCTAATAAGAGTTTCACTTTTTCAGCTCACAGAATTCGTTGTTGAATTTCCAATGAGAGCTTTTTTGTAGAAAGAAATGAAGCTCTCGAACCCTTAGTAAATGTATAGCGGAAAACCAATGAATGTAAATAAGAAATGGAGAAAAATTAGAATAGAACTCAATAAATAAATAAAGTATGGATTTTATTTCGCCAGAAAAATACCAAAAATACCAAATTTTAAGTTTATATTTTGGGTACACTTTGATAAGATATATATGTGCAAGGTCACATGATCTTTGTTATCAGATGATTTGTCTGGAGATAAAAATGGTGACATTTTGCAATAGAAATATTATATGTGTAGGGTCAATTTGCAGACATAAACTAGAGAGAACAAGATATCCGTTACTCAGTCAAAGGAAGTGTGAGAGAGATGGAGACATGCATGCAGTAAGTGACTGCTTGCACTGCTTGAATTTCATTATTTGCTCATAACTCTTTTATAAATGGACCGATTTGAAAAATTCATCTACATTTCGATAGGTATTAATCAGGACAACTCTACTATTTAGGGGTATAAAAAACCCTTTTATAATCTTAAGGGAAAATATAAATGTAAATAATGAAATTCCATCAACCAGCTTTAATGGTATTTGGAGCACCAGCAGACTACAAAAAATCATTTTGCTTTAGGCCATGTCCGATTGGAAGCCATCCCCACACAAAATTCAATTTCCTATCCACTTAGCCATTGATTACCATGGACCGAACACTGCACACCAACACGGCTTCCGTCGCCGCCCGTCAAATCCGTCCAAACAACACATCGCCATCGACGTCGCCATCGCCTTTCGGTGTCTCCCCACTTCAGGCCTCCTTCCCCTCCGAACCCCAAAAACGATCCATCTCCTTGTGCTTGGCATTTCCGCTGTCACTCGCTTTAATTACGCCTCCCACTCCGAACGACTTTCTGGCCGAGTGACTGGCCAAATCCAGAAATCCTCTATCAATAGATGAAATATGCCCGTCAATGCACTGGCCTCTGGCCATCATCAGTCATGGGCATATTTTGACAGTGGCATTAGTCGGAAGCTAGGAATCATCCTCTCTATGAGCTCCACTAGCTAGTGGAGCTCCGCGTTGATTCTCATTTGCAATCGAAACTTGTCCACGGGTGACAATCAATGCGATACTGGCTACTGGCTACTGGCTTTTGGCCAACAGTTTCCCCTTTGGGCCATAATCCATTCTGGGCTACTCTGCAGCTTGTCAACATTCAGCATTCAAATGGCCTGGCCTTCGTTTGGCATTTCCACGCTAACGATGCAAAGTGGCAATCAATATTTTTCTTTTGTTGCCTTTCCCCAATTAATAGCAGATAAAAGTTCTTGTGTGCATATTTTGCCTTTATACGCCGCCCGTTCTGGCATATTTGGACTTTTTGTAATAAGCCAAAAGTTTTCTATAGCGGCCTCAAATTGGATGTGTCAGTTGCAGGCGATTTGTTAGCTTAATTGGTTGGGCCAAGGCAAATATCCGCTTGGCCTGCAAATTCAGGGTAATTATCTTTCTTAGCGATGGTATATTTCTTTCGTTTAATTAATGATGCCTAAAGTAAAGAAAATTATACTGTAAAGAGCTAAAAAATATATATTTTTGTCATTATCAATGGGTTTTTTTCCCTGCTATCAGCAGTCTGCCGTCTATCAAAGTCTGCAGAGCCAAATATAAAACAATAGGAATTTAATAGAAGATATGAAAGGTGTCTAGGAGCTGTAAACACGTGTCAAAATATAAATAGCCCTCACCATTGTAATACATGAAACGGAAGGTTTTACTTCGCCTTTCAAGATAATTTTTGGCATGTTTGATAAAAACAAAAATAGCATAGTCTCTTCACGTCCCGTAAACATACCGCCAAAAGACGAATTTCTCAAGAATTTTGATAAGAAAGTCACAAACTTTTAAAATTTACTAGTTTTCAAGCAGCTTATTTGGTTATTCGATACATTTTAATACATTTATATGCACTAGAGATTGATTTTTTTAAGTAAATTAGATTTGGAGATTTAAAATATAAAACTGTGGTATAGAAGATAGGAGTTTCCAAATATTATAGAATATTATTTAAATTTTATTGGTTTTATTTGAATTACCCAAAAAGACTTTGAAACAAAACAAAGTTAAAAAGAACTAAAAAAAACTGAGAACTTGATCAAGAAAGCGTGCGTTGATTGTGATAAGAGAGAATATGATACAGATCTTGTTAATAATTCAGTATCTTTGGCAAAATTTCGTTAACCAATTGGCTAATGAGCATTTTGGCAAATTAAAAATTTTGGTGCGTATAAATAGTACGGCCAATAGCTCGAAATGGTCACAGTACTTTCACAGTCTCGGAAAAGTGAACCTGAACCATCTGCAGACATGAGGAATATATACGGTAAAAGAAATCGAAAGGAACCCAACACTTGGAGCTAACCAATCCACTTTCGGTCCCACAGCTTTTGCCCTGCTGCTCATTGCAGTCTTTGCAAGCACCACCAGCGGTGCCAGCGTTTCCGACCTTCTGTGTCGCAACAAGGCCAACGGTATTCGCGCCTTGGTGCCCGGCAGTTGCTCCAGGTTCTATGAGTGCCACAACGGCGTTGCCCAGGAATATTCCTGCCCCAAGTTCTATGACTTCAAGATCCGCAGCTGCGTGACTTATAATCCTGGCTGCGTCGAGGGTGTTGTGGTGGAGCCAGTGGCCAAGCAGTCCGTCCGCGATACCGCTCAGCCGTGCAACGGAGCCACCACCGCTGCACCACCTTGCGAAACCACCACAACCAAGCCTCCATGCTCAGGTTCTGAGACCACAACTACAACATGTGCTCCTGGAATAATAACAACCACTACTACCACCACTGAGGCTCCAATCACAACGACCACCACTACAACAACGTGTGCCCCAACAACTACGACCACCACAACCACAGAGGCACCAACCACGACGACAACCACAACCACTGAGGCACCAACCACGACGACAACCACCACAACATGTGCCCCAACAACTACGACCACCACAACCACTGAGGCTCCAACCACGACGACAACCACAACAACTCAGGCACCAACCACCACGACAACTACAACAACGTGTGCCCCAACAACCACGACCACTACTACCACAACAACAACGACGACTACAACCACCACAACAACTACAACAACGACAACTACAACCACCACAACATGTGCCCCAACAACTACAACCACCACAACCACTGAGGCACCAACCACGACGACAACCACAACCACTGCGGCACCAACAACCACGACAACCACAACAACTTGTGCCCCAACAACTACGACCACTACAACCACTGAGGCTCCAACCACGACGACAACCACAACAACTCAGGCTCCAACCACAACAACAACCACAACAACGTGTGCCCCAACAACTACGACCACCACAACCACTGAGGCGCCAACAACGACGACAACCACAACAACTCAGGCTCCAACCACGACGACAACCACCACCACGTGTGCCCCAACAACTACAACCACCACAACCACTGAGGCTCCAACCACGACGACAACCACTACAACTCAGGCTCCAACCACAACGACAACCACAACAACGTGTGCCCCAACAACTACGACCACCACAACCACTGAGGCTCCAACCACGACGACAACCACAACAACTCAGGCTCCAACCACAACAACAACCACAACAACGTGTGCTCCAACAACTACGACCACCACAACCACTGAGGCGCCAACAACGACGACAACCACAACAACTCAGGCACCAACCACGACGACAACAACCACAACATGTGCCCCAACCACCACGACCACCACAAGCACTGAGGCGCCAACAACGACGACAACCACAACAACTCAGGCACCAACCACGACGACAACAACCACAACATGTGCTCCAACCACCACGACAACCACAACCACTGAGGCGCCAACAACGACGACAACCACAACAACTCAGGCACCAACCACGACGACAACAACCACAACATGTGCCCCAACAACCACGACCACTACAACCACTGAGGCACCAACCACGACGACAACCACCACAACATGTGCCCCAACAACCACGACCACTACTACCACAACCACTACAACAACGACAACTACAACAACCACCACAACCACCACAACATGTGCTCCAACCACGACCTCCACAACAACGACAACCACTACAACTACAACCACCACTACATGTGCGCCAACCACTACAACCAGCACAACAACTACAACAACTACAACGACAACATGTGCCCCAACAACAACCACGTCAACTACTACGACCACAACAACGACAACATGTTCCCCAACAACAACGTCCACCACAACAACTTGCGGCCCAACAACTACGACAAGTACCGTATGCGCTGACAAGACAACAACCACCGTTTGCGCTGAGACAACAACTACCGTATGCGCTGACGAGACAACAACCACTGCTTGCGCTGACGAGACAACAACCACTGCTTGCGCTGACGCCACAACAACTGTCTGCCCCACAGCCGCCAAGGCGTTGGCTGCCACCCAGTCGAAACGTAATCCCACCCGCCGCAATCCTGTCCACCGCCTCCTTTGGGAAGTGGCCCAATGGGCTGGTATTTCGTCCGCCAGTTCCGCTAGTGCCGATGTTCAGATCAAGGTTTCCTGCGCCGGCAAACCCGATGGATTCCTGATGGCATCTCCCGAGCGGTGCAACGACTACTACATCTGTCGCCACCAGCGCGCCCTGAAGGTCAGCTGTGGTGATCGGTACTTCAACGGACTGAAGGGCATCTGCGATCTCCCCGAAAACACCAGCTGTGTTCAGTCCTAAGTGATAACTGCCCGAAATGCTGCGACCAACATCATAATGGAAATGTGACAACAAACTATGGATAGAAACTTTTAATTATTGTAAAACCACTATTTGAACATGCACTTAAAAAACAGCAAAAGGCTTATAAAAGGCTAACAAAAAAAATGTATTTTGAATCTCTTCAATATTCTGGGTTACAAAATGTAAAACCAAAATGGGTTATCTTTCTATAATTTTAAGATGTCTTTATAATGACTTAAAAAATACGATATAAGTTAAAGATTTTTGGCGCCCAACGTGGGGCTGATTCTAAAATAATAACGTTTAAAATTCGCATTCAATTTTAATTCGGAAATTATTTAATTATTTAACTAACAGGACCTCTTTTTCCTCTTTTGTATTGCAGCATCACAACCACTCGTTGAGCCCCTCATAGCCAGAATTCCGAGCAACGCGCGCAAAAACCATTGGAAAAATCCTCACGCACAATGAAAAACGACGTCGTGCGATGGAGCAGGCAGCCAACTAGCAACATCAACAGCAGCAGCAGCAATAGAAGAAGCAGCAACAGCAACATCAACAGCCACAAACACAGAAGCAAAAGCAACAAATTAAATGCTCGACAATTAGGGTCACATGCTGCCAGAAGTTGTCAGCAGAGAGAGGAAAAAGAACAACAACAACAAACAATCAATGAATGTGATATAGGAAATTTCAATTTCGATTGCAATTTATTCAAAACTAGTTTTTTAACGCAATACAAACCGAAACTTAGTGGCAACAGCAGCCAGCGGAGAAGCAACAGCAAAAGCAGATGCATCAGCAGTAGTAGCAGCAGACACTTGGCGAAAACGAAAGCTATTTTGCTGTTAGCTCTGCAATTTAGTGCCGTAGTTTTTTTATGTAATTTTAATGTCGGTTTCGTGGCGGCGGCATCATCAGCAGCAGCAGCAGCAAGCGGCTCATCACCATCGACGGCCCCATCCGCAGCGCCATCATCCCCGCCCGCGCCACCAGCTGCACCACCGCAGCAGCCACCGTCATCGGCACTCAAAGTGGACCCAAATGGCCAGTCGCCAGTGCTGCCGCCCTACGTTCTCGACTATGAGACGGGGGGCAGGGTCAAGCTAACGCCGAACAACGGCAAGTACAGCGGCCAGTCGGTCAGTTCCGGGAGCAACAACCAAATCGTCGGACACTACACCCACACCTGGGCGGTTCACATACCGAACGGCGATAATGGCATGGCCGATGCTGTAGCCAAGGATCACGGTTTCGTCAATTTGGGCAAGGTGAGCGAAGTGACCTATAACATACATTCATATATTTTATAAAGATTAAAAATAAATATTAAAATTTAAAAGCGTTCAAACCTTTAAAGAGTTCTGAAAAAAATAAATGCAGATCTGTTAAATATTCTCTTTTTTAAAAGAAATATCCTCTATAGTCTCAGTTTTCGAATCAAAACCAGTTCGCCTTTTTATTACCCCACATCATTTGTCAAAGAAGTTCTGGCCAACACCTAAAGCAATAGCCAGTGAGACTCGTTAGCCAGTTTAGCATATGATTAGAACACTCAAATGTGAGACTATTAAAAGTTTGTGGCGCAGGAGAGAAGTTTCTCGTTATGGAAAGAAGCACTTGGCTCTGGGGGTAAGCATATCAGTTGATATGGAAATGGAGAGCACCGGACAAAGTTTCGTCTGCTGAAATCAGTGTTTTACCTTTTGCCTCCTCTGCATCCGTGCTTTCCAGCAGCAGCTTTGCCTGGTTGGTTGCCAGTCTGTCAGTCAGTGAAAACATTGATGGGGGAGGAAAAGTGGTTTTGAAATGCGGGCACAGGTGTTGCCGGCGGACAAGTTTAATCCGAAAGCATTTCGACCATTCACTTTAAACTGCTACTTTGATACACACACCTTTGGATCTTCTCCGATTTCTGAACTCCGCTCTACTTCCTCGGAACACACAGACGCGAACCCGCTAAGTGACTGTCAAGTTATCCATGGCAATGGGAATGGCCAGCACAAATGGAGCTCAAATCGCCTTGTAATGGCATCGTTTGCGATAAAACAAGGCAGATGGTTGGATAGATGTGGGGCGGTAGTAGTTGAAGTGCCCCTAAGGATGGATTTACAGATGGTAGCTGTAAGCTACACAGGCAGAAATCATTGATAATGGTTTGTAAAAAAAACGTGGTATTCTGAAATCAATTAAAAAGGTATCTAAAAGTATGCAACAAAATTGTTCTTAATCCGTGTGTCATTCCGAAATAAATCGATCATTTTTTACTGCATACTTTTAAGCGCCTTACTAAGTAATTTCAAGTAAATTATGTTTAAAATAAATTTAAATACTAATATTGATGGAAAATTTTCAAGTGTATAGCATCAACTCCCGGGAACATCTACCATACAATGGGGTATTTGAAAGTAAAATGCATTCCAAACAGTTATTTTTGCGGCTGCCAAGGGTTAAGTCCCTGCTCTCCCGCTGTCTGGGCCCCAAATGGAGCCCGGCATTTGTGTTTTCAATTGGGGAACCGAGCGGCGGCACACGCAGGTGGCTGATGTGAAAAGCCCGAGCCACGGAAAAGCTCAACTGTGTCGATTTCCATTATACGGCTCTCTCCCCTTCTTTTTGTTTGGCGGATCGAGCGAAAGACCGGGAGGAAATGAATTGGGCGGATGGCCGCCGCGACTTAAGTAGCCTTCGCGTCGGTGGAAATTAGTATCACTCACAATGCCGCCCGTACTCTTTCGACCATTGACTTAATTGGCAGAAACAAAAAGCGGAAAATTCAATTTATGAGGGGGCGCGGCGCGCACACAAAACTTTTGTTAGCACTCCGAACTAGTCGGTCGAAAGTCTCCGGCATTTGCGAGGCAGATGGCCGGACTCTGGGGCCGCGAAAGTTAATTGAAAATTAATTTTAAATGGCATTGTTAAAATGAATCCAACTTAAGGCCAACCTGAATGCGAACAGACACTGTCTCTCTCTCTCTCTCTCTCTCTCTCTGCAAATGAAATGTGCCATTTTGCATAATTAGATGACGCCCGAAACGGCTGTAAAACTGTAATGAGTTGAGCGCCGAGCGGAAGTGGAAATGAATCCTAGACTTTCTTCTGCCTTACTTGCCTTTATTAATTGCCAACTAGATTGTTGTGAAATGAAAAATGAGCAGGTAGTTTGGGAAAGGTATTGCTTTCGCGGTAGATGGTTACATAAATTAACAGGTTTTATTTTGCTTGGTGCTACAATAATATAAATTGTGGTGAACTTAAAGAATATTTTTGAAATCACTTTCAAATGTCAAAATAGGTGCCTAAATCTAGGCAGTGAATAAGTGGATCGTCGTCTTCCTGTAAGATTTCATATCAAAAATATATTGATGCATACTTTTAGACACATATTAAAAGTGATTTTAAAAATGCAGCTAAAAGAAAAGGTTTAATAAAAAAAATATTTAATTTTCTGTTGCTGCGTAACGGAAGCATAAATATAATTAATTTGTTTAAAACTTTTTTTAAGAAGCTCGAAACTTAAATCATATTAAATTGCCTTTTTGGTTCACATATCAAAAGCATTACTCCCAAAGTAAATTTGTTGTTCTGGATTCTCTCTCACCTATACAATTGAAATTAAATGCTTCGGCAACCCTTCAACCTGAACCTTGTTACGCTTTGCTTCATCCAACACGAACTTTCCAACCCCTTGAACTTTCGGCCCGCCCCCAAACATTTGAAACATAACTCGTCGAAAGTGTTGCCAAACATTTCGCACTTGTTCGTGTTGCTGCTGATTTTCCTTTCTGTTTCTCATGTTGTAATTTTTAGCGGCGGCCAACAAGCGTTAAAAACTAAAAACTAAACTCGCTGCACAAACAAGTTACAAGTGCCGACGACGACGTAGGGCAAAAACAATTAATAAAACCATAAAGATGAAGTAGTAGAACGCGGGACTTTTTGCCATTTGCTCTGTAACAGCCATAATTTTGCCATTTCAAATTGCAACTCCCAGGGTCTTCGTGGTGTATTTCAGTTGTTCTCCCGAAGGAGGGGCACATCAACAAATTCGGTGCGTCAGAAGTTTTAATGAAAACGATGCGCTATATATGCATATATATAGTACAACTCTCTAGTTCCAGGAGCCAGTTCCTTGGCTTATGCCCATCAAGTTTTCAGCGCTGAAAACTTTTTGGCACCGAAATTATGATGATAAAATAGAGAGAATAAAGTTTTCTGGACAACGAGAGTTGGTGGGAGATATTTTGGAGACAAGAAAAGTAGAAATTGTATGGGAATGCTTATTAACTGCTCTTTTAAAATTCGATTGCGAGTCTTGAAAGCTTGCAAATTTTAGTAAATAATCAGGGGAACTAAGAACGAATTTTAACATTTACATAAAAACTTGAGTGTTGAAGGGATGCTTTAATTGGTTTGAATAACCAATTTTGCTACAACGACAAGTAAATTAAAAATTAAATTAATAAATTTTCTTAGTTTTTATTCCATTTTTTAGCTGCACAACCCAATTCGTTTGCTTTTTTGCTAATCAAGACGGTTTCCATTAAGGTAAACATTTGAAATGACAAAAAAATGCGCAGAATTTATTAAGAAGGCACCTTGATAAGAAGTCCTGCCTGCTGGTCCTTTACCTTCCGCCCTCTGCTGTTTGTCATTTGCTTATCTGACTTTAGTCTTCCGGTAGCACGCCCTCCTTTTACCCCATTTCTCCCACCCATTGTTCGAATTTTGTATAGCGTCATTTACATAACACTCACTCTTTGTCCGTCTGCTGCAGTTCTTTGGCTTCCTTGGTCCTTCTTAAGTTCCTATTGTCTTCCTTTGCTGTCTGGCCGGCTGCTGATAAATGTTATCCCCCGGCCTCGGCCTGGGCCTGGGCCACTCATCAATTTAATTGGAAAGCAAAGGAGGCGAAAAGCTCTTACCAACCGGCTCCTCTTTATCTGAAATTATTTGCCTTTTTCGGGGCAGATTTTTTGCTTTTTTTAATTAATTTGCCACTTTCTTGAGGCAGCCAGGGCTGGGGTCAATTGAATTATTGATCGATCGGCAGGCAGATTGATTGATTTTGTGGCTGCCCTCGAGCAAGCGGTTGCATCGCACGCTTATTGCATTCACGTAATTAAAATCACTACCACCAGCCGGTTGTCCTTTGAGGACACTCGTTTTCCACCTGGAAGCCCTTTGCACTTAATTCCATCTTTGATAAAGGTCAACGGCTTATTAACAAGGGTCTGCCGGGAATCAGAATCCGGGTTCAAAGACCTTAAGCTGAAATGGTGGCTGCCCTTTTTTCTCTTCGATTTTGTTTTGTCTCAAGGGAAACGTCAGCAAGAAAAGGTAAACTTTTCAATGGAGCTTAATTGGTTAACAATTTGACAAGTTGTCAGGCACTAAGGTGACACATTTGGTAGAAAGGTCTAAGCTCTCCTTAAGCTGAGACCCAAAAAATTCCTCATTTTATTAATTAGTTCTTGGAAACTTGTAGAAGAAAGTAATTTAAGAAATGGAAATTTTACAATGCTTTTTTATACCCGTTACTCGTAGAAAAAAAGGCTATATTGTATAGGGTAAGTCGCCTCTTACGACCCTAAAATGTGTCTGGTGCCCACATCTTTAAAAATTTCGAAAAGGTCTAAATGCAATTTTGTTGTCTGTATTAATACCTATGAAATTTTTCAAATCGGACCATTCATTTTAAAGTTATGATCAAATTAGTAAGCAGTGCAAGCAGTCGCTTTGCTTCATGCATAGCTCCATCTCCCTCGCATTTCCTTTAGCTGAGTAACGGGTATCTGATACACGAGATACTCGACCAAAGCGTTCTCACTTGTTTTTGGTTTAAAAATATCTTTTTAGCTTTGCTCCTTGACAGTTTAAAGAAAATTTCATTGAATTTTTTGCCAGATTGCATTTATAAATTTAACTATGCTAGGGCTAAGCAGTTTGAGCAGCACTGGCTCAACTTTAACCCCAGTTGACAAATTTTCCAAATACATTTTTGCACTTTTGCATGTCGGAAAGTTTGCGTAACCAAAGTTAAATATTGTAGGTGTCCATGTGAGTGTGATTGTGTCTATGTACACATTTGTACTTATGCCTGTGTGCTGGCGTGTCCTTTGTTCGGATTTCGCGTGGCTGCAGGGCGGAGGATATCGTTGATAAATTTTAAGTCAAAAACTCGGAAAATATTTATGACTTAACTTTTGTTTAGTAACAAAGCAACACGCAGGCTCTCGTATCCTCGTATCTCCCCTCCGCCCCCTAGCAGGATATCACAATTGTCACAGAACTTGAATCCCTATGCAAATGGCAGCAGAAAAATGGCAGAGAGAGGTGCGGGGGATTTGTGCCTTTAGCTTGTTTTTGAGAACTTTGTACAACTTTAATCACATGACATGGGGAATACCAGAAGTTTACATAATTTTCTGTTTTTTCGCCACTGATCCTTGGGGAAACTTTTCGGTAGGAAATTCGCCTGCAGCTGACAGCGGGTGGTATCGGGGATATCGATATTCCTAATTGAATATGTAAAACCGAAATGCGATTGAGTGTGAAATGACTGCCAATCGGGGAGGGCAACTGCCTTTATGTACTCGTTCGTACATCCTCGCAAACTTTCTCAAACGCAATTGAACAGACAAGTTTTGGCGGTAACATATTTTATTCAACTTCTCCGTATTTTTTTCGTTTTATGTTTTGTTGCATCGAGTAAAATTAAGTTTAGTGCTTTTGTGCCGCAAATGAATCAATGATTGAAATAGAGTGGATGTGTGGAGAAACTTTTTGTGCATTTGCCAATACGGCAGAAAAGTTCGAATAAAGCTAATAAATATTTCGCAATTCATTGCAAACTTTTTTGACAAAAATTTGCATTGAAACCAATTCAATTGGCCTACATAGTGAGTCAAGGACTTTGTTTTCCAGCCATAGTCGCCTCGGAAAATTCTACACTACGCTTTTCACCTATCCAACAGACAAGCAGACAACACAAAATAGCCCAGTTTAAGGAGCTCAATTAACTTGGCCATGCTCCTTTTGATGAGCCACCCAGCCATTTCCTGATCTTGTGGCAGGAAGAATAAAATTTTACAGCCACCTGACCTGCCACAATGTTCCAGTGGTTTGGCCAAGAGGCAACTTTGTCGGTAATGGTGATGAAGTTGATGTTTATGCTCCACGGCAGGCAGTTAAATTAATTAGCTAAATTTATGAGAAAGACGCGTGGGAGCTTTTGAGAAACCAGATCTTATTATGGCGATAATTTTTCACTTCACAGCTAATTGAAAGACAGCTAAAAGTGTGATATTCAAGCACAGATGGGATGAAAATGCATTAAAATATATATTTGGGTATTATAAACGAACATGCTTATTTTTCATCCTTCAAGTAGATGCTTTCCATCAAAATATTCCTTATCCTTTGGCTATGCATGGACTGCATAAATATTATAGATATCCATCCTCTCCATCAAAAGTTCAATCATCTGCTCCATCATCAACTTTGAGGGCAGAGCACTTCACTTGACTGAACTGACCCAGCCGACTCAAAGGAAAGTTCACTCTTTCGCACTTCTTCCTCCGCTTAGGGAAAATAATTTTTTCCATATTTTAATGCATATTTTGGGGCGTCTTCTTTAGGGTTTTTCAATTTTTTATTTTTTTTGCTTGGTATTAACAAGAAATCGCCAACAAAACATGAATAACGAGACGAAGACGTTGGAAAGCGTTGCGTAAAAGTTTTTTCAAGCTCGTTGTTGTTGTTGTTGTTAACGCCCAATCGCATCGTGTTTGCTTAGCTTATCTTTTTGGGTTGCTGACAGTTTTTGTTCTCGCAGCTCTTTAGTAGAACCTTGCCTTGGGTGGGTTGGGGAAAATGTGAAAATAAAAATATTTGTAAATAGGAATCCCGGTGGAGGTAGGCTAAAGTAAACGGGCGTTTTTCAGCCAGGGCTTAACCACGCCTCTAACTTGGGCTTTCAGCATTTGGGCTTTGTGTTGGCCATTCTTTTTGGCATCTTCAGTAGTATATCTCCGCCATCCGTTGTTGTCGTTTTATATGCAGGCTGAAAATCATTAGAGAATCGCGCTTTCCCTTTGTCCGGTTGTGGATTTCTTTTCTTTACTTTTTTGTGTTTCTCCCCCGTCTGGACACGCCCTGGCTTTTCCCGATGATCTCTTCCCTTTTGCTGTACGGGCAATGGCAATTGGCGTTTGGGCCTCAGTCGAGTGGAAAATTGCTAATGGCCAAGCCCCAGACCCTCGGCAAAAAAAAGAAAGGAGAATAAAAAACCAAACAGTGACTTCTTGCAAATGGCCGTGGCTGTGATTTTAATTAAAAGTCCTGCGAGGGGGACAATCGACGTTGGAAGCCAAAAGTCAAAGTTGACTTGATTTTTAGGGTCCTTTTAATTGCCCTCGAAAGCGGGCAATGAAAAATGCGCAAAATAAAACGAAACTCGTAAATTTATACATTGCTCAATCAAGTGTAGCGATTGGTATTGCAAAGTGCACAGAGAGGGGAGAGAAAAGTTTGGAAAATCACGGTAAATATTTCCCCAACATAAATATTGAAAATTTTTCGCTTTGTATATTGAATTTTTGGCCCTCACTTCCCATACACACATAGAGAGCTTGGTCAAACAAATCGTTAGCAATTGCAGGTCATGGGGTGATGGCAGATTGGAATCAAATCAACACTTTCCGCTTGATTAGAGCAATATGGAAATTTGATATTTGACCGCCTCTGTCAGTTCGAGGGCAATTAGAAAATATTGTTCAAATATTTGGAAAGCTATTGTTTTAATTTGTTTTATCAAATTAAAGCCCACGGGGGGATTTAGTATCGAAATTCATTTTTATTTAGGTCACACCTTGCGTATACTTGATGCTAAATCACTCATACGCCTGGCTATCGCATGGTTGAATTACAACACTTTTGTTATTATATTTTCTTTTCTAGGATTTAAACAGCAACTAATGAACCGGTAATGCCATTAGAAAGCATAAATATATATATCTGCTCCTCTTGTTGTATCTCTGTGTGCTTAATTAATGTTTACCCCTTTCCAATGTCGCAATAAATTATTGATCGCTCTGATGACCCGACCTCTATGGCCCATATATGTGTGTATGTGTGCTCCTATCCCTCTTATCCTTTTGGCCCGCATGCCAAATGACAATTTGAGTTATTAGTGCCACATTCATATATCACGATTGTGTCTGTGGGAATGGATTGGCATTTTAATTGCCACCGACACATTCAAGTGCCGTTTAACGTTGATCCCAGCTAAATGGTTTCATGATTTAGATGGATTCTAATGGAAGTGGGTACTCGGAAAATGCATTAGAAACTGGCACAATTATATTTTTAGACTTGCCTTGCACCTTTTCTTTTTGGCACTGACAAATTCGGATTTAAATATGAAAAATGTGACATTGATACACAATTGATTGCTTTTTCTCCTGCAAACGTTCTATTTTTAATAATCCCTAGGGTGTCAATGGCAAAATCACTTTTCAAAGTTCTCCTTTTGATACATTTTTAATCAACTTGACGACAGCATTTGCAAGTTGACACACTGACTATAAATCTGGCAACGATTATTCCTTTGTGCTGTCCAAAAAGTTACCAAGCCCTCTCTCCATGAAACTTTGTCCTCGTTGTGATTTGGCATGCATTCAAAAAGTTTTACACGATACAAAAGCATTTTGTTCTGCCTGCCAGCTGACATTGAAAAAAGACGCATATAACGGATGGCAATCAACGCTGCAATTATGTAAGTGTGTGTTTGTATGGTTGTATGGGGTGTGTGTGAGTGCTGTCGCCTGTATATTGAACTTGCATGCTGACCTTAGCCTGCTTTCTAGCCACATTTCAGTTGCTTAGTCATTTTGGCACTAGAAGTACAGGGAAAACTCAAAAGCTATGTAAGAAAGTTATTGAGAAATTTAAAAATCAAATAATATGTTCTTAAAGTACATTTTTCATGGTAAAAAAAAGCATAACAACATAAAGATTTAATTTAGAACTCGAGAGTCAGTTAAACTTTTTTATAAAAATGGAAAAATAATTTAGATTAAGAACAATACGATTTTCTCTTTAATAATTATTAGGAATAGTTCAATCTATACAGATTTTCGAAATAAATATTTACTTAATTGCCAAAATTCAATATAAGTAAGTTCTACTGTACCCAGAAAGTACTGCATGGCAAATGTGTTGCATATTGTTAGGCTTCCCTCGCACATGCAACCCCCTCTGATCCTGCCCTCTCTTTCCAACGCTCGATGCAGCCCTCGTCCATGGCCACATCTGCATCGGCTTTAGCTTTAGCTGTAGCTGTAGCCATAGCTTTCTGCTATAGCTTTACCATCGGCAGCGGCTTCAAAGTCGCGTTCAACGTCAAGTGGCCCACTCGGCATTCCACTTGAAGCGTAATGAAAGCATTTTTGCCACTAACACATGTGAAGAGCCAGTCGACCAGGGAGAGTGGGAGAGGGAAAGGCATAGGCTGTGTGAGTGAGATGGAAAGGCAGAAATAGAGAGAGAGGACAGCACTTGCTTAGCCCTAGTGTGTGTGCGACATCAGATTGACACTTGTCAGAATCATTTCTGTCTACACTACAGCAAATTGTGGCCCCAAAGACTGCAAACAAAAAATGCTGGGAAAATTAGCCAAAAAGGACCAAAATAAGACAGAATTAACTTCTCTCCCTATACCTTTTTCAGTCGTTCTACGTCTCAAACTCGATTACACAAAGTTCGAGATCTGTGTAATTCCATTAAGATTTCTGTCTCATTGCACAGCAGTGTCAAGTTCATTTGTTTCCCCAGAACTCTGCAGGTTGTGTGCCACCTGGCTGCCCAAGAACAATAAAACACATTAACACCTATTAGAGGGCTGCGAGGGTTGAGTTTTGGGGTGAAAGGGGAGTGAAAGGGTCCTGGCCATTGTGCAAATGGGAACATAAATAAAAGCGACTGTCTGCCAAGTTATGAATAATAATGACAACAACAATGGAAGCGTCAGAGAGAGAGAGAGAGAGAACAGGAAAGCCAAGCTAAACTGCTTTAACTACGCACAGATGAGGTCAAGATTATAAGGTTTTCAAAATAAAAAACAATATTACTAGGACCATTCATTTGTACATCCCTTTATTTTAATAGGTTACAATAGGTTTGGTTAGGTTTTAATTTTTTCTGGGCAATCTATTATAGATTCGTTGAAATTGATCGTATTCCCTTCTACTCTGGGGTATAATTTTCGTATATTATATCTAAATTTTTGAATTTTGAAAAAACAAGACGACTATATTATTCAGATGCCATAGAAAGAATTTGAAAATTAATGTTAAAAGAATACAAAAACTGTTATAGTTTTTATTTTCAGATATAATCAAGTATATCTAAACTTAACATTTTTGTAATACTTCTCAGATAAATTTTGGATTCAATAGCAGTGCTTTGTTATGTCTAGATATTTAGCTCATATTTTCATGACCTTCGCTGTACGTTTGCCTACATGTGCGCAATGGTAATTAAGGATTTGGTCTTTGCCAAGGCAGTCCAGTTAAAATGGCCCGCCGCTTTGGGCCATTTTTATGGTCATTGTGCAATGGAATAGAAGGACCGAAAGAGGGGAAAAAACAGAATCCTGCCGAGACAAGACCACACCTGGCTTTCTGCCGGGATCTGAGCTCTGAGTCGGGGCAAATGGCAAACAGGACATGACCGCAGATAAGACCAAGGCTCAGCATGTGTGTGTGTGTGTGTGTGCTTACAAATCTCTGCGCTAATTAAAAGTCATTAGAGTGTGGTATAATTGCATCTAAATGAAATGGTTCAGGGAAAGGCGTTTTGGCTCAGATAAATCTGTTAGAACTTTAAGTTGAACCGAGGCGATAATAAAACCTTATCTAATTACGTTTTTCTCTTTTCTTTTCAGGTAAGCAAGCAAGCGAAACATGAAAGTGAATTGCCAGCGAAGGTGTAAGTCCGAATGTTTTTTTTACCACTTTTAATGCAAATCCGTCTAATGAACAGGGACGAAAAGTTCAAAAAGAGCATTTTGTTGGCACATGAATATTTTACCAGCCAGTTTCATTAGCACTTAAGCCGCTCTCGAGTTCGAGTGTCCTGTGCGTCCTGTGTCTCTGCGCTGCGGTTTCCATAAAATATTAATCGGTTCGAGCCGCATTACAAATGCAAATGCAAAGCGAATGAATAAATAATGGTCGAGTGTGCGAAATATTAGAGTGAATTCGGCGCTTCAGACTAAGTGTTTGCCCGAAAGTTGCGATCGAATCGCAGTGTTCGTTTCTTCATAAATTTCTGCCTCATGAAATATGCAAGTGCCAAGCTGGCATGAAAATGGCGGAGCTTCCGCTGCAGCCGCTCATCCTCATCGCAGAGCCTCTGCCTTATCCTATTATCTCTGGCCAAGTTCTTTTTTATATTATTTTCTTTTTTTTCTGTAAATCTTCCGCTCTTTTCTGTCCGCCTGCTGTTTTGTTTAAATTGTCAGTTTGCAAACGCAAAACGCCGTAGTTCCGGCCAGTGTTCATTTCGCTGACTTGGCCTGCAAATTACAGCCAACTTTTGTTCCTGCCACTTCCATGCGCAGCTCTCTCTTGGCCCTTTAAGCTCGCTGAAAATATCTATTCATGGCAAATATTTTACAGCAATTTTTTAATAAACTTGCCGAGCTGGCGGAATGTTTTTTATGGCATTTTGGATGATCTTTTTATTTGCAGCGACTTTATATTAGTTTTTATACCCGTTAGTCGTAGAGTAAACGTCTTTATTGTAATCGTGCAAAAGAATGTAACGTATTCTCACATCTTTAAAAATTTAGGATAAGTATAAATGCAATTTTGTTTTGTTTAAAAATACCTATCAAAATGTAGAATACATTTTTTAAATCGGAACATCTAATCAAAAGTTATGAGCAAAAATTAAAACAGCTGCTAGATGGAGCCATCAAAAATTCCAACAGCCGCTAGATGGAGCCAGTAGCTTTGCTGACTGCATGTCTTCATCTCCCTTGCACTTCCTTCAGCTGAGTAACGGGTATATGAAAGTCGAAGTTTTCGACTATAGCGTTCCCTCTTGTTTTATATGAAACGGTTATTTATACTTGCTGATTTTATTAAGGTACTCTCACAGCTAGTTGTAAATTGATTGGATAGGTATTTTGAGCTAAATAAAAAATTCTTTTATTGCCAATGACTTTGAATGGTCCACATGCACTTTGATTTCAATGAAAAATAATATCTATATTTTTTTGCCACTGAATTTAAGTAATACACATGCCTTTCATTTCGGCCCCTTTATCTTCTGCCACTGAGACACGCAATGGCCCCCCTGCAACACTTTATTATTTACTGCCATAATCATTTTAATGGCAAGAAGACAAGCCAAGCAATGATAATAACGAACACAGCACGATAATCATATTTATTAACATTTTAACTTAATCGGCATGGTGCCGTACGTCTTTTGATGTATGTATATAAATGCGCAATGGGGCGGAAAAGGAAGGCATCCTAATCAGTCAGGTGTTGTCAAGAGAGTTTTGAGTTTCCCTGAGTAACAAACAAACATTTTAATTCAAATTTTATTCAGCTTCCACTCGGTTAAGTGCAATATATTTCCACCGACAAACATGTGTTGGTAATTTTCCTTTTTCTTTTCGTGTTTGTCATGCTGTCTTGACATTAGCTTTCTCTGCGCTTTTCATTTGAAGCTTACTGATAAGAAAGTTTGTCAACGTTATGAGAATTTCGCAGGGTGACAAAAGAAGCACGAACGAAGCTTCCTGCAAAGAGGCTTCAACCATCATCCATCATTTTGTGGTCCCAGTAAAACTGCAGCTGCTGTGAACGAGACAAGCACTAAACGTATGAAACATTCTCATTTAATTGAAACAAATGCGTGCTGCGTATCAATTGAGGCAAATGTGTGGGCTCTTCGGATAGCACAACTAAAGAGCAATAAAAACTAAATGGCAACCAAAATGGGTTGAGCTTGTATGTGGAACCATTTACCAAATGAGCAACAGAGATGGCAATCATTTCAGGTGCCGCCGTCAATGGGGCCACATAAAAAGAAAAAAGAAACATGAAATACAAAGAATAAAAAACGCTCTATTTGCCACCCCCCTAGATTTGGTGCCAAGTGATATTAAAATCCATGTAAATTACACACAATCATCGTTGTGCTTACGTCTGCATGTGTGCTATATAGCCTAGCGTGCCATAAACTGACACCAAACACGAGCATTCCGCTAGACCTTTTATGGCCTGACCACAACGCCAACGTTTGACACACTCGTTACGAATGGATACGTAGATATAATACCGCAGATAATGCCAGCGACGTGCTCTCCGAAGTACAAGTGTACCGGCCACATGGATACTACTATCCATGTCGTATGTATATATACCATATACCATAATCATAGATTAGAGGATGTCCCATAATGGAGAATAAAGTAAAACCAAATGGTAGATACATGCGATTAGAACACACGCACGATAGATACAATCGCAGAGTACTACATCCTGTGAAACATTTGCAAGAACTAAAGATTAATATTTTGAAAACAAAATTTTAGAAAATATGCTAGAGCTCTAAATGAAATAGATTTTGTTAAGAAATTCTCAAAGAAAATCCAAAAAAAATCTATATTATATTTCCAAGTTATTTTGTCTTTTGAACTTTCAGTTTTATTTCATTTATTCATTTCTCTGTTTAACTTTGATAGCCACCGGAAAAGGGTGTATTGTACTGGGGTTTATTGTTGAGATTATTGTTGCTGCTGCCGGTTTGGGTGTACCAAATGCTCTGGGGTTTCTGAGCTGAAATAACGCCCGGTTCGCCGGCAGGACCTCGAGGACCACGTGGACCCGCGGGTCCTGCTGGACCCCGCTGTCCTGGTGGACCGGGTGGACCAGGTGGGCCGGGCACTGGAATGGGAATATAGGCAGTGGCGGGTGGCAAAGGCTCCTCCTTCTCAGCCGCTGTGGATTCACTGGGAAGCAGATTCAGACCAGGCCAATTGAAACCCGACTGTCCTTGGACATTGAAACCCAATTGGACGCGGGGCACCATCACAAAGGAAAGGGCATTTCCTCCTTGGTTTTGGCTGATTGCATTCTTGTTGGAGATTAGCTGAGGACCATAGGCCACCGGATAGGCAGCCACTTGGTGGGGAAGCACATACTTCACATTCTGATCATTCACCATGGGAATGGCATTCGAGTAGAGGTAATCGGGCACCTTGCGACTATCCTTATCCGGTTCGGTATCCGCAACTTCCTCCCTGATCTGCGGCTCATGGAAGGTGGCCGTGGCCTCCTGGTCATCTATGGATCTAGCCATCGCCTCGCCTGGCGAGTAGATCAGAATTTGAGGACCCATCGGTTCCTCCACTTCCACATCCATAACCCGACGAAGGTTGGGAATTCGCGCCTGAAGCCCACAAACCAGGCCCAAGATCACTGTATAAAAGGATATTTCTAAGAGATGTATTTTAATTCTAAAAATCTCTCCGTTCTTACCCAATATTTGCACTCTGCGATTCATTTTAGTCGACTGATTATTCTTTGATTTTGGCTGGCCCCTTTTATACCCAAGACTTTGACTAAGAGTAAGATAAGATCTGCAGAAAGGTTCTTGGTAATGGGCAAGTTCAGTCAACTTGTTCGGCCATCTCGTTGGTAATCAATTTTAACTGCCCACTTTAAGTGGGTCAGCGTGCTAAACTGGTTCGGCTTAATCGGGGATCTTAGCCTTTGAGTCATTGGGTGCCAAAAAAAAAACAACTTTCATAGAAAGACAGATTGCGCCCTTTGCTTTTAGGTTGTGATATATTACAATTATTTAGTTACATGCTACTATTTTGGGTCACACGCATTTCTTATAATAACTCTTGTTTTAAAACGAATTTAAATAGTTGGTATTTTTCCGTTGATTGCTTGTAACTAGTGCAAACTTTACTTGATAAATACAGTACATTTAAAATATTTGTATATTTCCAATTATTCATAGAATTAATTAGAGGTTATGGTATGAAATAACTTTTCTCCCTAGCGATGGATTTAAAAATACCAAATAATTACTCAACCCTTGTTGCATTCCCATTCGTTTTTTGTTTTCCATTTCCTACTTTAAAAAACATTCATATTCATCAGTGAGACGTGTGGTCAGCAGCCCAGATAAAGAGAGCTGCTGCGAAACGAAACCCAAATAATGGAATGCAATAATACTAAAAGAGTGCAGAAAACCGAGTACCTATATGTAAAAATAGTTTGTCGCACGAGAACGAAATTGAAAGTTCAGCATGAAACATTTTGGAATAGAAACCCAACGGGCAGGGGTTTAATTGAATTAAATCAAAAACAACTGCCATGCGACCCCTTCTGCAATGTTTCTGCTTAGCCTGAGCTCTGTTCATCCGATTGAATTGAAGCACCCGCATCCGCATTTGGGGTCGCATAGAACAGAATTTCGGATTTGGAATTCAGATTTTTAGATCTCCGGATCGGTGGATCGAATGGTCAAAGCAGTTCAGCCAGTTGCGCCGTGGCGAGCGCTTCGTTGGCGGCTCCCGAGCGAAAGGATCGCATCGGTGGTCACTCGGGAGTCCTAAAAGAGAAAACCAAAAACTTTGATCGCGAATTAACCCATAGATCTGTAGATCATGGCGGTACTTTGGTGGCTGCTTTTGGTGCAGGTGGTACTGGTCTTACCGCCCAGTTACCACCTCGCCACGCCCTCTGGCGGCAGTAGCGGTCAACTGCGCCGCCTTTGGCTGCAGGATCATTGCAGTGCTGGCATCTGTACGAACGTCGAGATCGGTCGCAGTGACTATGTGATCCTATCGCAGGCCCCCATTTCGGGCCAGACAATGCTGACCTTCCTGAACTCGAGCATTGCCAAGATACCGCACCTCTTATTCGACACCTTTCCGGATCTGCAAGTTCTGCGCATGGAGAACTGTTCGCTGGAGACGTTCGAGAAGCCGCAGTTCGAGGGTGCCAGCAATCTGATGGGCCTGTTCCTGGGACACAATCGCCTGAAGGATATACCCAAGAACATATTCTTGGGTGCCGACAATCTGGCCACCTTGCATCTGCAGGCGAATCAGTTGAAGCAGCTGGGAAATCACAGTTTTCATGCCCTGAAAGAGGTGAAGGAACTCTCGCTGGCGGAAAATCAACTGGAGCAGATTTCCCTCGGTGTTTTCGCTGCCATGCGTAAGCTAATGGATCTAAATTTAGCTGGCAATCGATTGGAGGCCCTGCCCAGAGGGGTCTTCGATCGGAATTTGAACCTTACTAAATTAAATTTGGCCCGCAATCGGTTTACCGCCTTCGAATCGGAACTTTTGAAGCTACAGCCCGTTTTCACACAGCTGGATATTTCGGGAAATATCTTTCAAGAGCTAACACTCAACTTCAGTTCGCTGCAGGTGGCCATAGCTCATAGTTGCGATTTGAGGAGGCTAACCGTTTACGGATTGGTTCATGAACTCGATTTGCGCAATAATTCGCTGAGGGAAATGCCGCACATTCCGCTGGCCGCCAATGTGAGCAGTTTGGATTTGTCGCACAATCCGCTGGGAAATCTGCAGGGTAATCCGCTGCGAAGATTCACCTCGCTGTTGCGATTGAATCTTTCGGCCACGAGTGCCCACGAGTTGCCCGAGGGATTGTTCAAGAAACAGAGCCATCTGCAGATGCTGGATATATCGGGAAATTCCATATACTCGCTGAAGATCACCATCTTTGACAATTTGAAGGCGCTGCAGTATTTCTACTTTCAGCAGAACAACTGGAACTGCGATTTCCTGCAATTGCTGATGAGTTCGATTGTGAAGCGCAAGGATATCTCCTTCATGGAGGACATAACAGCACCCGAGCTGGTGGACGATTATGTGGATGGCATCGCCTGTTGGTATGAGAGCGATAAGCAGTCGAAGAAGTGCGAGTCTGGTGGATCGGATGCTGCCATGGAGCTATCGGTGGTGCGGAATGAGATCAAGACCTTCACCGAGTTGGTGGAGAAGAAGTTCATCAAGGTCTATCGCATGTTGGAGGAGCTGAAGATGAAGCTATAACCATATATATTTATCAAAACCTATTTAATCTCCCCCAATTTAACTAATCAAAAACATATTTAATCGCATATGATAACCGTATCTTAAGTTATTTGACACACGACAGCAACAAATGGATATTTTAAGATATGTTACTAGATCCCAATAAAGCACTATTTGGAACTCTAGGGAAAAACAAGTGTTTAAATCGCAACTAAGAGGAAAAAATTAAAGAAAAGGTTTCAAGGCTAATTTACTATGTTCATAGTTAACTAACTTTTGAACTTTTAAAAAGATTTAAGTTTCAATCTCGCACTATAAAATTTTCCCACTTAATTAGCCCATTAATATTAACTTCTTTCTAATTACCGCATTATAAAACTCTCTTTTTTTGGATAATCAGTTTTGCTCTGCCAAAAATGTTTTCTAGCTGCACAAATTTAAAATTCCTTTGTGCATAAACGCGAAAACAGTTTATCAGACGATAAATCCCCGGCTTCACGACCAGCTCAAAAATCGCATTAAAAACACAAAAAATTCGCCAACGCTCAATTTAATGCCATAAATATTTTATGCAAAACACGAGCGCAAGCCAGAAAAAAAATGTATGCCATAACAAAATATTTTTTATTAAATGAATCTTATCGGCGTAATCGTGCATCGAGGAGACAACGACAGACGCACTTAAAAACCGACAAAACTTAATTAAATGCAGGCACCCAGGGATGCGCCCACAAATAAACACACGCCAATGGAATTTTTTATACGGTCTGGCAGCGTCAATTGAACATGGCAATGATAATAATAAATACATTTTGTAAATGTTTTTATTTTACCCCGGACTATTTAAGAGTTTGTTCGGAACTGTGGCAAATAAACAAACACGCACATGGGAGTACCATTAAAATATGGCTTACAGTTGATTGGGCTGAAAAGTGTGGCAGGCACACATTTTTTTGTGCCCACTGCCACAGATATCAAGTTGTGGGTAGATTTTTTGTGGAAACTGAATGTTGGTTAAAAACTTTCCAGTCGATAGTGCGGGATTTATGATGATTTATGGATAGAGCAACCCTTCGTTATCGAACCTATTCCGTTTCGCGACCGGAAAGGAGCATTTTCAATAAGCATAATTTGCATTTTCAATGCTTTCCCTCTGCCATTTCGTTTTTTGGCCCAATCACAAAAGATGGCGTGGCGTCTATGCAAAAAAGCTGGCGAGGGAAAGATGAAAGACTCCATAAAGTATGCAGCAGTACATTTTAAAGCTTAAGCCATTAAGGCGACGCAGTCTTCTATCTCTCTCTATTGTGTGTGTGTCGAGTTCCTCTCGCCCTCTCTGTCGCTCCAAGAGTCTTACTACGCTTGTAAGCAACTTCCGTTTCCGTTATCCGACGCGTCGTTTGTTCTACCATTGTTGCCATTGGTGCTGCCGCTGTTGCTTCCTTTCATCTTATTCCCATATTCCTGGAATGTGACTTTACACTGCAATGAATTTTAAATTGGGATTTCTGTCATTATAAAACATGTATTTGAACTGTATACTGGGTGTGTGGCGGAAGAGCTCGGGCAGAAATAAAATTTGCTAACAATTTCCTACAATTAAATCTTAGTTTTCAAATAAATATTATTAAATAGTAGGTCAAGACTTAAAATATAGTTTCTTAAGTGTATTGTCTTTCCTTTTACTTACCTACAATACTTTCAAAATTTCTCTCTGTGTAACAACGTTAACGTGCCAGCTTTGTGCAACATATGCAACACACTCTTGATGGCCCTCCACCTCGGTTCGCCTGACTTTGTCTTGTCTTGGGCTCAAATGCTTTTTGGCCAAGTTTATGAAATTGCTGTTTGCAGCTCGTTGCCAATGTTGTTGTTGCTGTTGCTGTTCCGATGCCGCAACTCATTAAGAAAACAAAAGCAAAGTACAAAAGTTGCTCGTTACCTACCGCCAGCACCACCACCACCACCAGCACCTCCACCACTTTGTTGTAATTAAGTTGACTTTATTGCCCAACAATGTTGTACAAATGCATTTAGCCTTAGTTTTTAGTGCTTTCGAGGTTACCCGCTGCAACCTTAATCGAACTTTCGAGCTCTCTCGGAATATTCATTATTTAATGGTGCAATTTTCTTATTACCTTTATTATTGGAGGGCGGGCTGAACAGCTGCTGAAGGAAAAGTTTTGGGCCAAACTTTTGGTTAATGGGTCAAGGTTGAGATGAGGATGATGGGATTTCCTGCCGAATTTCCTGTCCATCATTCCTGTGTTTCATTTTCCACTCTTCCATATATATATATCTGCTTTTTTTCACCCACCTCATTTACTTAATTTCCTGCCTGTGCTCACGTACCTTCACTCAAATTCCCTTTACGTGCCACAAGTGAAATGCGTGCTTATTTGATTTGTTCAAGTGGCTGCCGCCGCCGCACTGCCACAAAAATGAACAGATAAACACACGTGTGCTCTAGGGACTCGTTATATTTGCATGCTCCACTCGCAATTTAATTTTATATATTATAAGCCAGCAAATCATTCAATTGCTTTTTTGCCATTAGCCATAAACAATGCACACGCTCCGCTGCAATTATGTGCGCAATTAGGCGTTGAGGCTAATTTTTATCAAATTTTTCGTTGTTCCACAGAAACACACAAATTATATGTTGGCGAAATGGCCGGCAGCAGGCTCATAAATAAAGCTTAATGGCAAAAACAGTTGGTCAGCCTCCGGGTTGGTGGGTGGCATTAAATTAAAAATGCGGAAGAACGAAAGGAGGGAGTAAAAAATATGTTGCCTACTTTTGTGGGCTGTGCATAATTGGGCAGCATGAATAATATACGAGCGAGCGTTTGTCTGTGTGTATGTGCGAGTGTGTGTTTGAGTGTGTGCGTGAGTTGCTAGTTTGGCAAACGAGGCGTATGCACAACATGCGTTTGCATAAATTCACGCTTAATTAGGTCTGGCTTCCTCACGCCTCTCGCTCGCTCTCACTCTCACTCGTCCTACCAACAAACCAGGCGGCCAAGCAAGTTGTAACGCTTCTAATTAGCGGTTGCCGAACGGGCTTAAATTTAATTTAATAGAATATGTGCAAACATATAACTGCCAAAAGTGCTGGTACAGCGGCGGTCAAATTTTAGAGAAATATAGAAATTATCAAACTCAAACTGAATTTTTTACATTTAATTTAATAGTCATTATAAAACGATTATGAAATCATCAAGTTTAATAAATCACTTAAAAATAAATTTTTCACTACTAAAACTTTACCATTTACCTTTCATCAGAGTAAGTCAATCGAACTTCACACTTAAAATATTGTGCTGCCTACTTTTAGACACCTCGATAATTTTTTTTATTTTTTACTACTAAAGCTTTTGCCTCAGCTGTAGTTCCCGGCACCGAAACCATTTCTCTTGGCTAATTGGTGAACAAAAAATATAATCCCGCTCAAATTCAATTTCATTCGCCATCCATTGCTCGTTTGTTGTTTGCGTTTTGCTACCATTATTAACTGGCTTTTTGGCGCAATTAGTTCACCCCACTCATGCCAGGTGGGCCAAAGCGTACGTGTCTTTGGCGCAGTTACGTTTAATTTGCAGCAGGAGCCACAGAAGCTCCAGAAGCAGGAAAAGCAGGCAGGAAGGCTGCTGGAGCAGAGCAACAGGAACAGAAAGCGGAAAGTTACCAAGTATTTGACTGCTAATGCACGCACGTTTTATCCTCGCCGGAGCACCGAGTGCTTTCCTGTTTGTGTGTGCCGTTGTGTTTTACAACTTTTAACCAAATTGTTTAACTAAGTAGTAAGAGCGCATAAAAGCACGTAAGACAAATGTA
>JBAMCF010000813.1:0-16944 GCA_037075285.1 Drosophila lutescens | reverse complement strand
TCCTGGATGCGATCCTTGCTCCTGACGTGTAGTTATAAATTAGAAACTCAAACACGTTGTTTCCAAGTCGGCGTTTTATGTCAAGTTTTTTTTTTCATGTCTTTCTTCTTGAGATGATACAATTAGCTTATTGACTATCGATAAGAACATACGGATACATCGATACCAAGTAATTCAATTAATACTAAATGTCGTGATTAAATCCTAACGTAGGTTTACAGCGCCAACATGCTCCCGACCTTGGAACTCCCTTCCAACCTACTGCTGCAATCGTTCTCCAACGGCAAAGGACAAATTTTCTGAACATTTCGCTTGACGACTCCTTTTCTTGTCTTGAGAGTTACCACTCTAGTTACACCATCAGAACCAGGGTGTGTCTCCTCGACTCTGCCCAAAAGCCAATTTCCTGGGGGAAGATTATCTTCTGCGATTAGGGCAAGTGTCCCCACCTGGATGTTCTTGGAGCGAACAATCCACCTTGCACGCTGTTGTAATAGAGTGAGGTATTCCTTTGACCAACGATTCCAAAATGAGTTTTGAACAGCTAGGATGCGTTTCCAATGATTGGTAATGGGCAGCTTCAATGTTTCTTCGTCACATGGCTCCAGCAATGAGTTTAGAGGACGACCGACCAAAAAGTGTCCAGGTGCCAATGCCTCAAAATCGTTAGCATCACAGGATAGTGCGTACAATGGCCTTGAATTCATTATTGCCTCCACTTGAGTAACAGCCGTCGTTAGACCTTCGTAGTTCAGGGCAGTTCCATTGGTACATTAAACGATCAGTTGCTTCGCTATCTTTATAGAACTCTCCCACAACCCACCGAAATGGGGAGAGCCTGGTGGAAAAAAGTGAAAGCTTACGTTCCGCTGACTGCAAACATCCGTCCCATTGTCGCAATACAGATCCGTGCTTAGGCCGCGTCTTGCAAAAAATCTTTTCAGCGCCGCCAAGAACACATTGGAGCTGAGATCTGACACAATCTCCAAGTGACATGCCTTCGTCACGAAGCAAATGAAGAGACAAAGGTACACCTTTACTGGGCGCTTTCCGCGCACATTGAAGTGCATCCACAAAGGTCCAGCGAAGTCCATTCCTGCCACTTGGAAAGGATGACATTGTCCCTTTATGCGACTTGCTGGTAAGTCTCCCATACCTTGTACGGCCCGTACAGGTCGTAGGCGGAAACAGGTAGTACAGCTCCTCACCGTTTTGCGCGCTAAGTTCCTGCAATTAAGGATCCAATATTCTTGACGCGCGAAGGCACAAAGAGATTGAGCCCCGACATGAAAATTCTTTCGGTGAATGTAATCAAGGAGCGCGCTTACTACCCGATTGTCCTTTGGCAACAATAAAGGATGTTTTACCGAAAATGGCACGTCAGCCTTCGACAACCGCCCACCAACCCGAATTAAATCAATTCCTTCTTCGGTAGAAATAAATGGACTCAAGCATTGCACTTTGGCGGATTTAGTAACCTTCCCTTCTTTGAGGCTCAGGAATTCATTGCTAAATGCTACTTTTTGCTAATTGTATGTAATGTAGCGAAGACCTCCCATCAATTCTGAAACCGTTAATTCCCGTTTGTTAGTACTGCCTAAGCTGACTTGTCTCCAGCGGTATATATACCCAAAAACTCGTTGCAATTTTAGGAAGTCATTCGAAAACTTACACTCGGATACCTCATCTTGCGGCAAACATTTTGTAACGCATGAAATTAATGTAAACGTATCGCGTTTTCGCTCAGTCAACTCCTTGGCTTCTCCCGACCATCAAAACTCTGACCAATTCTCTACCGGTTTACCTAAAAACTCTGGCCCGTGCCACCATAATGATAACGCCATCAAATCCTTTGGGAGCATTCCCCTTGAAACTATATCAGCTGGATTCAGCTTAGTAGGGATCTTAAGCCACTGCTCGATTTGGGTGATTCCCTGAATTTGTCCCACTCTATTTGCCACAAACGTATTCCACCGGCTTGCATGGGAGGCTAACCAGTTCAATACTATGGTCGAATCAGTAAAATAGCGGACTTTTGAAACCTTCAGATGAATGCAGGAGAGGACCTTGCTCATTAGCTTTGTCAAGAGTAAGGCCCCCTGCAGTTCCAGTCTCGGCAATGAAGTGACCTTGACTGGCGCTACCTTTGATTTGGCCGTCACTAAGTGCACTGCGATCGTTCCCGCCTTACTGATCACCCGAGCATAGACTGCTGCTCCATAGGCGCGGCATGAAGCGTCTGAAAATCCGTACAGTTCTAAAACTTATACGTCCTCTACTCCTGTCAATACCGATCTTGGCAACACACAACTCTTAATAAGTAGCAGCTCATCTCGATACCTGTTCCATTGCATCGCGAGGGTGGGGGGTAATTCTTCGTCCCACTCCAGTTTAAGGAGCCACAACTCTAAGATAATGATCGGACTCAATACCCCTAAGGGGTCAAACAATTGCGCTAGCTCTGATAACACGGCTGCATTTGTAACTGTGGCATTTGATTCCTTTTTAAAAGAAAAGTGAAAGGTGTCTTCCCTACACATCCAACTTATTCCTAACGCCTTGGAGGAGTCGTCACATCGAAGACTCCATGCTGCCATGGTTCTTTCGGTTTGATTTAGTTCTTGACAGTTGCTACGACACTTATGTAACGCAAACTGCCCTAGGCTAAGAAGTTTCTTTACCTCCGTTAGCAGCCTTAGAACCTCACGTGGGGAGTCTGCTCCGGCAAGCATATCGTCCATATAAAACGATTTCTTAATGGCTTGTGAAGCAGCCGGATACTTTTCCGCGTAGGTCTCTGCAAGGTGAACGAGACATCGTACTGCCAAGAATGGCGCAGCACTTGTACCATATGTAACCGTTCTTAGTTTTAATACCTGTATAGGAAGCTGTTGGTTACTTCTCCATAGAATACATTGATAATTGCAATGGTTGGTTTCTAGTAATACCTGCCTATACATCTTAGCAATATCTGCTGTAAGAGCATATTTGTAAAATCTAAAGCCTACAAGGATATCGACCAACTCTGGTTGAAGTTTGGCTCCAGTAAGCATAAGGTCGTTCAATGATTTTCCATTGCCTGACTTACATGAAGCATCAAATACGACGCGAAGCTTCGTCGTTTCGCTTTCTGGCCTAAGAACCGGGTGATGAGGCATAAAATATTTTACCGCACGTAATTCAGTAGGTTTGACGACCTCCAAGTGCCCCAATTCCTGATATTCATTGATGAATTGTTCATATTGCTGCTTTAATAATTTGTTTCGTATTAACCTTCTTTCTTAATTCAAAAAACGTGAAAGCGCCGTGTGGTAGGAGTCTCCTAGATCAGGGTGCGTATCAATGAATGGAATTTGTACCACATAGCGCTCGGTCTTATCCTGTTTAACGCTAGATAGAAATATGTTTTCACATTTCTTTTCCTCATCCGTAAGGTGGTACTCAGGATTCTGAACTTCTTCACATTCCCAAAACCGCTGTACTAGCTTCTTCAATTTATCCCCGGTTTCGCACTCACACACCTGTCTGACAAAAAGTGAACTCTTGTTCGCAGAACTGCAGTTCCCGACAACTACCCAGCCTAAAAGGGACTTTTGCAGCAGTGGCCAATTGGTTCCCAACTTGATTTGACCGGCCACCATTAGATCAAAGAATATAGATACCCCAATAAGCATATCAATGTCCCATGACGAATAGAATTCTGGGTCCGCTAGCTGTACTCCTTTTGGTGGCTTGCAATGGGAGTCCAGACTCGAGCAACTAGGGTTATATTGAGTTATCTCCCGGAGTACAACAAAGTCAGCAGATGTTTCAAAGTTTGATTGACTTAAATGTTGCATTAACTTCTCCCAGAATCTCTGAAGCGACGTTTCCTATTCCACTGACCTGAATCTCTGATGGTCTGGCTTGAAGCCTTAACCTTGTGTTCAATTTTTGGGTCAACAAGTTAAGTTGACTGCCAGAGTCTAGAACGCACCTACAATTTTGGAAGTTGCCCTTGGCATCTCGTATGAGTACTACTGCCGTAGCCAGAAGACTTGGAGAAGCTCTAGTTAGCAAAGTGCTATGAAAAGATCCCACTTCAGTTTCTCTGGTTATACTAGAGCCCGATTCTACTGGAAGTCCTTGTATGTTTCCTTCAATATTCCAGTGCAGCAATTCATTGTGAGGCTTATTACAGCGCCCACACCGCTGACCCTTGCAACTTTTTGTTGAGTGACGCCTTCTGAAGCATACCAAGCATAGCGAGTTTCGTTTGCACTCTTGGTATCTTTGCACAGGAGACATATCCTTGAATTTGGGACATACCTTTAGTGCATGATCCTCCGCACAGCAATAGCATTTAGACCTATAGCTCCCTACCGCCGCTAAACTAGTTCTTTTCGGATCCTTTTTATATGTATTTGGCACCACCTTTTGGTGCCTCAGCTCCCGGTTTGCCATATTTATTCCTCTTTGCACCAAAAACTGAGACAATGATTGAGGGTATTTTGTCACACTGCCATTCCTTTTCCCATCTATCTATAGTTTCTTCATCTAATTTTCCTCGAATTAATTGGAAAATAAACACATTAAGCAATTCAGACTCCTCACTCAATGATCTTAGAGCTACCAATTGGGAGTTGACACTGTCGACTAGTGCTCTTAGCGAATCAGCTTGTTTAATTCTTTTAACATTAAACAACTCTGTCATGTGCGCCTGCAAAATGATAGCCTTGTTATCATATCGTTCTTGTAAAAGCAGCAGAGCCTTCTTGTAGTTTATTTCCGATAGCTCTAGACAATCAATTGTGCTTAAAGGTGCAGGCCCTAGGGAGGCTCTCAAAAGTATCATTTTTGTTAAATCGTCTATCTCCGGGTCAGTCCCTACCAATGTTTTAAAGGTGTTGAACCAACTGGTCCATTCGGTAAACCTTCCCGAAAATTCTGGTAACCTTATTATCGGAAGTTTAGATGAGCGAACCGCCATCGTGCTGTTTAAGGTATCGCTAATTGAATGCTTGCGACCTCTGTTCCCAACCGAACTCAACAACTTGGATTTTATTTCACAATACAGCTCCTCTATCTCAAACCGAGTCTCCAACACCAATTCCTCATCGCTTTCCTGCTCTAATTTAGTTTGAATTATGCAAAATTTGCTAAAGTTAGATTCTATCAGACTCATCCGGGATTCTATCTCGGCTGCAGACATCGATGCATGGTTCTTCCATACATATGACTTGTTTCTATAAAAGGAACTTATTAGCGCTGATCGTGCTGTGATTAACTCACAATCCTTTCCTTTTTTTGGTGCCATTTAGCAGTAAATTCTTTATTCACCAAGGCAATGCTTGAATAATTACAATTATCGTTTTCTTGTACTACGCGCGGCTAATTGTCGAAGCCCGTTGGTGACCTAGTTACCTTTTGGTTAATCAATTCTAACCTCAACCACCGCGTGGCCGAATGGGCAGATAAAGTGTACTTTGTTTCACTTGATTATATTCACCAAATTCTAAACATGTCTGTGCGACGAATATGGGAGCCCTCTTGCATTCACAAACCTGGCAATTCGGTTGCGGTGCCGCCGTTGACCCTTCTGTTTCCAGCGGTACCCGATGTGCAGCCGCGTACCGCAGTATGAACCGGTACTTTTCGTAGAACTCCAAGTTGCGCCGCTCCGCTGCTGACCTCCAATCCTGTTCTTCGCGTGAAGAGCACTAGTTTGGTTTTACTCGGGTTTATACCTAGTCCGCAATTTGCCCATTCATTGAGTCGGGTAAGGGCCCCCGTCATTATGTTACTAATAACATCTGGGAATGGTCCTGATACTAGCAGCACTACGTCGTCTGCGTAGGCAACTACTTTAACTCCTCCGCTATTCAGGTCTCTCAATATGTCGTTCATGTTAATAAGCCAGAGCAGTGGCGGTAGAACCCCGCCCTGAGGTGTGCCTCTCTTCACAAAGCGTTTGAGGTAAGTGCCACTCAGTTCGGCTGTTATCGTCCTGCTCGTGAGCATAACTCCTCCAAGCTCTGATGTCTCCTTCAATGCCGATCGAGTTGAGGGAGCTCAGTATGGATTCGGCGTTTACATTATTGAACGCACCTTCTATATCTAAGAAGGTGGCCATCGTTTATTGGTTAACGATAAAACGGTAGTACCGTTTCTTTCGATCTGCCCTTTCGGTACTGAGCGTCCGATAGATGCTGCTTCTCGGTGTTTTCCCGGATATGAATATCGATCATTCGTTCCAGCGTTTTCATTAGGAAGGAGGTAAGGCTGATCAGCCTGTAATCCTTTGCTAGGATATTACCTCTTCTTCCTGGTTTTGGTATAAACACAACTTTGGCTTCTTTCCATAGAAGCGGTATGTGTGTTAGTCTGATGCAAGCTATGTAAATGGCTTGCAGCCTCCTACTGATGCTGACCTGTGTTGCTTGAAGCATTGCCGGGAAAATGCCGTCTGGCCCCGGACTCTTATATTTATCGAAAGATTTTATCGCCCATTTGATTCTTTCAGTGGTTATGATATCCTTTGTGTGTGTTGGTTGATGAGCCCTCTGACCTTCAGTAGGTGCTGGCTTTTCTCAAAGGTGGCCTGGAAAGTGTGTATCCACCAGTGTCTCTATGGATTCTTCCACTGTTGTAGTCGCTGATCCGTCTTGTTTGTGTAATAGAGTTAGGCTGTTATACCCTTTGGCAAGGACCTTGCTCAGTCTAGCCGAGTCTTTTATACCTTCGAGCGATTCGCAGTAAGTCCTCGAAGAGTCTTTCTTGGCTGCGTATATCGCTTTTTTGAATGCTTTCTGTGCTTCTTTGTATGGCTCCCATTCCTTGGTAGTAAGCTTGAGTTATAGGCTTTTCTTGCCCTCTTTCTCAAAATGCATAGCTCTTTGGTCCACCATAAAGGGTGTTGTTTTTTAGAGTATGAAACCTTGCATGTTTCCTTATATGCATTGTTTAGAATGTTTGTTAGGTCCTCTACTTCCTTGTCCAGGGTCGTCGTAGAGCTTTGTACCCGTATTCTTCTGTTACTAACTTTCGAGTAGACAATCTTATCGAATTTGTCCCAGTTTGTACTACGGGGGTTACGTTTCGGATCCGGTTTGCTAATCGGAATCGAAATTTCGAAGAAAATGTACCTGTGATATGAAAAGGAATTTTGTTTCGACACTATTCACTTGTCAACCTTATATTTACTAAATTCTGTCTGTAAAGTGAGGTCTAACACCTCTTCCCATCCCTGAAATTCCCTAGTGCTTGGGAATATAAAGGAATATATCAAAGAGAGACTTACCGAGACTGCCGAGAGCAGGTATTATTATAAAGAATAACTATAACGCACTTCTATGTCCCATCCGCCGCCACGAATCTGGCAACTGCTAGATCCGGTGTGCTAAGATTGGGGCATAGAAGTGCGTTATAGTTATTCTTTATAATAATACCTGCTCTCGGCATACCTGTCGAGTTAGTATAAAAGAGTGTATATCCATGTTGTGTTAGACCCGAGATTTGTCCGTCTCGAGTCCATGGTTCTTAAACGATGCCTATGTCAATGTTCCTCTCACTGAGAAGAACTGCAAGATTGGCTGAAGCATGCGTGCTGTGCTTCAGATTAATCTGCACGACTTTAGGCATCGGTGTTGGGTGTTACGTCTGGGGTCTTGTCGTCGATGACCAGGTCATCCAACAGCTTGTTGGTGTCATCGACCTCCTCGAGAACATCATCCGGCTCTGCCAGGAAGACCTTGATCTTGGCCTTCCGTAGGCCGTACCGGATGTCATATTCGGCCTTCTCAAGCTGCGGCAGGCAGCGCTGGTTGATGAGGAAGAGGTGCGGCTGGCTCGTCTTCATCTCCTTCTCTACTTTGAGTATCGCCCAGTCCTCTGTGTGCACTTCTGGGTTCTGAGCCCTCAGCAGCGACAGCACCTATCTGCTCCTTTGGCAACCAAATGCGAGCCCGCGGCCTCCTTGGAATCTCCCTGGCGTGGACAAGCCTAATACTAAGGCCGTCCCATGCATTTCCAATTTTGGCTACGCATTCCGCCAGGAAGGACCTTGAGAACGAGTCATCGCACTTGATCACCCGATGCCCCCTGACCATGTCCGACGAGTCGAAGGAGGGGATCGGACCATTTGGCACGGCTGATAGCCTTTCAGCTATCATGTCGGCCATCTTGACCTCGATCTCCTCCCACTTCTCCGACAGCAGGCGTCCGTCGTCGTGCAGGTCGTCCACCAGTGCCATCGCGAGGCTGTCTCTGGCTACGTCGCTGAACTTCTTGGCCTTCTTCACAAAGGAGGTCGGTCTTGGCCTCCCCTGAGCGTCCTTTGCCCGTTTGGGTGAGCTCTCGCTTGCCTCGTGCGAGCGGTCCCTTTTCGTGTAGGCTTGAGTGGCCTCCGGGCGCGTCCTCAAGTATTCCTCGAAGTCTGCGATCTCCGCAAGGCATCGAGCCTTGTCCTCCGCATCGCGCTGGTCAGTCTTGCCCTCTGTCTCATTCTTGGCAATCTTGCCGAGAATGAAACGAGCCCGACTGACCTGGGCCTTGCGCTGCTGATGCATAGCAGTGGCTGCCTTGGTGGTACCTGGCTGGATTCCGCTGTTGTGTGGGTTGATGTTCTTGGTGTCTAGTGGGGTGCTGGTCTTAGCAGCCCCTTCCGTTCCCATCGGAGCCGGAGCACCCTGGATGGGTGTTCGCGGCCCTTCCTCTATGGTAGCGGAAACGGTTTGGGGTTTAACTTCCCCCGTGAGGTCCGAAGCTACGGTGTTGGGTTTCATTTTCAATACATAATCGCCCGCGTTGCTCGACCAGGCAAGCGCGGATGGTCTGAGGGTTGTCGACCGTGACTCCACGCCAAAGCCACGGCAAGGCCACTTCCGACCCAGGGTTGCCCGGCCCTGAAAAGGCTCCGTTAAAACACAGCTGGATTTACCCCTCAGCTGCGAACCTGAAAGTCAGTGGGCACGGGTCGCTTGACACGCCTGACTTGAGGGTTGGCACTTTAAAGACCTACCCAGGTCCGCCCGACTACGATTAGTCAGCATCCATAGTCATAGCTAGACTATGAACCTGCTTCCAGCCGCACTCACGGGGAGAGTATAGTCACACTACCATCGGTGCACACAGTTACGGCAGGGGACGAGTCCCCCGTTGGTCCCCCTGTGTACCCGACGGCTGACGGCCGCCTATTTATTATACAACTCAATTTTATTTTCCAAGATTGAAATATTTGTAAGCCGTCGATTAATACTTTGAGTCATAGGTTTTCTTAATTCTTCGCCCAATTTTCCGATGCTCTCATCCGTATATTGTTTCGTTACTAAACCATCATCATCCATGGGCTTAGTTCCGTTTTTAATACGTTTATTTTGAGCACTTTCATTACAATCCTCATCGATGAATAGCCCCTCAGTAGACTAAACACGTCGTTTCAAACTGTCTGATCGCTCCTTATCAACAGCAAAATGTCCAAACTTATGTTTATAAATATAAAGCATATTTGGTTATCGTATTTATACCCATTAAAATATAATCCTTTCCTCACGCAATTCTTCTAATATTGAAAAAATTTCATTATTGTGACTGGCATTACCCGCAGCTTTCGATGCCAAAAAAATTCCAATCGTTTAACTAATACATTTACATCATTCCAATATATTGTACATAGTTTGGGTTTGATTTCTGAATACTCATGTAACCTAAACCTGATTTTGAGCGAAGTGGAGTAGATGTTATAGGAGTGAAATTGTTGTCTAACAATTTTTATCTCTATGTTCGTTTTTAATATAATCTTTTTATACAATTTCAAATCTTAATCACCATAGTTTTCAGGTTTACTAAGAACAAGAAAAGCTTCGGCCAGCCGAAGCTTATATACCCTTGCAGATCAATTCTATTAATTTACAAATCGCGAAAATGTTAAATTTCCTATTATATTCCAATTAATTTTCCGATTGTTCACATGGCAGCTATATGATATAGTCGTCCAATTTGGATAAAATTTAATGCGAAATTCAAAATTAGCTAAAAAATGGTATTTCCAAAAGTAGAATGTTAAATGTTAAAGAACACCCAAGATATAATTTTTGTACATTTTTTTACGATTATTCCTATGGGTGCTATATGATATAGTAGTCCGATCCGGCTTGTTCCGACATACGGACGGACAGACGGCCATGGCTAGATGGACTCGTTCAGTGATGCTGATCGAGAATATATTGTATATACTTTATGGGGTCGGAAACGTCTTCTTCACTGCGTTGCAAACTTCTGACTGAAATCATAATACCCTCTCCAAGGGTATAAAAATGAGAGAGTATAGAAAAAGAGTCAGATCACAACTCATTCCACCAGAAAGTTTAATTTTATTATCTTTAATTTTTAGTTCTTGATCCCCCAATGTTAATGAATTGTTTGAAGTTTTCTTAGGTCCATAACCTTTATCCAACACATTTTCTCTGGTCAAATTACTCATATTATCTGTATCCATCCCCATATCGACATCACCTGTAAACAATGGTAAAGGTTCCGTCCCTTCTTCATCACCCTTTTCGTTCTCCTTTTCCTACATCGACATCTTCCTCGATATTCGTCTGGGAAAAGAAGTCATCAGTACCCCTATCATTGATGGACCTTGGTTGATCTATATTTCGAGTATACTGGAGTTCTTTCCCATTAGTTGTAAATTACAAATCATTAATATATCTCTCATCACTCTCATATTTATACCCTTGCAGAGGGTATTATAATTTCAGTCAGATATTGTAACGCAGTGAAGGAGACGTTTCCGACCACATAAAGTATAAATATTCTTGATCAGCATCACTAGACGAGTCGATCTAGCAATGTCCGTCTGTCCGTCCGTTTGTCCGTCTGTCTGTTTCTACGAAAACTAGTCTCTCAGTTTTTAAGCTATCGGGATGAAACTTTCCCAAAAGTCTTCTTACTATTGCAGGTAGTATATAAGTCGGAACCGACCGGATCAGACAACTATATCCTATAGCTCCCATAGGAAGGATCGGAAAAAAAACGTAAAAAAAATTCTAGCTTCGGTGTTTTTGGAAGTATTACCTTCTAATCTTAGGAATATTAGTTTTTAATTATTTCTGAATTTCGAATAAAATTTTATCAAAATCAGACGACTTTATCATATAGTTGCCATAGGAACGATCGGAAAATTAATGGGAATATAATAGGAAATAAATTATTGCTTCGTTGGTTTTTATTGTATTCTCTTCTACTCTGGGATATTTCTTGTTTTAAATATTTCCGAGTTTCGATTTTAATTTTATCAAAATCGAACTACTATATCATATAGCTGCCATAGGAACGATCGGAAATAAGAGAAATAATAGGAAATTTAACATTTTTGCGATTTGTAAGTTAATAGGAATGATCTGCAAGGGTATATAAGCTTCGGCTGGCCGAAGCTAGCTTCCTTTCTTGTTACGTTATTGTTATTAGCTGTTCACTAGCTGTTATTAGATGATTACTAGTTGTTTATTAGCTGTTATTAGCTGGTTTCTAGTTGTTTACCAGCTGTTTATTAGCTGGTTTCTAGTTGTTTACCACCTGTTTATTAGCTGTTATTAGCTGATTTCTAGTTGTTTATTAGCTGTTATTAGCTGGTTTCTAGTTGTTTACCAGCTGTTTTTTTAGCTGTTATTAGTTGGTTTTTAGTGGTTTACTAGCTGAGTAGTATGTAAATGAGAGTTCTGGATACAAAAGCTGGATACAAAAGTGGAGGGGGAGGTAATTAATTATGCTAATTAGGGTAATAAATTAGGACAAGGTGACAGGTGTGGGGGTAATTAAAGTTAATGGGTGCGTGACGAGTGATCGTTGATTAGGGTAATAAATTAGGTCAAGGTGACAGGTGACCGTTGCTTATATCCAGAAATCCGATCCAGAAATCGGGACTCTTATTAAGCGGGAAGAAGTTACTGGGGTGTGACGGGTGATCGTAAATTAGGGTGATAAGTTGCTTATATCTAGGAATTGTATTCAGGAATTCGCTCCCCCCGAATTTCGTTTAAGAAATCGGGACTCTTATTAAGCGGGAAGAAGTTACTGGGGTGTGACGGGTGATCGTAAATTAGGGTCCACAATAGTTATATCCAGCTTTTGTATCTAGGAAATGGGGTGAAAGAGGGGAGGCATTCTGCTTAAGTGGTTGACGAGTAGGTTGACGGGATCGAACGTGGGAGAAGTTAGAAAAATAGGGTGAAACGAGGGGAGGGAATCTAGTTAAGCGGGTGAGAAGTTACTGGGGTGTGTCAGGTGATCATAGCGATATATTTGGGTTATCCTAGTTAATGGGGGAGAAATTACTGGGGTGTGCCGGGTGTCCTTTGCTTAGATTAAGAAAGTGTGGTGCTCACACGGGTACGTGTTAGAATGTCACGGGCTGTTGTCACGTCCAAAAGAAACAGCTGAAAGCAAGCACCCTTGAAAAGGGATCCCTTTGCTTGCCACTGAGAAACAAACTCCCACCCCAATAACAAAAAGAATATGTAAATTTTAAATTCAAGTATATTTTTTTATTTTAACTTTTGACCTGAAAGAAATAGCTGAAAAAATCACCCATCCCCCAAACAAAAGAATATGTTAATTTTAATTTCAAATATATTTTTATTGTTTTATTTATTTTTTTTGTAAATTTAAGGTTAAGATTTTTGTATTTGTTAATTAAAGCAATAGCTTTAATTCTAATGTATGGTGCCTGGTGACATTGACATGTATCCGGGCCCTCTCTTACGTCATCGTCGGCCCAGGGACATGTTAGCATATGTACACCATACCTAGTTTCTCTCTCACCGACTCTGTCCATCCTTTGAAGATTGGAGAAGTCCATCTCCAGGGACTGCCGATGATCCTCAAAAATGAAATCACCATTTTCTTTGAGGAAATTGGTGATTTCATTACACACGTGGTTGTTATTCATTCTGCTGCTGTTTCTTGTTGTTTCTTGTTGTTGTTGGCGCTGTTTGACTGTTGATGATGTTGTTGTTTGTTGATTTTTGGATGTTGATGATGTTGTTGTTTGTTGATTTTTGGTTGTTGCTTAGGTGTTTGTTGTATAGTTGATTTTTGGTTGTTGTTTAGGTGTTTGTTGTATAGTTGATTTTTGGTTGTTGATTAGTTGTTTGTTGTATAGTTGTTTTTGTTGATTTGGTTTGTTGATTTTTGGGTGTCGTTTTGTTGCTATTCCAAACTTATGTTGCTGCTGCTGATAATATTAATCCAGACTTTCAATTCGAACTGAAGGTTCTTCCCAGCAACTTCTCACTTTTATCCCCTCTTCATATGGGGGAGCATGCTTTTCCACCATCCCTCCCTCGCAATCATCCCCTTTGAGAAGTTTTAGTTAGACAAATGCTAAATTTGTTAGAAACCGAGAAGACAATAACCTAGTTGCTAGCCACTGATCACTTTCACCCCTCTGTATTTTTGAGAATTCTACTTTCTTCCACCACCATCCCTTCCCTCGCGATCATCCCTTTGAGAAAATTAGTTAGACAAATGCAAATGTGACTAGAAACCGAGTAGTCAACAACCTGGTTGCTAGGACACGGTTCACTTTCACCCCTCCCTCGCCATCAAATATTCGATGGAATCAACCAATGAAAATAATGCAAGTCTAATTTCTTATATTAAATTTAAGGAAAATATTTTCATCAACCAATCAATTCGTTGCAACTCTAATTTCTTATATTAAATTTAAGGAAAATATTTTCATCAACCAATCAATTCGTTGCAACTCTAATTTCTTGTATTAAATTTAAGGAAAATATTTTCATTAACCAATCAAAACTTTGAATTTTTTAATTTACAAACTAAAGTTTAAGTTCATACTAATAATCTAACCTCAAAGTTATATTTAAGCTAGAATTTAACTAAATTCAGATCAGTGTTTTCAAATTTCTTGAAGTGAACTACTCTTTTTACTAGTTTCGAAAAACAGTAAAGTGATCTTATCAACGTGTGTACCTCAATTGAAAAGTGGCTTTGTGAGAACAATTAAATTACAATTACAAATTAACTACATTACAACTGACTTTGTGAAAAGAAAATAAAAATTTATAACAATCTACAAATTAATTACAATTGTAATTCTTTCCAAAATAAAAATTAAAATGAATAACCAAACCCAAAAATATTGTGAGTCATGCCGTCGTTTCATCCCGGTGGGCGTTCAATGGAATCACCATGCACGCACCGCGAACCACAAGATGAACGCTATGGTACCTTTGGATGGAAGAATCAAAAAGATTTCGGATGGATTCAAGGGTCGAATCCTTCATTATATGTTTGTTAATGAAGGAGAGGAATTAAGATACCCGGAAGAGTTCCTCTTCGAAGCAGGAGTGGCTTTAAAATCTCATTTATTTAATGTGCTTCAAAGCTACATGTCCGGTAAAGTTAATTTTGAGCTTTTTGCGGAATATATGCTCGTGAAAGATGACGATTTAAAAACGGAGACTAAACAATTCCAAAGCAAAATGGAAGTTGTTACAAGCCACTCGGATTTAGACCGCATATTCACCAATCACTCAGACCATCTGAAAATAAAAATGGAAGAGTTCCAGGAAAGGGATAGCGGGTGGACCCTACTCCGCATAATTCGATTGGAAATGAATTTCAATCAATTTAAACCGCTTTCTGGATCCTCATTTATCCCAACACCACCCAAGCTTGCTTCGAAAAAAGCAATAATTAATGTCCAAAATAAGAATGACTCATACTGTTTTAAATGGACTTTGATTTCGGCACTTACAAAGGTAGCAAGTAACGCTAGTGTAAGCTACACATATAAAGTTGATATAAGCGCGGAAAGAATTGTTTTAAAATCTGGAATAAATTTGGACTTCAGTGGGTTAACATTCCCGCTCAAAATAAAGGACATAGACATTTTCATTCAAAAAAACGTTACAATGAGCATTAACGTTTTTGGATACGACGAGGAAAGTGAAACTATAATTGGACCTCTTTATCAATCTGGAGTTGAAAAGCCGACGCACATAAATATACTTTTCCTGGAAGGAAACGGATTCGGACACTACACATGGATAAAAAATATTTCAAGGTATGAATTTTTCTTATTATAGATCTACATTTACTTATTATGATACATTATTGTTTATTTTATTTATTTTTCTTTTATTTAATAGACTAATGACTTCACAAAGAGGATCACATAATGGACGGGAATGGTTTTGCAATACCTGCTTAAATTTTTCATCAACTGCAAGTCACGCACTTCGCCACAAGGAGCTTTGCAGTGGAAAGGTTGCCACTCTCCCAAACCCATATAAATCGACATTGAAGTATACGGCACTGCGTCATCAACTAAAAGTTCCGTTCGCAGTGTATGCAGATTTCGAGTGTATACTTCGACGTAAAAATATTGATGTAAGTCCTAAACTGTTTAATGTAAATGAACATGTACCAATTTCATATGCTTACTTTATAAAGTGTGCATATGATTCTAGCTTAGATAAATTTGTAATGGAAACGGGAGGTAATTCAGCCATAAATTTTGTCAATTCCCTTGTAAATAACTTAAAAACTATTCATACAAATTATTTGAGTAAAATTGTTCCCATAGTAATGAATCCAGAGGATGAATATGATTTTGAGTTTGCCCTCAATTGTCATATTTGTGAGAAGGCTTTAGCGGATGATAGGGTTCGAGATCATTGTCATTATACAGGGGTGCAGCTCATTCTAAATGTAATTTAGAATTGAAAACGTCTAATTTTATCCCAGTTTTCTTCCACAATTTTTCCAAGTATGATTGTCACTTGTTTATCAAAGAATTGACAACTATTCCTGGAGAAATTAAAGCTATTCCCATAAACAAGGAGCACTTCATTTCAGTAATGAAAATCATTGAAAATGAATGTGGAAACAGTTTTGAGATAAGGTTTCTAGACACATTTAGATTTATGTCATCTAGTCTAGATGCCTTAGCGTCCAATTTAGAAGATGATCAACTTAAATCAGTAAGATCACATTTTAATTGTGAAAATGAATTTAGACTTGTGCGGAAGAAGGGTGTATTCCCATATGAATATCTTGATTCAGAACATAGACTAGAGGAATCTAGTTTACCATCAAGAGACCAATTTTATAATCAGTTTACTGAAAAGCATTGTTCTCAAGAGGATTATAGTCATGCTGTTAAAGTTTGGACATAATTTTCCTGTAAATCTCTAAAGGACTATCTAGAGATTTATTTAAAAACTGATGTATTATTATTAACTGATGTTTTTGAAAATTTCCGTTTAATTTGCATGAAAATTTATTCTCTTGACCCAGCTCATTTTTATACAACACCAGGTTTATCTTGGCAGGCAATGCTGAAAACCACTCAAATTGAGTTACAGTTAATAACTGATATTGATATGTATAAATTTATACAAAGTGGAATTCGGGGTGGTTTGGTACAATGCTGTCACAGATATAGTAAAGCAAATAATAAATATTTAAGTGATTATGATGCTAGTAAAGAGTCGTCATTTTTAATGTATTTAGATGCAAATAATTTGTATGGTTGGGCAATGTCTCAACCTTTACCTTACCAAGGGTTTAAGTGGTTGTCTCCCATAGACATAGAAAATTTGGTAGTAGAAAATATTCCAAGCGATGGACATTATGGTTATATTTTAGAAGTGGATTTGGACTATCCATACAGTATCCATGATTTACATAGTGATTTACCGTTTTGTTCAACAACAAAGTTAGCCACTAATACCGAAAAAGTAAAAAAATTAATTGCCGACCTCGGAAATAAAAAAAATTATATCATTCATTATAAAAATTTACAGCAATGTTTCCTTAATGGGTTGCAGCTAATAAAAATTCATAGAGGGATACGTTTTGAGCAAAAACCTTGGCTTAAAACGTATATAGACCTTAACACCCAATATCGTCAAAAAGCTAAAAATTCATTTGAAA
>JBAMCF010000812.1:0-27559 GCA_037075285.1 Drosophila lutescens | reverse complement strand
AAACAAGAAAGGAAGCTAGCTTCGGCCAGCCGAAGCTTATATACCCTTGCAGATAAAAGAAATACCTTTTTAAGTTGTCAGAAATCAAAACGCCTACTTCCTGCAAAGTTACAATGAATTTTCTTATATTTGTTTGATTATTCGTATGGGAGCCTTAAGATATAGTGGTCCGATCCGGCTCGCTCCGACATATGTACTACCTGCAATAGAAAGAAGACTTTTGGGAAAGTTTCATTGCGATAGCTTTAAAACTGAGAGACTAGTTCGCATAGAAACGGACAGACGGACAGACGGACAGACGGACATGGCTAGATGGACTCGGCTATTGGTGCTGATCAAGAATATATATACTTTATGTGGTCGGAAACGTCTCCTTCACTGCGTTACAATATCTGACTGAAATTATAATACCCTCTGCAAGGGTATAAAAATATAAGAAATTCCAAACTTCGTTTTACAATATAGCAGAGTTAGCCTACTACACATTCATCGAAAAAAATTAGGAGGTGGTTATGAGATAGACAATCTCAGATAGCTGACTTCATTTTACAGAATAAAGAAGACTTCCAAAACCGATAAAAATTAATAATATTTAAAAGTCTTCTACTTGGCGAACAAAAAAATCTATAAAACACTTTTGTGATGCACAATCGTCCATTTGTTTGAATAAACTCTTAAAATAATTACTTGACTTGAAACTTTTCCTAATTTGGGGGCATTCCCCAAACTGTTGAATTGCTAAATTATTGAAAATTCAACAGAAAATTCCAGCAATTAGGGGAACAACCCAAAATGGTTCTTGTTGAATTTTCAAACAGCTGTTATTTGTTGAAAAGTTTCACGGAACTTAAAACATGTAAAATTCAATTTTTATTGTTTCTTACTGACTAAAGTTGTTAGCTAGGTAAGAAAAACTATTAATAGAATTGCTAATTTGATTTAAAGTAAATAATAACCAACTCATCATGAGATTGCAGTCTTCGTTTAATATATTTGACAAAATGGTTTACTGTTGTTGTCATTATACCCGTTACTCGTAGATTGAAAGGGTATATTGTATTCGTGCAAAAGTATGTAACAGCTGGAAGGAAGCATTTCCGACCCTATTAAGTATATATACTCTTGATCAGGGTCACTAGCCGAGTCGATCTAGCCATGTCCGTCTGTCTGTCCGTATGAACGCTGAGATCTCGGAAACTACAAAAGCTAGAAGGTTGAGATTTCACACACATATTCTTGGGCTTCCTACGTACGCCCACAGTCGCTTTAAAGGACGTTTGAAAAAGCCTGGCGCTCATATCTTTACAGATTTTGTAAGAGTGTAAATGCAATTTTGTTGTGTTTAAGTACCTATCGAACTGTAGAACAACATTTTAAAATCAGTCAATTTATTAAAAATGTCTGAGCAATAAATAAAAGACGCCACTAGATGGAGCCAGTAACTTTCACGACCGCATATCTCCATTTCCATCGCATTCCCTTTAGCTGCGTAGCGGGTATCTGATAGTCGAAGCACTCCACTGTAGAGTTCTATCTTGTTTTTATACCCTTGCAGAAGGTATTAGGATTTCAGTCAGAACTTTGCAACGCAGTGAAGGAGACGTTTCCGATCCCATATATTCTTGATCAGCATCACTAGACAAGTCGATCTAGCCATGTCCGTCTGTCCGTTCGTTTGTCCGTCTGTCTGTTTCTACGCAAACTAGTCTCTCAGTTCTTAAGCTATCGGGATGAAACTTTCCCAAATGTCTTCTTTCTATTGCAGGTAGTATATAAGTCGGAACGGGCTGGATCGAGCAACTATATCTTATAGCTCCCATAGCACTGTCGAATGCCCCGATCACTTTTGTTGGCCGAAAATAATACCTCGGTCAATTCAAAAGATATTGACGTGAAACCTTACCAGTCGCCATTTTTTATCCCTACGCATATTACACAGGCCGACAGTATTTTTGGTGCAGCCCTATGGACATTAAAATGTGTTAATATAGACGTATATAAGCATATCTGCATACTTAGTTTTCGCGTTTCACGTGTGGTATTTGTTCAATCGCGGTTTGAAAAAAATAGCAACATTTAATGTTTTGACTTAAGATATCTTCGAGGGTCTGTGCTCAATTATAGTAAAACCTATACCAAAAAATTGCTTAGATTCCCTTCTAAATAATTGCATTTAAGGTTCCATCATAATTTGAGTCAATCAAAGTCCATGAGCCATTGAAGTAATTTGTTCACCTCTATTCACAGGCTTAAAAAAATAAAAGGAAAAATGTGTGCCCTAAAATATTTTACAGGCATCTAGAGGCGTTTTTTCCCGAATTTGTGAGATAAATCCCACTATTGTACTTCGAAGGTACTTTAAGTTATAAGAACACAAATGCGAGGATTTAAAGGAGTGCGTGGCCATGAGAGTACCGCTACAACCGAGTGCTTCCATCAGTTATAAGTCATTCTCGTGTACTTATGTACGCTGGTGATGTGAAATTATGCCTGCAGTTTATGCCTGCTCACTGGACAGAATAGATCCAGTGAATGATCTTGGTGTTCTTTAGTACCCAAGACCCAAGTTTACTGATCACATTTCATACATGGTAAATAAAGCTAGGGTAGCGGTTGGCTTTAATAAAAGGTGGTCTAAGGAATTTGGTGCTCCTTATATTACTAAGACTTTATTCATCTCGCTCATCCGGCCGATACTTGAGTACGTATCACCCGTCTAGAGTCCCCAATACGGAATTCATACTACAATCGCACCGGCCGCGCTTCCTTCGAGCCAACCGGCTGTTAATCAACCCCTCAGTGCTATGCTACTATCAGGCGTGGCTCCCAAATCCAATGCGGCGGATCTACCTTTTAGAGGCATTGCACCTAATAGGTCGGTCTTTGTTTCTCGTCTCAATCCAGAAGCCACTGCTGATTGTGTTAAAAACTACCTGTGCCAAAAATTGGGTGCACAACCTAATAGTATAAGTGTCTTTAAATTTAATTTCAAACAACCACGTGATATCTCTTCTCTTAAAATTACTCTACCAGAATCTATGTTTTCTAACGCTTTAGATCCCACAATTTAAATCGCTCAATATCTGTTGCTTATCTGAATGTTCGTAGTCTATTGGGGAAACTAAAAAGAGTTTACTCTAACAGCACCTTGCTGGATTTTGACATTATTGCTATAACTAAAACCTGGCTCAACTCAACTGTTTATGATCAAGAAATATTCGTTAACAAGTTTGCTATTTACAGATTAGACCGCCCAACTCGTGGCGGTGGCGTTCTAATTGCGGTACTAAACTCTCATTCTTCTAAACTTATTTTTTACGATAATATTCACAGCATGGAATTTATAGCAGTTAAAATTGCTACCGATAAATGTAATGTATTTCTTACTTGCTCCTAGATACCCCCTGGCTCTGATCATGCTATTTATCTTCATTACCTTTCAGCTATTTCTGTCGTTTCTTTAGCTGTTGGTGACGCCGATCAACTTATTGTCCTGGGTGATTTTAACGTACCTCATCATTCATGGCTTCCTAACTCAGACTCTATCCTGTGTCTACACCGGAAGATTTGTACCATCCTGCTCTTTGTCTAAGCGTTGATCTAAATTTTGAAACTACAAATCATACTGCCTCACAACGTGTTAAGTGCTTTAGGAAAACTGACTATAATGGATTAAATTCTCACTTGGACCGTCTAAACTGGTCAACCTTATACTCTTTCACTGACCTTGATAGTTCAGGTCTTTGGTTTAATGAATCTGTTTGCTCTGCCCTAGATACCTTTGTCCCCGAAGTTTCCATTGGAAACTCATTAAAGTCTCCTTGGTTCTCCAGGCATTTTTCCTACCTTAAAAACACAAAATCGAGTCTTTATAAAAAGTATAAGAAATCTGGGTCCCCCTCAGATTTTTCCCAATATGCCATTGCCCAATCTAATTTCGTAATATCTAATAATCAATGGTTTGCTGAGTATATTGCTGAACGTAGACAAAATATCAGATCTGACCCTAAAAAATTCCATTCCTTTGTAAATTCTAAAAGAAAATCTTATGTATTTCCCCCATGCCTCCATTTGGGTAATCTTTCAGAATCTTCCGATATTAACATTTCTAACCTCTTTGCAACTTTCTTTCAATCTACATACTCTTCTTTCTCCTATAACACATCGACTAGTTATCCATACGCTTTGCCTCACATTAATAATATCCACATCCCACCTTTTGAAATCAGTGACGTTCTAAAAGGCATGTTGACTATTGACGAGTCTTTCTCAGCAGGTCCTGATAAAATTCCGAGTTGCATAATCAAACAGTGTGCTGGATCTCTTTGCGGCCCGATCACTTTTCAATTTAACCTCTCATTGCAACTGTCATTCTTTCCAAGTATTTGGAAGACATTTTTTTTAATCCCTCTTCACAAGAAAGGTTCTAAAACTGACGTTGGTAACTACCGAGGTATTGCCAAGCTGTCTGCGATCCCTAAGCTTTTTGAACGTCTAGGAACCTGTCAGATTCAGCATATGTGTAGTTCAATTATTTCAACCTCCAAACACTCTTTACTTCTTCATATTGGATTTCCTTCCTACTTACTTGATTGGATTTCGTCATACTTGTCGAGCAGATCTCAACGTTTATTGTTCAAAAACGAAGTATCTTCTCTGGTAAATGTGTGGGATGGTACAAATTTAGATTGTTTTGGGAAAGTAACAGAATGTTTTATTAAACTTCAATAAATGAATTGTTTCTTGGTATAAAGTATGGATCTTAAAATAACCTACTTCTTTTCGGAACCACGCACTAGACGACTTCTTCACTGCTCGACTCGCTCGACTCTTATATCATAGCGTCGCTTTTTTACGCTCGATGCTTTTTAAAATAATTACTCGATATTCTTTCCAATGTACTCGATTAATATTTTGTAGTATTGGATAACAAATAATAACAGGAGAGCAATTCAAATTCAAAATTAGGTATAGGGCCTAAACCTATGCAGCAAGGGTGATACACTTATACTAAATTCCCCAATCCTAAAAATGTTACTTTTGGCGTACCACAAGGTAGTCACCCGGGACCATTACTATTCATTTTGTTTATTAATGACCTCCCACAGGTGATGTCCCACTGCACCACTTTTATGTATGCGGATGACGTGAAAATCTGCACGTCGTTTTCCAATTTAAGCTCACATCTTTCCAGGATTGGGCCTTAACAAACTTGCTATCACTGAATTATTCAAAATGTAAAACAATGTCGTTCACCCGCACTACTGCCCACAAAACCTCGTACACTCTTGAAAACTCCTTATTGGAGCGTGTGGAGAAAATTAATGATCTTGGTGTGTTGTTCGATCAAAAAATTTGTTTTAATAGCCATATCTCAGTTATAGTCAGTAAAGCTACCGGCGTTTAGCCTTTATTAAGCGTTGGGAAAAAGAGTTCAATGATCCGTATACAACTAAATCGCTATACGTAAGCCTAGTTCAACAATTTTGGAGTACTGTTCTGAGGTATGGAATCCACAATATGTATACCAACATAATTTAATAGAATCGGTTCAAAAACAATTTTTAATATTTTAATAAGTGCCGATCCTGATCGTGAACCCTTCCGTGTTTTAGGTACTAATTATAATTTATCCTATAGGAATTAAGCGAGCAGCTACATAGTGCGGACGTGTATGAGTCGGGCTCCGGAAATTTAACTTCTTACCAGCGTTGCAAGGCTAAACAACCCCGAAACTGTGGCACAATCCGCGGCCCAGGCGAAGACGCACCAAACAGGCACGACGGCATCAACACAGCCGCCCGAGAATTCCAGGAAAACACGTCGGCTTGTAAGCATCATTTTGGCCTTCCCTTGCTTCCCACTATTTTTTTTTGCGGCTAGGGTGCAGGAAAACCAAGAAAAAGTATCCCAGCGAAAACAACGTGGGAGAGAAAGCGCGAAAAACTAGAGAGGTACTGGATCAGCTGATCAAGCTTACAGGTGGACTATCGATAGTTAGAACGACGATTGTCATAGCATTCAGCTTTTAAGTTTACTCGTAGCTATGAACTAGGGCGCGACAAATAACTTTTTCAAATGCCTGGAAAAGGAGGAATAATGCGAACCCCATTAAAATCTAAGGAGGAGGCTGCGATCACCCCTCAGATAGCTAAAAGAGGAAGAACCGAGTGTTCACCAGAACCAACGATGAGCGACTTGATGGAAGTTCTTAAAAACGTGGCAACGAAAAGCGATGTTGGAGAATTGAAGGAACAGCTGGGAGGGGTTTCGGAGAAAATAGAAGCTTTGGAGGCAGAAAACCATGAATTAAAAGCCGAGATCGAGCAATTGAAACGCGACAGAATCACGGACAAAAAGGAGCTTAACAGGCTGGTTGAACTAAGTCGCAGCAAAAATATAATAACAAAGGGACTCAATAAAGAGAAAGCCACAAAAAATTTACTGCGAGACAAACTGGAGATCCCACAGGTTGAGGTGCAAAGCACGCGAATAATTTACGAGAGGTCAAGCAATGTTGGCGTAATAGCCAAGGTCAACGAATCCTTACGTAACGGGAAAAAACTAGCAGGAACTAAAACATTCGTCGAAAAAGATCTCAGCATTGAAAAGCAGGAACAAAAACTAGTGCTACTCCAGCTAAAATGCCATCTAGCAGCGGTTGACAACAGCATCAAAGTAATGGTCAGGGGAGATGAAATTAACATAGAAGGCAAGTGGATGCACTATAACCCCAAAAAACACTAATTCACAAAAGTCAACCAGCCGATTTAAATGCGATATATGGAAATAAGATAAGCTCAGGCGACATAAGCTACACATCCTTCTCTCTAAAGCAAGACTGCCAAAAAACTAGAAGTAAACAAAAATCAGTACAGCAGCCAAAGCCCTAACACGATAAATAAAATTAGTTTAAATATAGTAGCATCCCAGTCGGACCATTACACAAGAAAAATGTCCATTTTTCCTATGGAATTGGGAGCAGGTTGTACATGAACTATTTAGAAATCCTCCTTTCGCTTTTGTTAGGGGCTGGGTCGAGTTTTCAGTACATCCAAATAGCCGGAAAAATTCAGTACGTGCTGAAACTTTCGCTACCGCTTTACATAGGAAATTCCAATGTAAAAAGACAAAGGAAATTCAGGGGTTCGAATTTTTTCGGGCCTGACCCCCTGAATTTCCCCCTGAATTGGATATAGGAATTTCCTATGGAATTGGTTGTTAGAAATTCCCATGGAATTGGATATTAGAAATTCCTATGGAACTGGATAGGAAATTTTTTTTTCAAAATTGCCTTAAAATATTGTCAAAATAATTTAGCTGAAAATTTATTTTCAAAATATGCTTTATTTGTTTTTTTTTTTATTAAGGTTTCATAACAATTAAATATGCTTTATTTTTTATATTTTTATTAAGGTTTCATAACAATTAAAGCTAAATCATAACTATAACTAAAAATTTGGTCAGTTTTTCTTAGTCTTAGTCTTGGCGGCTTCCTTGTAAGTCCTATTCTTCGACTTTTGAATTGCCTCACGGACATTTTTAGTATAGTCCGCGAAACTAGAGCCTTGAATCCTGGTGGCTTCTGTAAATGTAACAAACAAAAAATGTATTAAAAATATTATTTGTACAGTAATTTTAATATTATAAATATTAAATTATATTTATAAATACACAATATTTTTAGACTGCTTCTTACCATATAGTGCATTATTTATATTGACATAGTTTGCTAAACCAATTTGCCCGCAGGACCCAGTGTAATTCATTTTAGAAATAATTTCGCGGCTTAAAATGCGCTCCAGGTTTTTTACAATGCCTTGTGGAATCAATACCTTTTTGAATAAAGTAATCTGAAAATTTGCAATTTAGAGTAACAGTAAACGAAGATGATAATAATAATAATAAGTAATAGTTTTAAGTCATTTTTTGTTAAAATAAATAAATAAAATTAAACCGACGCCAAACAAAAATTTTTGTAAACTAAACACATCCAAACACACACACATACACACATACATGCTCCTGTGGCAGGCTCCACCGGTAAAACAATTATACGTTTACATCTAGTCTTATTTACATATTTAGATGTTAATCTACTGCTACTAAGTTAGAAAAACTCCAAAAAACAATAATTTTGTTATAAAATACATTAAAACAGTTAAAAACTTACTTTTTTTATTTTCGTTCTGTTTACTTGTCAATTCAAGGGGTGGAGACGAATGACAATTGTCACTCGGAAGCATTGTTGCCAAATCTTTGTATTGTTGCATCCCTAAATTTCAATTTAGAGTTTCCTTCTTGATTATTATAAACTTTTATTTTTTTTAATTACTTTTCTTTAACCTACAACTGAATCTCTACCAATTTTTTAATATACTTACCATTGCTTTAACATTTTAGACATCGAAATTTTTTAAAATATATTGTTTTACCTACTTTTTTCATTAAATGATATACAATTATATGTTTTTAGAAGACAATGTGAGCTAAACATTATTATTTATTTTAATCATTATTATTTGGGCAATTTCCAATTAACAATCTGCTAAAACTTTTATATTTTTGAATATTTAAGTATAGTTAAAATTGTATTTTGTTTCACTAACAACGTTTACTAAGTCTTCGCCTTTCGATTACGTTTTAAATGGTCGGGAAAAACAAATTTTTATATATATATTTGAATTAAAAATAAAGTGCTTTGTGCTCGCTTCTAAGTCAATTTTTCCCCCTGAAAAATTCCTATGGAATTTCCTATGTAAACGAGCAGCGAGCGTTTCGACGAAAAATTCCTTAGAAATCTTCCTGGAAAAGTTTAGAAAAGTTCACCTGGTGAATACCCCTGAAATTTTACGCAGGAATTTATTGTGGAATCAAGCAACACATGCCTGAAAGTCCGACTGGGATACAATATAGCTGGACTAGCAAATAAACGTCTTTTAAGTAAATTCTTCTCGTCTATAAACACTATAAATACACAAATATTCATATTATTGGAAACCTTCGTAGAAAATAGTTTTCACCAGTATGAAACGTATTTCCCAAACCACTAGCTACATTGGATTCCCGCAACCAGAAGATTTGCTAGAAGGCGGAGTGGAGTGGAAGGAGTGGAGGACAGGTTCTCGGGATAAGCAAACAGATGGACCCTGGAGTAAACTGCAGCTTTACAACACAACAAGGCGTAACCACAATATCCTTGTGAAATAAGAGACAGTAAAGGTTTTTGGGAAATGGCAAAGAAATTAAATGGATCGAATACCAGACAAGGAGGAATCAAGGTAACCGCATTGTCGCTTGGGGTACACTTTAAAGGACTGCTTCAGTTGTCAAACAGAACGCAGATAAACTACGCCCTGCCATACTTGGAAATAAATGAGCTCGACGAACCGATAGGACTCAGCGAAGTCCAAGATGCAGTCCGAAGGAGCAAAGTAAACAAGGCCCCCGGTTTTGATCGAGTTCCGGGCGAGTTCTACAAAAACGCCTCAACGGAGCTAATTTCCCTATTAACGCTGGTGTATAATCGCATTTTCGAAGACCGTATGGCACCAGAGAGTTTCAAGCGGAACATCATTTTCCCGATCTTTAAGAAAGGTGACCCAAAAGCTGCTGCCAACTACAGAGGTATATCCTTCCTCGACAGTGTCAAAATAATCTTTACGGCGATACTATTAGAGAGAATATCCAAGTACGTAGAGCGAAACCAAATTCTAAGCGAATACCAAGCCGGTTTCAGGAAGGCTACTCGATAGTAGATAGCATTATTACATTAACATCTACTGCAGCGGAGTTCTATGGAATAAAAAAAAAAAATGTACCTGTTTTTTATTGATTTTAAAGCAGCTTTCGACACGATCGACAGGAGGGCATTAATCCTAAAGCTAAGTAACCGAGGGATCTCAACCAAAATGCTCGAAGTAATTCAAAATCTTTATTCAGAGAACCGCACAGCCGTATGGGATGGGAAAACCTTCTCTGAATGGTTTGAGACAAACATGGAAGTTAAGCAAGGATGTCTGCTTAGTCCCTTACTTTTCACCTTATTCGTTGATGACATCACAGAAGGCCTACCGGGAGGAGTCTTATTTGCAGACCATCAGATTAAAGTGCTCATGTACGCAGACGCGTGGTGATGCTGGCAGACAGTCCCGAAACGCTGCAAAATATTATCAATTACACCCACACCTACTGTACCAACTGGAATCTCCAAATTAACCTGGACAAGTCAAAAGTTATGTGCATCAAAGATCCCAGGGGACGCCTGGCCAGAGATGAACGATGGACGTTGAATAGTACCTAAATTGAAGTAGTAAAGGAGTACAAATATCTGGGAACGGTCTTATCATGAAACATGAGCTTCAAGAAACATCTGCAACAAAAGCTAAAGGATCCCAAAGTTGCACTGAAAAGTACTTTGAGTTCGTTCCTGGCAAAGCAAGAAGTCAAGAGCAGCATTAAATACAAATTATTCGAAGCCACAGCAAAAGCCATAATGTGTAATTCTGCCGAATTCTGGGGACACACGTATTCCGAAGAAGTAGAAAACTTGCTAACTTTTTTTCTTAAAAATACTCTTTAGGTTGCCATCGAACACACCAAATTACGCAATTACGCTGGAAACAGGACTAGCCCCTCTCTTTTGCAGTACACTGAATCGTCACTTCATCTACATCAGAAAAGTTATGTCCCTTAAGGATAGGAGGCTCCCAAAAATTGTGGCATCACACATGCTACAAAGCAAATCGCAGTGCTTTCAAGAGTGGTGTCATCTTGCAAGCAGTGTTAACGTGCAATTCGACTGGGACGATCAGACCACTTGGAAGGACAGTCACCAGAACATACTCGAGGCGATAAACATCCAAGTGAGGCAACGAGCAGAAGAACAAGCAAGGCAAAGTGAGAGCCGAGAACACTACAGAACGCTTGAGTACAATCTAGGCACGAAAAACTATTTTAGCGACCACATCAAAGTCTGTGCTATTTCCACGGTGTTTAAAGTTAGAGTGGAGGTACTACGACTAAACTACGCGCCACATAGTCGAGCACACTCTGTAACCGAAGAGAACGGGAAGACTCCTTCCACTTCATAGCAATATGCCCTATTTTACGGGAGATACGCCGATTATACTGGGAAAAATACGAGTTGGGCTACGTGGAATTCCAAAACGTACTAAATGGAGAAAATTGTCCGAATCTAATAGGCTTCCTAGGCGAGGCGCAAAAATATAGGAATCAATTCCTTTATGAATTGATTGATTCGAACGATCTGGTATCTGGGGAAGACCCGGGAAGCCAGGTGTATTAGAATGGGAAGTCATCTTTATACGCACGGTGATCAGCTGACGGTTTTAAAACCATGCTGATTAAAATATTATATATTTTTTTAATAGAGAAAAATATATATAAATGTCCTTATGTTAGAAAGTAATTTTTATACCCTTGCAGAGGGTATTATAATTTCAGTCAGATATTGTAACGCAGTGAAGGAGACGTTTCCGACCACATAAAGTATATATATTCTTGATCAGCACCAATAGCCGAGTCCATCTAGCCATGACCGTCTGTCCGTGAAATGAAACTTTCCCAAAAGTCTTTTTCTATTGCAGGTAGTACATATGTCAGAGCGAGCCGGATCGGACCACTATATCTTAAGGCTCCCATACGAATAATCAAACAAATATTAGAAAATTCATTGTAACTTTGCGTTTTGATTTCTGACAACTTAAGTAGGTATTTCCTTTATCTGCAAGGGCATATAAGCTTCGGCTGGCCGAAGCTAGCTTCCTTTCTTGTTTCTTTTTGCCTTAAGGCGCCTTAGCTGGGATGCAAACCGCATTTTACCTTCTTATTCTAGTAGATTACTTCTAATTAACTTACCCTCCCTAACCAACCGCAAAACGATGCTTGGAACTGTCTTCATTATAACCTTATTTGAGGTGAAATTGATAGCCCCGACTTGGCTTAACTTTTTTGTTCCAAGTAGATTAACTAGAGATTACATTCCCTTAATTTTAAATCGCTGTATATGTAACTATGACTTGCATGAACCTTTCAGAGTACTACGTTCGGGCTATAATTGATTTTATCCTATTATATCAATTCTGACTCTCTGCCTCTTCTAAAACGATTAATAATAAATTTCCTAGCACAGAATTAGATCCTACTTTTTTCCTCGAACTTTATTATACCCGCTACTAGTAGAGTAGAAGGGTATCTTGTATTCGTGCAAAAGTATGTAACAGCATTTCCGACCCTATAAAGTATATATATTCTTGATCAGGATCACTAGCCGAGTCGATCTAGCCATGTCCGTCTGTTTGTCTGTCTGTCCGTCTGTATGAACGCTGAAATCTCGGAAACTACAAAAGCTAGAAAGTTGGGATTACCCACACATATTCTTGGGCTTCCTACGCAGCGCTAGTTTGTTTCAGCCGAGGGCCACCCCCTTCTAACGCCCACAACCGCCTTAAACGATTTTAAAAGGTGTTTGGCACTCACACCTTTAAAGATTTCGGAAAAGTAAAAGTGCAGTTTTGAATACGAAGGTTTTTCTTGCTATTAAACCGCAAAATGTGTCAGAAAATCGAAAATTTGGATCTTTGACCCCTGTTTTCTTAGAACTGAGACGTGATGCAAAGTTTTCAAGTATGGGGTAGTAATCTACAGCTTTCTTTTCTTTCCTGTTTTGCAGCGTTTTGTCTTGGGATTTTTTTGTCAACCTGTGTTTTTTTCAATTTTATAGCTTTTGCAGTTATTTGCTATATCTACCAGAACTCTAGTAGCTAAATATGGAGCAGATGCAGTCCAGTAGATTACTGTTTATAATTTATAAGATTTTATTTTATCTTCAAGAAAATCATCCATAATATATATCGATATTCTTGATATTGTTCATCAATAAATATCTGTCGTTAAATTGTTTCTATGACCGTTGATATTCCCATTTAAGCCGTTCTGACTGTAGAATTGCAATTGGCAGCAAGTGTTATGATATATGATTCTTTGTTCGACATTTGTAAATGCGACAGTAATTTTATTATGTAGGTCGATGAGTCTTAACATTCTCCCGGCTGTTGAACCGATGTTCAACCATCGCTTATGTCGAGGCTAAACGTGCTTGGTGAGGTTGCTGGATGCGTCGAGCTAGCGTGTTCCTTGGGATGTAAAGTTGCTTTCTTGGAGTTCCACATGATGTATCCCTTCCGGATGGTGTACGCGATTATTAGCAAGACTGATATGGCTAAGGCAGCGTAGGCAGCAATTTGATGATGCTGCACCTGACTTAGTTGATGAGGCAGGACTTGGTGGTCAAATGTCTTTAAGTTTTCTTGTAGGTTGTCCAACTCTTTGTAGGTGTAGTCGGTTGGTTTGACCTCGACAATTGTGGTTTCCGTGGATGTTGGTTTTATATAATAGTTTATATTTCCAAAGCGACTAAAAGTGGAATGTAACTCACTTATAATCGTGCCGACCGTCCTTATGCTGATATTAGCATTTCGTGCAGTGCAGCCAGGTGCAAGAGAAAGCAAGCCTGTTCCCTCTAAGTGTATTGCTGAGGTCCGGCCGTTGCACACTGATTGAAGATCCATTGAGTAACGTGTAGCATAAATCCATTTGTTTGGTTGTGAGGCCTTTATCCAAACCATATCGGACTTAGATTCAGCGACTTCGCAATGTGGGTTGGATTTATTGTTAAATAGTTCAAACTCACACCGATCTTCTGCGTTGAATACTGTTTGATGAGTGAAACAGAGATGAACATTGGCGGGTACAGTTAAACATCCTTGAAACTTTTCCTCAGTCAAACTCATGAATTGATTCCTGTGCGCATTGACTACGATGATACATGGCCGTAATTTGAATGAAGTCCATTTTCTGGAGTTCCATGTTGGGATGGAGACGATGCTGTACACTTCTTGCGTCGTTTTCGACACCAATGGTAGCGATATCCGAACTATGACATGAGTGTCTGTTGTCGTACCTTCTGCTCGCATGATTTTGTATAGTTCAATCGCATGTTCGGTTGACACTGGGAGCATTTGATCTGGTGCTAAATGGTCTCTAATTTGGCCGAGTTGTTCTCTATCCCTTGTTTTGGAGAGATTAATGCGGGACTTATTGTCCGATGGCGGAGATCTGTTAGAATGTTTTTTAGGTCTGTTTGAATCCGTTGAAGACTGGTGGTTAATAACGTCAGATGGTCTGTCAACACCATGTACGCTTGCGCAAGGTGTGCCCCCTGATACCTTCCATTCTCCTGTTTGATCGCGGCAATATGGCGATCCAAGGTTTTCAGTCGAATATCCGTGGCTGACTTATTTCTTTTTATTAGGTTAATGGTCGAGTCCACAATTGATGTTTGGTTGTTAAGCAATTCCATTAAAACCCCCATTAAAAACTTTTCTTATTGTTTTGGCCATATTATCAGCATAATTTGAATCCAGTACTCTAACAAGGTGTTTGCTATGTAGCCAATTCCATTAAATGGTGACCTGCGTTGTCGTGAGTGGTTCATTAGTTCGCTTCCTGATTGCAATTCTGCGTACATATGTTGGAAGTTTCCCACGATTGCTCCGCATGCTTGCTTATTATCAAGTTCTGGGCACATTTGGGCCAGCTGAGCAATCCCGGAGCCCAAGACTTGCATGTCACTGTGGTAAGGACCCAAGTCGTAGTATATAATCAGGTTGTGAGGAGTCGTAAAACTCCCCACAAATCTCGAGGCAGGAGAGCCCCTAGCAACAGCGAAGGCAGCGAGAATGCGGCAGAGTCCAAAGGCATCCAGGTCCACCGGTAAATACTGGACCTTAGACCCGGCCAAAGCGGAGAGACCGTGAAATAACGGTGCCGCGCTGGACCTTGGACCCACGCCGCCAAAGGGCAATAAGGTCGAACGGTAAAGCCGTGGACTTTGAACCGGCGCAAAGAGGATGCACCGTGAATTAACGGGACATCTTGGACCTTGGACCCGATGCGTGCCGTGTGCAAAGGGAACTAACGGGACACCCTTGGACATTGGACCCTAGCGAGCCGTGTGCAAAAAGGGAAATAACGGGACCCCGCCGCTGCCTATAAAAGGGACGGCGCAGGCGCAGCTCGAGGCAGTCAGTGGAAGTTCGCGAGGAAGTTAGTTGGAGTACGCGCGGCAGCTCGATCCGTGAAGAGGCACGGGACGTGTCGGTCGGAAGTCGCGACCCTGACAGCCGGAGTACAGGAGGACAGACAACCAAGATACGCGAGCGAAAGTACAAGTGAGACAAGAGAACCAGATATCAAGATTCAAGTACGAGGATTCAATCGAGTGCGTGACCGTGAGAGTACCGAGTAACCGAGTGCTCAACGCCCAGATCAAGATACCAGAGTCAAGACGCTAGGCCAAAGCTGAGACTGCAACGGTGAGATCTGTAGGACACAAGGATTGGAGTGGAGACGAGTGCAGGACAGGAGCAGAGTCGAGAGAAGGACGAGCTACCGGCAGGGTAAGCGCGGATCAAGAGTTTGTGACGGCGTCGGGGTTACGGTGGACTGACGATAAGGCTGAATCCTCGGATTTGACCTGTCGGGACATTTGTTTCTCAGGCTAGAGCCAGACCGACCCCAGGGAACACGACGAAACAGGTGATCCCAGGATCATTCTGGTCGGACCCGAAAGGAAGGTGTGCAGACTTTTGAGTCCTACAAGCCGGGTGGAACTGGAGAGCCGCCGTTGGAGAACGACGCCGCAGGAGTCCACACGTAGCACGAAGGGATACGAGAGCAGCGACGCCGTCGAGGAGCGCCGCCGAGAAACGCACGAAGTGAATCTTGAGCCGAGGAAGGCACGTCGGCGACCAGGCGAGCCGCAACAGCCAGCTGACGAAGAGCCCAATTCCAGCGAAAAGAAAAACTTAATAAAGTTTTCCGATTTGTCCCAATCGGATATCACTGCATTTTCTTGGGTCACGGGCAGTCACGCAATACAAATTTGGTGGGACGAACACACAATATCTCTGAGCTAGTCGCGGCGTTTACGTAGCGATCCAACAGCTGAAAACAGTTCGTTACAAGGTTCCATTCCGAAACCACCATTCGAGCGGTACCACGTTGCTCATAGAATATTTCAGGGTGGTTTGTGAAACGCGTAATATTGGCAGTCTGCGCCAGTGCTACCGGTGGGATCAACAGCAACGCCAATAGAAATGAGACTGCGCTGGTCATCACTACTTTTTTCCGACGTATGGATGGTTCCTCCGGTTCTAGACGGGATTCAGCTTTGAACCTTTGGCGCTTGAACCCCGCATCTTGTGGAGATAAAGGCGCAAGCCTTCTCTTTTTCTTGACTTAACAGAGTCACGTTGTTGGCAGGGTTATTGAGTTCTCCCACTAAGAGTTTTTCATTTACAATACTTGCGGTGCTGTCTTGACTGGCATACAATTTGGCTAAGTCTATTGTGAAATCGTCAGTGCGAGTTTTAGCGCGTATCTGTGTAGACTTTACCAGGTCTTGAACCTTGTGATCGGTACCCAGTATTTTTTTTGTATGCGTGACGCCTTTCCATGTGTTAGGCGTAGTCCCTCGGTCCCTGTCGCCTTGCATTAGCGAGAGATTCTTCGAGAAGTGCTTTTTAGCCGGCTTCATTTGTAGTTGACATCTTTCTTCGGCTGCACAAATCTTGTCTTCTGGACTTTGAATCGTTCCTGCTACAGTCAATCCGAACATGGTATTCTGAATGATGAGTCCTCCCGCCTTTGCTTGCTGCTGATTTGGCAGTAACAAGGAATAATAGTGCTCTGCGCCAATAAGCATATCAATTTTTCCTGGCGTATTAAAATCTGGATCTGCCAGAGATATGTCTGATGGAATGGCAAAGCTGGAAGACCAGACAACAAGGTCTGGCGGATCTGTCGGATCTCCCAAATTTGATTCTAAATGCAACATCGTGTTGTGTTTCTTATCGCATTTGAAACATGTCCGACTTTGACAGTCTTTTGACTTGTGGTATGTGCTAAAACAATTTACACACATTTTCTGGTTCTGTACCCATCTTGATCTCTCAGATACAGCCTTAGATCGGAACTCATCGCAACTGAATAAAGGATTATTTACTCTTTTACAGAATTCACATGAAGCTATTTTTCCGTTTATTGCCGACGCACAAGTTGAGTTCTTTGGATCCTTTTTCGATGATTTTTCCGATTTTCCTATGTTTAGGACCCGTACTCTTTGATCCAAAAAATCTATAAGCAGGACGACTAAAAATGGATCTCATGTGGATACGACGATGCCTAAACCCCTTAATGAAGCGAGGGACTCAATCGTCGTGATATACAATTCTTGTAATGACTTTGCATTATCGCAAGATGCGTATTGGTGCAGTAATCTACGAATTACTGTATTTGCAAGCTGTATTGGCTTATCAAACGAATCAACTAATATTTCCCAGGCTTGGGAATAGTTTTCTTCCTTGAGTTCTATATGACGGATTAGCCTTTCTGCAACCCCGGTAACCACATTTTCTTTATCGCGGGCATGTTTGTTTCATGAACCATGCATGAAAACAAATCGAAGAATTGTCTCCACTTTAACAATTCTCCATCGTATTTTGTGATGGTGATTCTTGGTAGTTGCACATCAGTGCTGTTTGTGGCGGATGCGCTTGGCGCGGCCATGAGTGTCTTTTGCACTTCAGTTTGTAACTTCCCGTAGGCTTCCTTGTTGTAGCCTTTTTCTATCGGGTTGTCGAATTCTTTATAAATTTTTAATTGGACCTCTTGTACTTGTGCCCACAATGATTTTATGAAGTCATTGGAGGCTTGACCCTTTAAAGTCGCATACTCCTGTAGCGCGCTGTTTAGGGATTCAATTACCTCTCCTTGTCTTCGGCATAGTGCGGCTAGCCTTTTGTCACTAATTTCTGTGATAGGTGGCTGCCAAGTTTTGATCGAACTTTCAACCTCCTTGCTGCTACTTGATAGGAGTAAGTCAAGACCTTCCTGAAAGATCTTACTATATTTCTCGTAAGTCGATCGAAGACCGTTTGCGTACTTCTCGTACTTAGATCCTTTTTGTGAGTCTGGCAGATGAGTCTCATTAATTGTCAATAGTCGGGCTTCGAAATATTCAGGCTTTTGTTTTCGTGCAGGTCCATATTTTTTGAAATTGTTTATGCACCTAGCAATGTCATTGCCTATTTCTTGTTGTGCAGTTAAAATCTTTTGAATTTTCGATGAAGGATTCTCTTCACTCATGCTGTTCACCATTTTGATCTTGTTTTATGTCTCTGACCCGGTGGGAGTATTTTATTCGCTTACGCAGGATACGCTCCGATTCGCAACCAGATTTGGTCAAGAAACTGAACAGTAATGGTGGATAAAGGTGGTCGCCTTGTTGACCGGTCCTTTAGTGATCCTGTATCGATGGGTTCGATCTCAGGTGTCCCTCTGTGGCCAAGGTTGCACTTGATGATGAGTCTTAACCCCATACACCCAAGATAAAGATAAAGGATTTTTTTATTTCGATGAAATTTTGTCTCCATAATAATATGTTTGTGGCTTTGATTCCCTTAAGGATGAATCGTCCTTAAATGGAATCCGAACAATGTCGTTTTTTTTTTTCATTTTCTATATAATTTTCATCCTCATTTTTTACTTCCCATAAACGTTCTAAGTCCTGTAATTCGATAGTAGATGCAACTATCGAATGAGTAGCTTTAGGCTTAGTAGGGGAAAGTGGTGCAAGAATAGTTAGTCAACAGTGACCGACAATAACTGTCATTGTAAATTTTTCGTACAAAAAAATCATGCACATAGAAAAGTCAAAGAAAAATTAGTAAATACATAAATATTTTTTTTAAACAATGTAGTTATAATAACAGTTATACTTTAAGCTTTACTTTACAAATCAGAAAATAACTAGTAAAATATGATTTTTAAAATAGAACTCATAACAAGTTCGATCCGTGGTTTCAACCAAGTAATTCCTAAGTTACATGGTTCTGATACAGGATCTTTGTTGAGACACTCACGGTTCCAGAGGGTTATTTCGAGTTCTGGTTCACAGCATACAGATAGCTAAAATCTTTATTCAAATTCAAATGAGTTCACAATTAATCAAATTATTAACATTTTAGCTTACACTTGTGGTTTGCCGCTCTTTCACTTCTAAGAGCGTCACTTTCTTCTTCTTACATTACCATTAAGCTTAAGTTTAGCTCGGCCAGAATTTTTTAGAATCACTGTGAAATGCAGTCCACGTAGTGTCGAATCGCACCGAGAGTGTGCTCGAATTCAAATTTTGAAGTCGATTGGTTCGGAAGAAATTAGAGTGAAAGTAAACAAGAGAGAACGCTAAAATCGGGTGTCCCGACTATCTGATACCCGTCACTCAGCTAGGAGTGCGAGGTAGATGGAGATATAAAACTTCGATTGCACATAACGTTTTAATGAATGGTCCGATTTGAAGAATTTCTTCTACATTTCGTTAGGTATTAATAAACACTATAAAATAGCATTTATACATTTTTAAAATGTTAAAAGATGTTAAAATCGTTTAAGGCGATTGTGGGCGTTAGGGGGCGTCGCACCTCGCTGAAACAAACTTGCGCTGCGTAGGAAGCGCAATAATCTTCATTATTAATACTTTCTAGCTTTTATAGTTTCCGAGATCTCAGCGTTCATACGGACAGACAGACAGACAGACAGACGTGGCTAGATTGACTCGGCTAGTGAACCTGATCAAGAAAATATATACTTTATGGGGTCGGAAACGCTTCGATTCATAAGTTATAAAGTTTGCAGGATTTATTGGTCATTTAAAAAATGAGACCTGAATGTGTGTTTGTCAGTTTGTTCAGTCTATTTTATGTTTTATGCCGGAAAATAACTAGAAAAAGATAAATTTTGCACGCCTGCAGCTTCCAAACGGCTAAAGATACAGGCTCGTTACAATAGAAAACGCCGGGGTGGGTAGAAGGTTCAATATTTTGCCAAAGCGGGCCGATGTATTAATTTTTTCGAATATAAAATCATTTTTCGTCACATAATTTGGTATTATAATTTTTGTAAGTGGGATGTGCGATCGTCACTAGTTTTTACCTCGTCTAGCGGTGTTTTTGTTTGATATACTAATATATATAAAATAAGGTATATGATAAGTACATCATATTTGTTGTCCTGGATTGTCGTTTTTACCGTTGCTACCGCTGCTTTAGGCGCCGCAGTTTTACTACAGTTGTAGTCGCTGATGATGTACTCGCCGCTGCTGTAGTCTCTGTTGTTCCTGCTGTATTTGCTGCTGTTGTACCTACTGCTGCTGTATATGATGCTGCTGCTGTAGATGCTGTCTCAATCACGCCCTACCGAACTTATTTTTATTTTAGTGGGTATTTAGTAGCAACCTTTGGCTGCTTTTAAATAAAACAAAAATGATTCTTCTGTATCTTTTCCCTTATTATTTATTATCTCTGCTCCTTACCTTAGAAATTGTTGAGGTACTAAGTATTTAAAAATATTTTATATATTGAATATATTATATTTATATTCAATTCTTACGTAGCATAAATGAGAATATTATATTAACGCTTATCTAATGACCCACACAAACAGTCCTGGTTATCCTTGGATTTTTTAAGTGCACATCTGCTATTGCTTGTGTGCCTGGGATAACCTCGACGCTTAAATGACAGCGCCAAATACGCGGTACTGTTGAGGGCGACACTTCGACGTACAAGGTATATTACTTCCTGTCGAGTTTGTCACCGCCCCAATCCGCGTCTACGTATCCAAGAAAAGGTTGACTATCTGTAGTGTAGCTTCATGTCCTCTGTTTATGCCAGGTACCTTACTACATTATTGATACCGGCAAGATGTTTTTTGTATTAATAGTTAATTCTGTGGTCCAAATGCTTAAGTTTAATTTTTCAAGTTTTTAAATTTTTAAAAAATATTTTTTTTAGTTATTGCGTCGCATTTTCAGAAGCCTGCTGAAAGCTCAGAGAAGTTGTGTGTTCGTCCCACCAAATTTATATAAACGTGACCGCCCAGTAGATAGTCAGAATGCACAGAATTCACGGGTTAAAATTGGGGTTTTTGCGGGTGATGCTCGTCTCTGCACGTTAATGCTTCGCCTAGGTGGTCGCTTGCCTAATTGATTCCGTGCTCCGGTCCTGTGGCTCCCTGTAGCTCCTTGTAGATGCTCGGCGATGCTCGTCTCTAATGCGTTGACTCGACGACTACTCGTAGAGCCTCGGACTCGCAAAGAGAGCAGCCGTGCGGGCTTAGGGAAGCGTCACCGTTCTCCGACTAGGGTGAACAGGTACTGCGTTCTACAGGACAACGCCTCTCGACACGCAACCGCCTGTATTTTGCTCTGTCCCGGATGGTACCACTAGGGTCTTGCTCGGATCGCGCTGCCAGTCCAGGTAACACCTGGAAGCTGCCTAGTGCTCTACCTTGCTTTTACGCCTTGTGTAAACAAACGTTCCAGCCTAGCCTCACCCTCTGGCTTGTTGAACGTGACGTTTCCGCGTAGCTCGATGGCCTTTGGGGCTGGTGTTGTAGCTAACGATGTCCTGTGCTCTGCTCCTGGATGTTCTGGTTGTGAGGTTGGACATAGCGTGGCTTCTGGTACTTGGGGTTTCGGTCATACGCCGATCCGGGCTCGTAGAACCGTTGAGTCTCTACAGGACAGCGCCTCTCGAAACAATAACTGGTCTACTGCTCGCCCTTCTGGCTCGTAACACTGGGGGTTTTGGACACATGCCGGTCCCGGTCTCGTAGAATCGTTGAGTCTCTACAGGACAGCGCCTCTCGAAAACAACAACTGGCCTACTGCTCGCCCTTTCTGGCTGGTCGTGCCTGTTCGATTTCCACTTAACGGACTGGGCTGACGCCGGAACACGCCAAAGTAGTGTTTGAAACAAGGCACACTGGGTTTAGATGGCTCTCGCCCCGAGCTTACGATCTCTTGTCGCAGGACTTCACTGCTCAACACTGATGGACACGTTAGGCGCAATGCGAGGGCTAAGTCGTAACAGGAGTAGAAACAGTTCGCCTTGACTTAGCCGTGTGATGCCCTCTGGACTTCAGCTACCCTTGTCTCAATTCGGTGATTCCTGATGATCCAATCCCGAACCTCTCGACGTAGCGATCTTGCTCCTTGTAGGCTCCCACGGCGCTGCTTCCTACGACTTGACTTGTAGATTACTTGGGACTGGTTGACTGACTTGTTCACTTTGATATCTTGACTGATCTTGACGGATTGACTCCTCGTGATCGACTGATCCAGTTGCCAGCGCCCGGCGGCTTTATATAGGGCCTCCGGGAACAATTATTTCCCTTCTGCGCCACTCCAGGTCCAAAGTCCGTGGTTCCTGTTTGACCCACTTGTCCTTCACGCACGGCTTCAAACTGGATTTCCATGTGTTGCTGCCGTCCCACTGATTCTCCTGGTGCATGTGGCACGCCTGTGTGCCGCTCCGCTGCTGAAATGTGGCACTCATCCCCTAGTCCAAAGTTCACGGCAGAGTCCAAAGTCCGGTGCAGTTCCGTTATTTCCTTTTGCACCCGGCACTCTGGCTCTGTCAGCGAAGTCTCCACTCTCACACTCTCCGTACTAACTCTCCAAACTCTCTTCGTCAGAGTTCTCTCTCCGGAGCTAGACTCTCCACCCTCTCATTCTCCATTTTTTAGTCTCCACACTCTCACTCTTAAAACTCTCTTCATCAGAGTTCTCTCTCCAATCCTTGTTCTTGAAACTCTCTTCGCCGCGCCACTACTACGCTAATTCGCCGCGTAACTGGGAATCGGCCGGCCACCAGTTATTCTTGCTGCTGCTATTTGTGGGGAGTTATTCAACTCCTCACAAAAGTTATACTGCTGCTTCCATCAATTTGATATTTCGAACAATAGTCAGTTCTATGGACTTTTCAAATTTCTAGCATTAAGCAAAGGCAAAATGTTTCCAAGTTAATTATTAATCTTAAGATTCGAATTTTTGACCAAGTACGGATGTTGTTCACGCCAAAAGGGCGTTTAATTTCGGGAGGCAGTGTCAAGCGGCAGTTTTCTCCAGATTTCCATATCTCGCTCGCTGGCACTGCCCTTCGCTCTCCCTCTCCAACTCTCCCGCAACTCTCCGCTCTGCTCTGGAGCCACTAAGCTTAGATGATTGTAATTAGTTCCTTTTTTCAAGTGACCAAATAAACACACGCACGTCGCGTAATACCCGAAAAGTTCTACACATGTTTTCGATACTATTTCTGCGCGGATTTAATGCTTTTCCCTGGGACTCAACGCCTTCTACAATCAAGCCACCCCCGCCCCAACAGATGTTTAAATTGTAAGCAAACAAAGACGTTTCTTCTTCAGATATGTAGGTATCTACATTTGGATATGTTTTGATTCGCTAATATTGTGTGTTTATGTTTTTTATTTGAAAGTAGGTGATTTGTTTAAATACAACAAAATTATTAATTTCCTTTAATTTTTTCTTATCGATTAAATATGGAACCGGGAAAAATAAGCTACTTCGCTACTTTTGTATGTGGTGCAAATCTTTTCGTGTATGTAAAAATGTTTTCATTTCATTTAAAAAAAATAAAGTAAAAAAAAACAAATTCCAAATTACAAACAAATTTAGTTGTGCGCAAATTAGAATTGCATTGATAACACTGGACAACAAAATATACTTTATTAAAAGGTGCAGGCCTATGCGCATTAAAATGTGTTAATATAGACGTATATAAGCATATCTGCATTACTTAGTTTTGGATTTTAATGGGTGGTATTTCTGCAATCGCGTTTTGAAAAAAATACCAACATTTAATGTTTTGATTTAAGATATCTTCGAGGGTCTGTACTCAAATGTATTGAATGTATTGACTTATGCCAAATAATTGCTTAGATGACCTTCTACAAAATTGCAATTGAGGTTCCGTCATAATTTAAGTCAATCAAAGCTTATGGTCTATTTAAGTAATTTTTTCACCTCTATTCACAACTAATTTGAAGCGGTGAACAGACTTAAAAAAATTCAAGGAAAAATATTTGCTCTAAAATATTTTACAGACATCTAGAGGCGTCTTTCACCGAAAATTTAAGACAAAAAAGACCATTGTACGTCGAAGGATGGAATTCATATACTTTTTTCCGTAAGAACGTGAGAAGTAAATAACAAGTATTTTTAAATCCCTGTTCAGTCGCAGCAATAGTTATAAGTCAGCGCACTGAAGTATCATATATCGGGTCAAGCCGTCAGCAACATTAGCAATGACCCACTTATTGGCAACGAGCTTATTCTGCTGAATTGTAACTGGGCTTGCTCCCATTAGCGGATTTCCAAAATTATGCATAATAACCAACACTTTGCTTTATACCTATTCTGTTAACCTAAGCACTTTTTACCTATAAATACCGTTAAGTTTATTCAATAAAATCAGTAACAATTCTGACTCTTACAATCAAGTTGTACTCATTCTGCATTCAACAGAGGCTGTCGCTCTAGTCTTCAGACCCTCATATGCAAACCTTAGTCCAACTGGTTCAAGTTCTAGTTGCGAAGACTTTAGGCAGACAGCTTATGTACTGTCTGCCAGGCATCTAAGCCAAGCAATAACATTTTGGTGACCCCGACGTGATCTCACCAAGAGATCACACTCTAGAACACAACGTTGGAGATATCTTCCATACGAGTCCTTTTGCCCAAGTCGTCAACAAGGCGACAGATTAAGGACACCTGAGCACAGTCGACTCAGGAAGTTGGAAGACTGGTCAACAAGGCGACCAGCTCCGTCAACGATTTGATAAAATCGTTTGTGATCCCGGTAAACAAATTTAAATCATCCAATCCCGGACACATTCTCAAAGTTGTCAACAGGCGACACATTGAAACCAGAATCAAACATTTTCAGAGTACGAGAACCCAGCACCACAGTTGCTGTCATCAAATTCATCAAAATCATTCATAAGTATTAAAGCTTCTTTGACCAATTCGGTTGCGAATAGGAGCGTATCCAGCTACACAAGCAAATAAAACACTCCCAACGGGTCAAAAGTTTTAAAACGCAAGGTAATAAATATGAGTGACATGGATGAGCAATCAATCACAGAAGCACTAGACGTGCAAGATGATATCAGTCAAGAAATCTCAAAATTTATCATCAACTTCAAAAAAGATTCATCGGAGAGAAAATCCGGTCCAAATTATTATCAAACGAGATTAACCGCACTCGATGACGCTTGGAGTCGATTTACAAAGAATGATCTCAAGATTCCTAAAAAATAAAGAACTACGGTGTACGTGAAGTTCTACAACGACTGTCGTGAGTCATACGACAAATATCGAGCTATCATACGGGACGGCATGGAACAATCAACAAGCCAAGCCGAGGTAACTCCAGCCCCAACTGGTGACCCTGCAAGCACTCAGCAGCCCATGATAGAGTCCCAGAAACTTATATCAGCATGTCGTCGACAAAAGGCAATATCAGATTCGATTAAGCGCGCTCTGAAAGAGTATTCAGAGACAGGAAAGACCGTAACAAGTGATTTGATAAAATCACTATGGGCGCAAACTCAAGAGATCCATTTCTCCGTACATGAAGAATATGATGATCCAAGCAAGGGAGGATATGACATGAAATCCTTCCTAAAACTTGAAAGGAAATTCATTATCTTAGGAGCAAAATCAAACTCCTCTAGCAATGAAGATATGCATTTGCCCAGAGTCAGCATCCCCAAATTCGATGGGGATCTACTCAAATGGACTCAGTTTTTTGATTCATTCAAATGCATGGTCCATGATACTAACATGCCGACGGTACGAAAAATGTGGTACCTAAAAACCACCGTAGCTGGAGAGGCTGAAAGATTGCTAAGACACATCGATCTTAAGGAAGAAAATTACCTCAGCGCATGGGGTATATTAGTTGATTCCTACAACAATCCCCGACATGTGGCAGACACGATTCTCAATCGCTTCCTGCATCAAAACACAGTTAGTGACGATCCAAGGTCATTAAAAGAGGTGTACATTACAACTATAGAGTCTCTAGCATCACTAAAGGGACTGGGCATCGATGTATCAAGTTGGGATACAATATTGATTGCCATCATCAAGCAAAAAAGGGACAACAATCAAGAAAGGACCAAAAGGGTCCAACATGCTCATCAGCCAGCAATGGAAAAGGACCATGCTGTCAATTTTGCAAAAGGAATCACTGGCTCTATAAATGCGATGACTTCCGCAGCAAAACAATACCCGAACGAGTTTATTGGGTACAAAAACAAAGACTGTGTGTCAACCGCTGTCGCCCGTGTTTTAAGTGCGACAAGAAACATCATACATTGTTGCACCTGGAAACCACATCAGGTACAGCATCCAATCAACAGTCACCTACTGTAGGAGCAGCTAGCAACAAGAATTATAATTTGCTGGCCACAGTCAAAGTGTCAGTGAAGGCAAGCAATGGTCAAATTGCTACCTTCAGAGCGCTGCTAGATTCAGGATCACAAATTAATCTGATTTCCGAGCGAATGGCGTCAATACTATCACTGAAACTTAATGGAACTTCTCTACGTATCGAGGGCATTGGAGGCAATCCAAAGACCAGTAGAGCAAGAGCAAATGTGCAAATAAAGTCAATGCATAATGCCTTCACTCAAGATGTTGAAGCCTTTGTGCTACCACACATAATAGCTGATCAGCCTGCTCATCAATTAAATTCGGCAAGCCTACAAATTCCAAGCAACATAGCTCTAGCCGATCCAAATTTCGATAAGCCAGGAAAGATTGACATGCTTATCGGAGCAGAGCACTACTATTCATTGCTGCTGCCAAACTAGACTTTACTAAAGGCAGGAGGACCAGTTCTTCAGAATACAGAACTTCATTGCCGGAAAGATCTCCTCGGATCACGATTCAGCGGTGGTTTGTGCCGCCGCAGCTACAGACGAAGAAATCGATACACTGTTGGAACGATTCTGGACCCAAGAAAATCTTGAAACCGAAGAAAGGCATCGATCACCAATAGAGGCGCATTGCGAAATGCACTTCGTAGGAAACTTAGGAGTGGCAAAGGATAGCAAATTTGTTGTGAAACTCCCATTTTCTGAACATGCTTCAGCCGTGGAGCATCACAGAAAACAGCCACGAATAGGTTTCTGGCTCTGGAAAGAAGAACGTCACCTGAAGTCTGAAAAGGCTACGTGGACTTCATGGATGAATACGAAGCACTAGGACACATGAAACAAGTGTGCCAAACAGATATACCCGCTAATCATTACTTCATTCCACACCACTGCGTGCTAAAGCCGGAAAGAGGCACAACAAAGTTGCGGGTAGTATTCGACGCTTCATGCAAAACTACAAGCAACAAGTCATTGAACGATATACTCTATTCTGGACCCACTGTCCAAAGCGAGCTATTTGCAATTCTTTTACGCTTCCGAACTCATAAATATGTGTTTACAGCGGACATAGAGAAAATGTATCGGCAGGTGTGGATACACCCTGACGATCAGTATCATCAACTAGTCGTCTGGAGAAAGAATCCATCAGATGATCTTAAATATTACCGGT
>JBAMCF010000811.1:0-267156 GCA_037075285.1 Drosophila lutescens | reverse complement strand
TGTTGCTTGTGAATTGTACTCCATTGTCTGAGATGAGCTTTTTGGGGGCTCCAAATCGTGTTATGATTTGTTCTCTAGGTCCTTTATTACGACTTCCGTTGTTGCCTTCCGGATGGCTGCTACCTCTACCCATTTTGTGCATTTGTCGAACATCACCATTAGCATGTTGTTACCGTGGCTAGATCTCGGAAGCGGGCCCACGAAGTCTATGCAGAGGGTTTCCCAGATTGCAGGTGTGATGTTTTGTAGTGTTGGCATGTTTCGCAGCTTCGTACATGCTGTTGTATTCCTTGCCAGTAGTATGCCGCCATTATCCGGTGTTTTGTCTTTCTGATTCCTAGGTCCCCTGCTGTGGCTTCGCTGTGGTTTTCTCGCAACACTCGTTCTTTTTGGCTCTTTGCTACGCATAGTTTCCACGGTTGTGTATCCTCGTCTGTGGCCCATGACGCTAGATGTCTATATAGTTTCCCTTCTATTATCGCATAATCTGGCCATGTTTTTGGATTCCTTTCTTGTCTAGGAGCTTCTGTTTAATCCAATTGTCTTCTTCGACTTCGGCTTCTTCTTTGAGCGTTCTGGATAATGCGCCTGCAACGACATTGAGCTTTCCTTTGCGACAGCGTATTTCGAATGAGTATGGCTGCTGTTCATACACAATGTTGCTAAACATGACTAACACCAACAAATTAAGCAGTATCCAAATTGGTAACAGTACCAGGCGCCCAGTTGCACCCACGGCTGGTAATAAGTACTGATCAGCAAATTCTATAGAGTCAAGACCCGCCAAGCGGTCAGCACATTCTGCAGTGTCAGCCGATCCAACTACGCTAACCGCGACCATACTCAAAACATACTGACCTACTCCAGAATACAACCCATTTCACTATTCTTTATACTCCAGAATACAACCCATTTCACTAGTCTTTATACTTAATTTCCGCATCTCCAATTAGTATAAAAGCATGTACCAACTTTACAATAAATCAGTTATCAACCCATCTTATAACTCCGCGGTCTTACTTTCTATCCTCCGAAAAGAGGCCGCGTAACTCCAAAGCGTCTCCGTGCCGACAGTGCGAATTATCACTGTTCCTCGGTAGACCCGTCTGTGTGGTTACATTCGCGTAGGCACAAACATTGGTGACCCCGACGTGATCCTTTACCAACAAAGGATCACACCCAGCAACCCCCTTCAACTCCAAGGCTGAACCTCTAACTGGTGAGAATCACGGTTAAGTTCACACTTAGCTTTATCCAGCTTCACAGGATACCCAGCTCATCCAGCTCCACAGGATACGCAGCTTTATCCAGCTTCACAGGATATACAGCTCATCCAGCTTCACAGGATAGACAGCTCATCCAGTTCCACAGGATACGCAGCTTTATCCAGCTTCACAGGATCGACAGCTCATCCAGTTTCACAGGATAGACAGCTTATCCAGCTTCACAGGATACACAGCTCCTCCAGCTCCACAGGATACGCAGCTTTATCCAGCGTCACAGGATCGACCACCCAATTTGGGAACCGCAGCTTATCCAGCTTCACAGGACAGCATAGCTCATCCAGCTTCACAGGATAGACAGCTTATCCAGCTTCACAGGATAGACAGCTCATCCAGTTTCACAGGATAGACAGCTTATCCAGCTTCACAGGACAGGATAGACAGCTTCACAGGATAGACAGCTTATCCAGCTTCACAGGACAGCATAGCTCATCCAACTTCACAGGATAGGCAGCTTATCCAGCTTCACAGGATAGACAGCTCATCCAGACTCACAGGATAGGCAGCTTATCCAGCTTCACAGGATACACAGCTCCTCCAGCTCCACAGGATACGCAGCTTTATCCAGCGTCACAGGATCGACCACCCAATTTGGGAACCGTAGCTTATCCAGCTTCACAGGACAGCATAGCTCATCCAGCTTCACAGGATACACAGCTTCATCCAGCTCCACATGATCAATCACCCCATCCGGCCTATCCAGCTTCCTAGAATACCGAGCATCATCCAGCTTCACAGGATTCGTCATCTCCAAAACACGAGTAGTGACTACAAACATTATGTCGACCTCATTCATAGAGGAAACAAGTCAAAACTGAGTCGATTTACACAATCGTCTACTTGACGATCAAAATGAGGTACAAGGGCCAATCCAACAGGTCATAAAGAATTATAGCAAGGATTCGACCGAACGACGCAAACGAGACGGCTATTATGCCGATCGGCTAAGCCAGTTGAATGATCTCTGGCAGCAGTTTTGTGACCTAGACGAAGAGGTCGAGATAGCGGCATTACCTACCGGAGAGGAGTATGCCTCAAGATTAGCGGCATTAAAGGAACTGGTAGAAAAATATCAGCAAATATTTAAAGACAGCACCCCATCAGGAAGTGGCCCTCAGAAGGCTCCGCGGCGAACACAGAACAACACAAAGGACCCGGTAGTCAAACACATAACCACTGACTCATCGATGGATTTTGCTATCCGACAACTACAGAGACGATGCAACGAATTAGAATCATCTTTAATTCTGGCGTCAACGGCGCAAACAATCACCCCAGCGCTACAACGACATCTGGAGCTCCAATGGGAAATATTGAGAGAGGCCCATGATGAAATCGACAGTATACCTGGAGCAATGGCCGTCGCCGAAGCAGAAATAGGTCGATTCAGGACATTATACGAAGAATATGAAATGACCTTACTTCGAGAAAACGAAGCTCAAATGAGCCTAAATCTATCGCTCCCACCAATCAAGATTCCTGAATTTAATGGCGAATATCTAGATTGGCCCCGATTCCACGACTTATTTGTAGAATTAGTCCATAGTAAGCCATACTCAGCCAGCCAGAAGCTACACATTCTTCAGAGCTCTCTTTGCGGTGAAGCAAGGAACATTTTGACGGATACAGCCTTCTCACAAGCTGGATATGGGGACACCTGGGAAAGACTAAAACTGAGGTACCGAAACGGCAAAATATTAGTGTTTGCTGCAATAGAGAAAATAGTCGATCACCTGCCCATCAACGGGACTGCACACCAGCTTCGAGCACTACACGATACAGTGCAGAAGACTTTAAGCACACTAATAAACCTCGATATCAGCACGAAATCATGGGATCCAATCCTTGGTCTTCTCATCAGGAGAAAGCTAGACCACGATACCTTAGTTGCACTGGAAAATTCAGCCGATGCTCCAACTGAAATTCCAGCCTTAAAGAGTGTACTGACGTTTATTGAGCGCGCTTGCATGTTTGAGACGATAAACGCACAACCTACAGCAACACTCAGTAATCCATCAGTCAACAACGAAGAGAACTGCAAGATTTGCCACCTAGAGCCACATTACATAAGGGCATGTATTCGTTTTCAAGAAATGGATCCTAAAACGCGGCGCCAAGTTATTATTCAAGCAGGAGGATGCACAAATTGCTTGTCTACGGCTCATAAGGTCGAATTCTGTAAATCATCAGCCAACTGTCGAGTCTGCCAGCAACGGCATCATACAATGCTACATAAGGAGCCGACAAGTAATCCAGTGTGCGGCCTATTAACCACGCGAGGCTACGACAATCAAACGAATTAACTCATCAACCTTTAAACTACAAGACGTCTGAATTGTTGATGAAACCAAAACCATTGGAGCATCCAGCAGAAGAGTGGAAGGACGTTACTCAGAAGCTTGAGCCTCAACAGAGATACCTCGCATTCATTGATTTGTTAGCTGCTAACCGACTTCACGCCTTAATTGAGGGAACCCCTCAATGGGGGGGAGAATGTTCATACACAATGTTGCTAAACATGACTAACACCAACAAATCAAGCAGTATCCAAATTGGTAACAGTACCAGGCGCCCAGTTGCACCCACGGCTGGTAATATCCAGCTACGCATAGTTTCCACGGTTGTGTATCCTCGTCTGTGGCCCATGACGCTAGATGTCTATATAGTTTCCCTTCTATTATCGCATAATCTGGCCATGTTTTTGGATTCCTTTCTTGTCTAGGAGCTTCTGTTTAATCCAATTGTCTTCTTCGACTTCGGCTTCTTCTTTGAGCGTTCTGGATAATGCGCCTGCAACGACATTGAGCTTTCCTTTGCGACAGCGTATTTCGAATGAGTATGGCTGCTGTTCATACACAATGTTGCTAAACATGACCAACACCAACAAATTAAGCAGTATCCAAATTGGTAACAGTACCAGGCGCCCAGTTGCACCCACGGCTGGTAATAAGTACTGATCAGCAAATTCTATAGAGTCAAGACCCGCCAAGCGGTCAGCACATTCTGCAGTGTCAGCCGATCCAACTACGCTAACCGCGACCATACTCAAAACATACTGACCTACTCCAGAATACAACCCATTTCACTATTCTTTATACTCCAGAATACAACCCATTTCACTAGTCTTTATACTTAATTTCCGCATCTCCAATTAGTATAAAAGCATGTACCAACTTTACAATAAATCAGTTATCAACCCATCTTATAACTCCGCGGTCTTACTTTCTATCCTCCGAAAAGAGGCCGCGTAACTCCAAAGCGTCTCCGTGCCGACAGTGCGAATTATCACTGTTCCTCGGTAGACCCGTCTGTGTGGTTACATTCGCGTAGGCACAAACATTGGTGACCCCGACGTGATCCTTTACCAACAAAGGATCACACCCAGCAACCCCCTTCAACTCCAAGGCTGAACCTCTAACTGGTGAGAAGCACGGTTAAGTTCACACTTAGCTTTATCCAGCTTCACAGGATACCCAGCTCATCCAGCTCCACAGGATACGCAGCTTTATCCAGCTTCACAGGATATACAGCTCATCCAGCTTCACAGGATAGACAGCTCATCCAGTTCCACAGGATACGCAGCTTTATCCAGCTTCACAGGATCGACAGCTCATCCAGTTTCACAGGATAGACAGCTTATCCAGCTTCACAGGATACACAGCTCCTCCAGCTCCACAGGATACGCAGCTTTATCCAGCGTCACAGGATCGACCACCCAATTTGGGAACCGCAGCTTATCCAGCTTCACAGGACAGCATAGCTCATCCAGCTTCACAGGATAGACAGCTTATCCAGCTTCACAGGATAGACAGCTCATCCAGTTTCACAGGATAGACAGCTTATCCAGCTTCACAGGACAGCATAGCTCATCCAGCTTCACAGGATAGACAGCTTCACAGGATAGACAGCTTATCCAGCTTCACAGGACAGCATAGCTCATCCAGCTTCACAGGATAGACAGCTTATCCAGCTTCACAGGATAGCACAGCTCATCCAGCTTCACAGGATAGACAGCTTATCCAGCTTCACAGGATAGCACAGCTCATCCAGCTCCACAGGATACGCAGCTTTATCCAGCGTCACAGGATCGACCACCCAATTTGGGAACCGCAGCTTATCCAGCTTCACAGGACAGCATAGCTCATCCAGCTTCACAGGATACACAGCTTCATCCAGCTCCACAGGATCAATCACCCCATCCGGCCTATCCAGCTTCCTAGAATACCGAGCATCATCCAGCTTCACAGGATTCGTCATCTCCAAAACACGAGTAGTGACTACAAACATTATGTCGACCTCATTCATAGAGGAAACAAGTCAAAACAGAGTCGATTTACACAATCGTCTACTTGACGATCAAAATGAGGTACAAGGGCAAATCCAACAGGTCATAAAGAATTATAGCAAGGATTCGACCGAACGACGCAAACGAGACGGCTATTATGCCGATCGGCTAAGCCAGTTGAATGATCTCTGGCAGCAGTTTTGTGACCTAGACGAAGAGGTCGAGAAAGCGGCATTACCTACCGGAGAGGAGTATGCCTCAAGATTAGCGGCATTAAAGGAGCTGGTAGAAAAATATCAGCAAATATTTAAAGACAGCATCCCATCAGGAAGTGGCCCTCAGAAGGCTCCGCGGCGAACACAGAACAACACAAAGGACCCGGTAGTCAAACACATAACCACTGACTCATCGATGGATTTTGCTATCCGACAACTACAGAGACGATGCAACGAATTAGAATCATCTTTAATTCTGGCGTCAACGGCGCAAACAATCACCCCAGCGCTACAACGACATCTGGAGCTCCAATGGGAAATATTGAGAGAGGCCCATGATGAAATCGACAGTATACCTGGAGCAGTGGCCGTCGCCGAAGCAGAAATAGGTCGATTCAGGACATTATACGAAGAATATGAAATGACCTTACTTCGAGAAAACGAAGCTCAAATGAGCCTAAATCTATCGCTCCCACCAATCAAGATTCCTGAATTTAATGGCGAATATCTAGATTGGCCCCGATTCCACGACTTATTTGTAGAATTAGTCCATAGTAAGCCATACTCAGCCAGCCAGAAGCTACACATTCTTCAGAGCTCTCTTTGCGGTGAAGCAAAGAACATTTTGACGGATACAGCCTTCTCACAAGCTGGATATGAGGACACCTGGGAAAGACTAAAACTGAGGTACCAAAACGGCAAAATATTAGTGTTTGCTGCAATAGGGAAAATAGTCGATCACATGCCCATCAACGGGACTGCACACCAGCTTCGAGCACTACACGATACAGTGCAGAAGACTTTAAGCACACTAAAAAACCTCGATATCAGCACGAAATCATGGGATCCAATCCTTGGTTTTCTCATCAGGAGAAAACTAGACCACGATACCTTAGCTGCACTGGAAAATTCAGCCGATGCTCCAACTGAAATTCCAGCCTTAAAGAGTGTACTGACGTTTATTGAGCGCCGCGCTTGCATGTTTGAGACGATAAACGCACAACCTACAGCAACACTCCGTAATCCATCAGTCAACAACGAAGAGAACTGCAAGATTTGCCACCTAGAGCCACATTACATAAGGGCATGTATTCGTTTTCAAGAAATGGATCCTAAAACGCGGCGCCAAGTTATTATTCAAGCAGGAGGATGCACAAATTGCTTGTCTACGGCTCATAAGGTCGAATTCTGTAAATCATCAGCCAACTGTCGAGTCTGCCAGCAACGGCATCATACAATGCTACATAAGGAGCCGACAAGTAATCCAGTGTGCGGCCTATTAACCACGCGAGGCTACGACAATCAAACGAATTAACTCATCAACCTTTAAACTACAAGACGTCTGAATTGTTGATGAAACCAAAACCATTGGAGCATCCAGCAGAAGAGTGGAAGGACGTTACTCAGAAGCTTGAGCCTCAACAGAGATACCTCGCATTCATTGATTTGTTAGCTGCTAACCGACTTCACGCCTTAATTGAGGGTACCCCTCAATGGGGGGAGAATGTTCATACACAATGTTGCTAAACATGACTAACACCAACAAATCAAGCAGTATCCAAATTGGTAACAGTACCAGGCGCCCAGTTGCACCCACGGCTGGTAATAAGTACTGATCAGCAAATTCTATAGAGTCAAGACCCGCCAAGCGGTCAGCACATTCTGCAGTGTCAGCCGATCCAACTACGCTAACCGCGACCATAATCAAAACATACTGACCTACTCCAGAATACAACCCATTTCACTATTCTTTATACTCCAGAATACAACCCATTTCACTATTCTTTATACTTAATTTCCGCATCTCCAATTAGTATAAAAGCATGTACCAACTTTACAATAAATCAGTTATCAACCCATCTTATAACTCCGCAGTCTTACTTTCTGACCTCCGGGAAGAGGCCGCGTAACTCCAAAGCGTCTCCGTGCCGACAGTGCGAATTATCACTGTTCCTCGGTAGACCCGTCTGTGTGCTTACATTCGCGTAGGCACAAACATTGGTGACCCCGACGTGATCCTTTACCAACAAAGGATCACACCCAGCAACCCCCTTCAACTCCAAGGCTGAACCTCTAACTGGTGAGAAGCACGGTTAAGTTCACACTCAGCTTTATCCAGCTTCACAGGATACCCAGCTTATCCAGCTCCACAGGATACGCAGCTGTATCCAGCTTCACAGGATCGACAGCTCATCCAGCTTCACAGGATAGACAGCTCATCCAGCTCCACAGGATACGCAGCTTTATCCAGCTTCACAGGATCGACAGCTCATCCAGTTTCACAGGATAGACAGCTTATCCAGCTTCACAGGATACACAGCTCCTCCAGCTCCACAGGATACGCAGCTTTATCCAGCGTCACAGGATCGACCACCCAATTTGGGAACCGCAGCTTATCCAGCTTCACAGGACAGCATAGCTCATCCAGCTTCACAGGATAGACAGCTTATCCAGCTTCACAGGATAGACAGCTTATCCAGCTTCACAGGACAGCATAGCTCATCCAGCTTCACAGGATAGACAGCTTCACAGGATAGACAGCTTATCCAGCTTCACAGGACAGCATAGCTCATCCAACTTCACAGGATAGACAGCTTATCCAGCTTCACAGGATAGACAGCTCATCCAGTTTCACAGGATAGACAGCTTATCCAGCTTCACAGGATACACAGCTCCTCCAGCTCCACAGGATACGCAGCTTTATCCAGCGTCACAGGATCGACCACCCAATTTGGGAACCGTAGCTTATCCAGCTTCACAGGACAGCATAGCTCATCCAGCTTCACAGGATACACAGCTTCATCCAGCTCCACAGGATCAATCACCCCATCCGGCCTATCCAGCTTCCTAGAATACCGAGCATCATCCAGCTTCACAGGATTCGTCATCTCCAAAACACGAGTAGTGACTACAAACATTATGTCGACCTCATTCATAGAGGAAACAAGTCAAAACAGAGTCGATTTACACAATCGTCTACTTGACGATCAAAATGAGGTACAAGGGCAAATCCAACAGGTCATAAAGAATTATAGCAAGGATTCGACCGAACGACGCAAACGAGACGGCTATTATGCCGATCGGCTAAGCCAGTTGAATGATCTCTGGCAGCAGTTTTGTGACCTAGACGAAGAGGTCGAGAAAGCGGCATTACCTACCGGAGAGGAGTATGCCTCAAGATTAGCGGCATTAAAGGAGCTGGTAGAAAAATATCAGCAAATATTTAAAGACAGCATCCCATCAGGAAGTGGCCCTCAGAAGGCTCCGCGGCGAACACAGAACAACACAAAGGACCCGGTAGTCAAACACATAACCACTGACTCATCGATGGATTTTGCTATCCGACAACTACAGAGACGATGCAACGAATTAGAATCATCTTTAATTCTGGCGTCAACGGCGCAAACAATCACCCCAGCGCTACAACGACATCTGGAGCTCCAATGGGAAATATTGAGAGAGGCCCATGATGAAATCGACAGTATACCTGGAGCAGTGGCCGTCGCCGAAGCAGAAATAGGTCGATTCAGGACATTATACGAAGAATATGAAATGACCTTACTTCGAGAAAACGAAGCTCAAATGAGCCTAAATCTATCGCTCCCACCAATCAAGATTCCTGAATTTAATGGCGAATATCTAGATTGGCCCCGATTCCACGACTTATTTGTAGAATTAGTCCATAGTAAGCCATACTCAGCCAGCCAGAAGCTACACATTCTTCAGAGCTCTCTTTGCGGTGAAGCAAAGAACATTTTGACGGATACAGCCTTCTCACAAGCTGGATATGGGGACACCTGGGAAAGACTAAAACTGAGGTATCGAAACGGCAAAATATTAGTGTTTGCTGCAATAGAGAAAATAGTCGATCACCTGCCCATCAACGGGACTGCACACCAGCTTCGAGCACTACACGATACAGTGCAGAAGACTTTAAGCACACTAATAAACCTCGATATCAGCACGAAATCATGGGATCCAATCCTTGGTCTTCTCATCAGGAGAAAGCTAGACCACGATACCTTAGTTGCACTGGAAAATTCAGCCGATGCTCCAACTGAAATTCCAGCCTTAAAGAGTGTACTGACGTTTATTGAGCGCGCTTGCATGTTTGAGACGATAAACGCACAACCTACAGCAACACTCAGTAATCCATCAGTCAACAACGAAGAGAACTGCAAGATTTGCCACCTAGAGCCACATTACATAAGGGCATGTATTCGTTTTCAAGAAATGGATCCTAAAACGCGGCGCCAAGTTATTATTCAAGCAGGAGGATGCACAAATTGCTTGTCTACGGCTCATAAGGTCGAATTCTGTAAATCATCAGCCAACTGTCGAGTCTGCCAGCAACGGCATCATACAATGCTACATAAGGAGCCGACAAGTAATCCAGTGTGCGGCCTATTAACCACGCGAGGCTACGACAATCAAACGAATTAACTCATCAACCTTTAAACTACAAGACGTCTGAATTGTTGATGAAACCAAAACCATTGGAGCATCCAGCAGAAAAGTGGAAGGACGTTACTCAGAAGCTTGAGCCTCAACAGAGATACCTCGCATTCATTGATTTGTTAGCTGCTAACCGACTTCACGCCTTAATTGAGGGAACCCATCAATGGGGGGGAGAATGTTCATACACAATGTTGCTAAACATGACTAACACCAACAAATCAAGCAGTATCCAAATTGGTAACAGTACCAGGCGCCCAGTTGCACCCACGGCTGGTAATAAGTACTGATCAGCAAATTCCATAGAGTCAAGACCCGCCAAGCGGTCAGCACATTCTGCAGTGTCAGCCGATCCAACTACGCTAACCGCGACCATACTCAAAACATACTGACCTACTCCAGAATACAACCCATTTCACTATTCTTTATACTCCAGAATACAACCCATTTCACTAGTCTTTATACTTAATTTCCGCATCTCCAATTAGTATAAAAGCATGTACCAACTTAACAATAAATCAGTTATCAACCCATCTTATAACTCCGCGGTCTTACTTTCTATCCTCAGGAAAGAGGCCGCGTAACTCCAAAGCGTCTCCGTGCCGACAGTGCGAATTATCACTGTTCCTCGGTAGACCCGTCTGTGTGCTTACATTCGCGTAGGCACAAACAGCTGCATTGCCAATGCTCATCTGGCAATCCATCCTGATGGGCTTTCTATCGAGTAGAGCCATTTTAGGGCCTGATGATCTGTGATGACGACAAAGTGATAACCTTCCAAGTACATCCTCATTTTCTGGATGCCCCAGTGGATTACCAGGCACTCCTTTTCGGTTGCTGAGTAGTTTTGATCTGCCTTTGTGAGCTTCCGACTGGCGTATGATATAACGTGCTCACCGTTTTCATCCTCTTAAGTTAGGACTGCTCCTAACCCGCAGTTGCAGTCTGAAGTACAAATATTTTACAAAAATCCGGGCAGGTTAGTACCGGTGCTTCTGCTAGCGCTTTCTTGAGGTTTTGAGTTGCATGTTCTGCCTCCTCGCTCTATTTAAGCTTCGTGTCCGTTTTGACCAGGTTGTACATGAAGATACTCACAGGAAGCTGTGTACTTCTTTTGTCGTCTGTGGGCTTGGCATATTTAGGATCGCGTCTATATTTTCCGAGTCAGTGTGTATTCCTCTTGCGCTCACTACATGACCAAGGTATCTGAGCTCTTCCTTGAAGAAGTGGCATTTCTCTGTGTTTATCCTTAGGTTTGCCTTGCATAGTCGTCTCATCACTTCGTATGCGAATGCCAATGGTTCCATCTCTGGTCCGATGACTGAGTCAAGAGCTCTTTGGAAAGTGGCTGGGGCTGTGTGTAATCCGAAAGGCAGGATTTTCCACTGAAACAGTCCGCTGAACTGAAACAGTTCACGGTACGGTGAAAGCGGTGTACTGTTTTCTCCCTTTATCCATCGGTATTTGTCAGTAGCCACTTTTTAAGACGAATGTACTTATATACTTGGCCTCACGTAGTTCATTGAGTATGTGATCCATTCTGGGTACTGGGTATGCATCTCGTTCTTAGTGCTCGTTCAGCTGCCTGTAATCTATGCATTTTCTCAATTCTTTGTTATTTTTCTTTCTACGACTACTACTGGCGAGATGTAAGCGGAATGCGAGGGTTCTATGAGGTCTTGTACTAGGCGGTCGTCTTCTTGTTTATTTTTATTGCTTGCATTGCCGGGTTTCGAGGGTAATACCTCTTTTTAATTGGGCGATCGTGTTTCATAAAGATCTTATGCGTGGCAATGTGACTGACTTCACGGATTCGACTCATCATTTCTAATTCCCTTTTGAGGGATTCTTGGATCTCTTCGTCTGTTAGATCGTCTGTCGCTAGTGATCCGATGCCGTGACTCTTCTGCCTTTTCCGTTCATTCTTGCTGTGATGCCTCTGCATTGTAATGTGGCGTTACATTGTTCCAATAAGTCTATTCCCAGTAGAAGGTCTCCGATTTCCTCGTCGAGGATTAGTAGCGTCGTTGTGTTTGTTTGGTTCCCGAATTGTATTGGTACTTCCAGTGCCTCTGTAACTGTTCTGTTTGTCCCGTCTGCTAGTCTAATGGCTTCGGTTACTTGCTTCCTTTTCCCATGTCTGGCTATCCTGTTGGCTAGTTCTCTGCCGATGAAACTCCGTATGGCTCCCGTGTCTATGGCCCCGCGAACTCCTGTGTTGCCTATATTAACTTGTGCGAGTAGTCGTCGGCCGTTGAAGTTTATTGCTGTTGCGGGTGTGGTGTTTGCCCTGGGTGCCCGCTCTGATCCCATGGGTCTGTGGCGTTTCCGTCGGTTCATGCCGGCGACAGCAATGGATCGTGGGTGTCCCATCCTGTCCGCATACCCAGCAGCATAATCTAGGTGTGTGTTGTTGCACTGCCGTTCTATGTGACCCTCTCCTTTGCACCTTGAACATCTATTATTCATGCTGAATGATCACGTAATTCCTCTGTTCAGTGCTTGGGGTCCCCACTGGTTTCTTGGTTATCCCCGTAATTATCAGATGTTTGCTGTTGTCTCCCGTGACTTCCAGGTTGTTGCTGTTGTCCCCAGTGAATGTCCGGTGTTTTCTGTGTTGTGCATTCCTGTGGCTAGAGGGCTTCGAGTTCCTCTGCTAACCGTAGGTACTCTGCTGGGTTTCGGCATTCTCTCTGTAAGCCCACTCTAGTTTTTTCTCTTCTGTGAGTGTCGTAAATCACATGATCATTCGGAGTTCTCGAGTGTAATCCTTCGCTGGTGTCTGCGTGTTATGTTTTCCATTGCCTTTTCCTCGTGGTCCGCCGGTCTGTGGTACTCCAGAAATTCTTTTCTGAACATTTGTCTCTGCATGTCCTCGCACAGTGTTTCTGGCGCGATGTCAAATGCAGTCAGGTAGATTTTCAGTTGGGCTTTATTGCAGTTGCCGGGTTAATTTGTCTCCCATTTTATCTGTGTTGTGTTGAGGAAGAGGGTAAACGATCTTTGTGGTGTTTGAGGTTTCTGTCTATTTGTCTTCAATCTGTTCGGGCGCCACTGTAACGACCCTGTTTCGGGAGGCGGTATAGCTTGCCGTGGTTAAGGGTTCGCGACAGATATTTGTATTTCCTCTATAGATCGGCTTACCTCCCTTTCCCCAATAATGACACAGATAGGTAGTACTATAAAGTTGGCGTGTATTTCAATGTGATACTATAATTGACGTTGTCGGATGGCAGCGAAGGCTGCGTACAGATGAGTCGGGACTGCTTGCTTCGTCGATTCGGCGTTGCGGAAGGGCCGAGTGATGAACTGCTTGCTGTCAGATTTGGCACTGCGGAAGGGTCGAGTTGTGAACTGCTTGCTTCGTTGGTTTGGAGCTACTGAAGGGCCGAGTGATGAACTGCTTGCGTCGTTGAGTCGTGAATTGCTTGTGTAGTTCATCTGGCGCTACGGAGGGGCCGAGTAGCGATATTCTTGCTTTGCGAAGAGGTTCACTGCTTGCTGCGAGCTTCGGCGCTGCGGGAGGGCCGAGAAGTCACGTCGGCGCTGCGGAAGGGACCAGAAGTTGTGTCGGCGCTGCGGAAGGGCCGAGAAGTCGTGCCGGCGCTGCGGAAGGGCCGATCGGAGCATCTTATGCGTTGGGTCGTCACAACCTCCAGCATCTCCTTCCCAAAATCAAATTTCGTTTGGCTGTCAGCTTCCTCTGATCAATACGGAGATTTTCTCAGGCGATTATCTTCGCTGGCCGACTTTCATTCTTTAGTATCTAAGTCCCCACTCACCAATGATGGCTTCCGCTCAGCTTGGACCAATCTAACTGAGCGTTTCGAAAACAAGCGATTTCAGGAGAACAGCCACCTAAAAACATTTTTCAATGTGCCATCCATAACACAAGAGTCTGCAGATGCCTTGAAGGAACTACAAAGCACCGTTCTGGGTTGTTTAACTACCTTACAACTCTCCAGCATTAAAATTTAGAATTGGGACCCTATATTAGTCTACGTTTGCTTACAAAGCTTCCAAAGCTTACGCTCTCATTATGAGAGCAATCCTTTCGTAATAAATCCGAAATTCCTACTTGGCTAGAGCTAAATTCCTTTTTAACTGAGCGCCATCGAACTCTAGACGCCGTAGAAAGCATCCGGTCCGCTAATTCACTCCATGTCCAGACCAAACAGACACATCGAATGGCAGAATTGCAAAGAATAAATTCTTTTACTACGAGGGTAGTTTCGAAAGTTTCCATCCGCTACGGAAATGCCACCGCTTTCGGCGGCTTAGTGCCGAGAAAAGGCTCCAAGAAGTACGAATCCACAAGTACTGCTCGAACTGCTTGGCCCACGATCATTCCGAAGACTCCTGCCGCAGTGATCATCACTGCCACAAGTCGGGAAAGGTCTACCACACGCTGCTACACAAGGAACACTGATCTTCGCTTCTAGCATGTACCTTAGCCTACGATCCTGAGGTCCTTGCTACGGAGGTCCTCGCATTGGGGGGTGGGTTAATGTTCACGCCAAAAAGGCGTTTAATGTCTGGAGGCAGGGCACTATGGGTAATTTTACCAATTTTTTTGGCCAAACCCCATTTTTTAAGAGTCGTTAGAAATTGGTTTTGTTAATCACAATGTATTAGGATAACATCTATGTCAAATGTTATAAACACAAAAATTGTACCGGGCGCATTACTGTGAAGTTATCAGCTGTGAAAACTTGCTAATGCTTCAACAAGATGGCAGCGCTGGTAAATCGCTTATTCTGATTAAAAGTTTAAATTGTCAAACAGAGTATAATGAAACAATGCAGCGCCGTTTTTGAAATACAGTTCAATCAAAGGGGTGTTTAACTTTTTTTGTGAGCATACCGATGTATTTATTGAGTGTGCTGTTCCTATAATCTTGGGTAAGATCTAACCTCAAAAAACATTAGAATTTGTAGTGAATTTTTATTTTTAAATGCAGCTACAAAGTGATTCCAGCTCTTTGCACCTCTGGAACCTTTTTTATCTTGTAGAGTTCTCAATTCTCTTTAAACTCAGTAATTATAAAAGTGCACTTTTGCGCACTTTCTCCGAAACAAATGTTTTAAGACCTCCATCAAAACATGAATAATTCCCGTATTTTTGTATGGTGAATGTCAGTTACGGCGTAATCTTTACAAAAGCGGTATGCAACTACTACAACTACTTTCACTGAAAGAACTTTGTTATAAAGGTTTATAGTATTTTTGTTAGAAATTATAATAGTAATAATTATAAAAATAAAATTTCAATCAAAAAATACTAAAGTGGAAAACTTTTATATATTTTTAAAAATGTAATATGTAAAAAAGGCTGGGATTACGCCTTTTTTCCAACAAAGATTCCCTTACATTTAATACAGTAAAATCAAAAAAAAAATTGTTAAATATTTCGTCGTTTTAAGTTATTAATTAATGTCACAAAAAGTGGTCAAATTACCGAGCGTCCGTTATCTCCAGATTTCCATATCTCGCTCGCTTGCACTGCCCTTCGCTCTCCCTCTACAACTCTCCCGCAACTCTCCACTCCGCTCTGGAGCTTCTAAGCTAAGTTTCCTATAATTAGTTGATTTTTTCAAGTTCTTCCGCGTTTTCGATTTTTCACCCGCATTCCTAAAACATCGCCAAACTTCTACAATCAAGCCACCCCCGCCCCAACAAAGATAAAGGGTTTCTCTTTTAAAATGTTTTGACTGCATAACAAAAGAAGAATATGTTCTCCTGTAAAATAATTTCAATGTTGGCCAAAAACAGCATTTTCCGAACTTTGAGGTGCTTTTTCTCAGAATCCTTGCGTCAAACCGAATAAGGTTTGAAGGCATTTATCGAGGTACATTTTTGATGTAACGTAGTGTTATTAATGAGATATAGGTCTGTTATTGAATACATATTTTCATACAAAATATTTTTTATTCAGCTGGAACCATGCTTTGATCTACGTCTGGTTTTGTATCATCAGGATCCAAGCTTAAGCATTCTGCAAAGTATTGCTCCATGGAAGAATATACGTGCTCCAGTACACCGCTTAATTCGTGGCCTTCATCCGCATAAGTCTAAAAAAAATTGTTAGTAATTATACGATACTTGAATATTTTTTATTTTACCTGATATCGAAACAGAATATTAGCATTTGTTAATGACTTAGCTAATTGCACTCCATGAAGGAAAGGGGAAGTTGTATCAGCTAGGCCGTGAATTAAAAAGTACGAATTCGATTTTATTAGACGTGCTCTCTGAGTAGCATCTGCCTCAACATATCCTTTATAGTTTTCAGCAGGCACACCCAATACCCGCTCAGTAAAAGCTGAATCTAAGAGAAAAATGTTGTTATTTAAGCGCGTAACTATAAAGTAATAGTCTAGAAGTCGGTACTCAGTATAAAAACTATTATATTTTTTAGACAGCTTGCTTTAAGGGGGGACATCTAGGTAGAATTTTTAAAAAATCGAAAAAAATTCTTTAGGGTGTTAAAAATAACATATCAAAAAATAGAGTCCGTCAGAAGTGTCGAAATTTTCCATTCTGCGGCGATGCCTCACATGTATGTTCCGGGTACCTTAAAACTTTAAACGCGTTTTTCTCGAAACCACTTTTTTTGAGGTGGCCGGACACATAACTCGAACAAATCTTAACCGATCGATCCCAATTTTCGGCAGTATATTGGAAATACCTATGTCTATCGGCAGTCGTAGGATTTTTTTTATTTTGCTTACTTTTTTTTTATTACCAATTTTGTGACGTTTTTATTCGAAAAAATGTTACTTTTTTTTCAATCACTCAACATTTTGCAAAAAATCAATATATCGAAAAAATCCTACGTCCGTCGATAGCTGTTGATGTATAGAAACTAACCAATTTTTTTTTTTAGATCAAAAATTAAGGACGTTAGGTGTCCGGCCATGGACCCCCTTCAACAAAAAAGGGCCTACGAAGAAATGCAGCACAGCCGCCATTTTGTTTTCGATTTTTTCGAAAAAAATTTTATTTTGTACTTCGGACCTAATATAATAAAACGAAGTTTACAAATTTTCGATTGGCTTCTTCATTTGGCCAAAAAAAAAATCCAGAAAATCCGCTTTTTTTTCCCAGTTACCTAGATGTCCCCCCTTAAAATAGAAAATGATCTTATCGCCAAGGTCAACTGGTTAAGGAAAAAGTACGAATAGTCAAAAAAATTTAAAATGTATTTTTACTGCATTTTTTTTATAGTTCATCAAAATTTTTTCTTACCATATTAAAACAAACATAAAATTTAATTCGAAGCGCTGTTAGCTTCGGCTAAATAAAAGCGTTATAAAAATATAGCAAACTGATTTTGTTGTGCACGCATTTTATCTTAAAAACTATTCCAACCTATAGTTTTGAATAATAAAGACCTTGAGATTCTTCAACTTTTGGCATATTTCACAAATGTAAGTATACAAATTCGCGTTATTGAACAATGTAAATGATAACTCGTTTTTGCTAGGATTAACCATGTATTCAATTATTTTGAGTGCGCTAAAAACAACTTAAATATGAAGAGCATTACAAAAATGCCTAAATTAAAAAATTGTATTTACTTTTTTTCACTCACGTTTCTTTCAAAGAAGATCACAGACTAAAAAAAATTTAAAAAAAAAACCTAAAAATAACAATCTGAAACGAAATATATTTTTAAAGCCGACCTTCTAAACGATAAGAAAATCCATCGATTTATATGAGATTGCACTATGTTCATAATATCAGTGAGTAATTGAGTTGTTCCAAGTTAAACATGTAAGAATTGTTATGGGTGGAAATATAAATAAGGTTTTCTTAAATTAATCTACACAATTAGATATCTTGGAAATGACGAAAAATGTTTCTTCGATTAAATTAAGTTGTTTACAAGATCTTGGTTTGAAGAAGACTTCCAAAACTGGTTTTGAAAATTTCAAATAATTAAAAATAATACATCTTAAGCAATACAAAATTTAAAAAAAATTTTTTTAATATTATTTTCACACATATTTATTTCAACAAGTTTTAAACAAAGCAAATCTCGATGTCACAGAAACGTTACCTGTAATGTGCAAAATTGTGAAAAGGCATTTTTGGTTGGGTGGTCTTCAATCCAACCGTCTCTAAAGCCGTAAGCGATTTTTGTGACACTCCATTATATCACTGGGGACGGTACTCTACGTTGTGATGCTCCGATCTTAATGAGTGAAACATCGATCGAAAGGTAATGCAAAAACTAAAAGAATATTAAATAAGTCTTTTAACATATTCATTTGTTTCTTGACAATGAGAAGTGAAAGTGTAAAAGTAAAAATTAAGACAAATTTGGCTGTCGGGGCTTTTTTGGATAAATGGCCCAGGTTATACAGGAAAACAAAATGGAACTTTGTGAAATTCCCACAAACCACTTCTAATTTTCCATGATATTTGGTGTTCCATGATGTTCCATCACCTACAAGTTCCGCGGTATAGCTAAGAATACAAAAGACAGATGATCTTATATTATGTGGCCCATATCATTGGACTAACCTTATTTAATTGTGTTAAAATGTACTCACAATACATCACGACATTACTAAACCCCATTGTAAACCACTGGCCATGTCTTCGGAAACTCACAAAATTTTTACCTTTCGTCTGATGGAAAACTAATTAAATCGAGGACGGAAGCTAACTTCGGCTAGCCGAAGTTTTAATACCCTTGCAGATTTCACGAATGAAAAGGGACCGTAATAATGATTATTGATCTATTTTTTAAACCAAAAAATCAAGCACTTAAAATCGACATACGCAAAAAATTAAAACACCATAGTGCTCCTCTTTGGTAAATCTATCCGTTTTCGCAATGATATATCACCCATATCACCCCCCGTGGATCCGCGCATGCTCCTAAGAATTCGCGGTTCTAAAAAAATCGATTTCAATATCGAACCTTTTCGTCGAACCTTTACTGACTAAAATATAAATACCACTTAACAGGATGCTGTAGCATATCACGAATGAATCTAACAGCAACGAAAGATGGTGGGTGTAGCTTCAAGTGGGGCACGCGCTGGTTCCGGCTCTGGTTTCGTCGGTGAAAGGAGTGAGTTTCTAATTTGATCCACCGTGCTACTTGGTCGCATATGTAAAGGGTTTTTTTTTTAGAGGTATAACACTTTAAATTGGCATCACTATTCAAGATGGCGACCGATTTAACAGCTGTCAAGTGCTTTATTCTCAGTTTGGATTGGCAATTCATCATTAATAGACTCACGCCTGAAAAACGCTTGCAAATAGTGCAATTTTATTTCGATTTATTGAAAGACACGTCTGGTTACCGCCTAATATCACGTTTTGGACCTGTAAATTGGCCTCCAAGATCTTGTGATTTAACACCGCTATACTACTTTCTGTGGGGCTATGTAAAGTCATTGGTCTATGCGGATAAGCCACAAACGCTTGACCATTTGGAAGACAACATTCGCCGTGTTATTGCCGATATACGGCCGCAAATGTTGGGAAAAGTCATCGAAAATTGGACGTCCAGATTGGACTACATCCGAGCCAGCCGTGGCGGTCATATGCCAGAAATCATATATAAAATGTAATGCCACAAGATTAACTTTCGAATAAAAAAAAAATTCATGTCAATCGAATAATCCATCGTTGTTTAAAGTTCTATACCTCTAAAAAAAACACCCGTTACATACAATATCCTATTTAAATTCGCGTGCGAACTGACTTTGAGGTTAATTGTAGGGGGACAAAACTAAGAGAGGGATAAAGAGGAAAGGATTACCTTAAAAGAAGGGTGCTGCCTAGATGGAATGGCAGCAGCTGATGTGTGTGTGTCGGTGTCAGCAGCGATGATGTTATTTGCCGCTGACATTGCCCACCCTACCATGATCACCGCAGCCGCATAACCTGACACAGGTTGGTGATCCCTTTCACACACGCCTAACTCCTAATCATCTTCATCGATGCAAGCTTCCATTGGAAAATATTTAGCAATTCATGTTTATAATAGGTTTAATGCAAGAAAAGTAGGGAATCATATAATGTTTATACTAAGGTCATATTGAATAAGAATATTTGAATCAAAGCAATAGGGTTGAGCGGCTTCAGAAAAAATTTCTGAAGTTTTCACTCCAGCCGTTGCATTTTTCTGATCCATTCCCATCTTACTCCAGCCAATGTCGCCTACTACATACTTGTAGTCTTAAAGACAGGCGTTCAATAGCAGGCCTCTTCGTGAATGACTTAATTATTGGTAACATTGATAGTCCTTTCCTTTTGAGTTTAATTACCTTTAATGCCCCAGCCAGAAATCTCCGTACCATGGTCCCTCTTTTTGAAAGTGCTGCTAGGACCAATTCTGCTCGGAATGAGCCACTTTTAAGGTCTTTGCGTTTATTTAACTCCCTACCAGCCAGCATCCGGTTATGTTGGGGATCCAAGAAGGATATGCTTAGGCAATCACTTAGGGAATATTTTTTATGTAGTTCTTAGTCTTAGATTTAAGTTTATAACCTACTAGCCAGATAAGGATTTAATCCATTGGCGGAATAAATAAATAACTAAATAAACCCGAATTTCAAAAATATTAAATGTAATTTAATTCACTGAGCAAGTATTTAGTCATGGGGGAATTTCATTTATTATGTCAATATCATTGGAATATTATTGAGTACAGTCAATCAAAATATGTAGCATTACGACCGAAGCCGATCACTTACTTAAAATATCCAACGTTGAAAGCGCTTTCAATATGTGGTATTATAGGCTGTAATTTGTTTTATAAATTGGAAAATTTCATTTCAATTGACTGTAGTAAAGGTTAATTTAGGAAAACACTTCCAGGGGCTTAAACACTTGCACTCATGTCGAGATTTGCTTACTGCATAACGAATTCTTTGATTACACTAGGATTTGAGGTAATTTACGTTAACTGCTTATTTTATATTTATATTTTAATTAATTTAGTGGTATAGGTATTAAGTTTAAATTCAGGTATTTCATTTAATTTTAAGTTTATAGGAATTTAATTGTTTTAAGTTTAAATTGTGTGGGATTACTAGAATGGATCACAAAGTGGGTGTTGCAGGCTTGGGCCTGCCCACTTGTGCACTTTTAGCAGAGTGCTGCACTATGTTGTATGTAAGGTGCACTATGTTGTTGGCACGGACGTGCATGAATTTGTACAGATTTGTTTGGATTAGAATTCACAAGAATTTTCAGCGTAGACACTAGGTGGCAACACTGGTTTAAATTTACACAGTTGTAAACTTTCTTGATGGGATTTTAGATTGATGTTTTATGGTGATTGTTGAAAAGGTGATGAAAATGCCGACGATCACGTTGGTACGCTTTATGTTCTTTTCCCAGGAAAACTGGAAACAACTGAAGGAGAAACTGACTTCTAGTATGTTCCACGGTGCTGACGATCATGTTGGGTGCGCTTGCGAAACAGAAGGAGGAACTCGACTTCTAGGTATTTTCCACGATGCTGATGAAAGTCGGGGCAGAAATTTCCCTAGCTTAGGGATTTGCCGTAAGCCACGTGAAGGAGTAAACTCGACTTCCAAGAATTTTCTTCCTTTATTCAACAGCAACCTACTGGTACAAGAAAACCTTAAGAAAGGCTGAGGATGTCTGCGTTTTTTAACGATTCAGATTGGGCAGATTTCTGGGTTTATTTTAAACAGATCTGAGCACAGGAGAGACCGATCTTCACACGGCCAAGGTCCAAAACGGAAAGACCGAATAATCGAAATGCGCCGGTCACCAGGGCTCGTTTATCGGAAAAAATGTGGGACCAGAGTTGCTCAAAAATCTTTATCGAACACGACTTTCAGTGTTGTAAAGACAGAAATTATTTGAATTTTGCTCTGCCATTTTAAGTCCTTGCGGCAACTTCAAATCCTGGCGAGAATTTTAAATTGAAGTGGGAAATTTAAAAGTTGAAAATGTTATCAAGCGCCCTCGAATTTGAAATAGCGAAGTTAATTGATCGGCAGGTGTAGCACTTGTCCACAATCCTGTATCCAGCATCAACACTCCGATCGTCGCCTTCAAAGAATAAATTGTTGAGCAAATAAAGCAATCATACGCAGACACGAGGTTTAGCCGAAGAAGGCAAGAGACAACATCTTCCCGAAACTCACGATCACAACGTCAATGAAAATATTAAAACACTCAAGCGAAAGGGTATACTAATAGACAGAGTAAAGGGAATTTGAACGAACGAAGTTAGTTGATCGGTAGGTGTAGCACTTGTCTACAGTTCTGTCTCCAGATCCAACTCTCCGATTGTCGCCTTCAAAGAATAGATTGTTGAGTAAATTAAACAATCACACGCGGACACGAAGTTAAGCCGAAGAAGGCAAGAGACAACGTCTTCCTGAAACTCACAATCACAACGTCAGTGAAAATTTTAAAATACTCAAATGAAAGGGAACAAAAATCTACTTTAACGGACAAGAAGCACAGCCAAAGCCAAAAGGTCAAACGGCAACAATTCAACTTTCTGCCACTCACGATCACAGTAAAATAAACCTGTAGGGTATGCAAACTAAATTAGTGTTAGTAGACGGGATGGCCGTAGCAATTACATTCACGTAAAAACCAATAAACAAGGCTTTCTAATCACAATTTGCCTCTACACGATGATTTTTAACTTCGATTTTGGAGTTATAAAATTAATTATAACACATCCAGATACTCCAACAAAAAATTATGTTCAACTGCTAGTCTAGGCAATAAATAGCTTATTGTATCCACAGAACTAAACAGCTAAACTAGTAAAAGAGAAAATTAAAAACCATAAAAACTTCAAAGTCAGAAATATAAACCTAGTCAGATACAAAATATTTGTAATCGGGCTATGCCGGTTTAGCCCCACGTTGGGTGCCAAAACTAAGATTATTATATATACTATAATACTGTAGCATATCACGAGTGATTCTAACAGCAACGAAAGATGGTGGGTGTAGCTTCAAGTAGGCACGCGCTGCTTCCGGCTCTTGTTTCGTCGCTAAAAGGAGTGAGTTTCTAATTTAATCCACAGTGCTACTTGCTCGCATATGTATATACAATATCCTATTTAAATTCGCGTGCGAACTGACTTTGAGGTTAATTGTAGGGGGACAAAACTAAGAGAGGGATAAAGAGGAAAGGATTACCTTAAAAGAAGGGTGCTGCCTAGATGGAATGGCAGCAGCTGATGTGTGTGTGTCGGTGTCAGCAGCGAGGATGTTATTTGCCGCTGACATTGCCCACCCTACCATGATCACCGCAGCCGCATAACCTGACACAGGTTGGTGATCCCTTTCACACACGCCTAACTTCTAATCATCTTCATCGATGCAAGCTTCCATTGGAAAATATTTAGCAATTCTTATTTATAATAGGTTTAATGCAAGAAAAGTAGTACTAACAAAGGTGATCATTAAAGTTACAAAATTTGGTATCATATAACGTTTATACTAAGGTCATGTTGAATAAGAATATTTGAATCAAAGCAAGGAAAATGAGAATTTAAAAATGAATTTCAAAAATATTAAATGTAATTTAATTCACTGAGCAAGTATTTAGTCATGGGGGAATTTCTTTTATTATATCAATATCATTGGAATATTATTGAGTACAGTCAATCAAAATATGTAGCATTACGACCGAAGCCGATCACTTACTTAAAATATCCAACGTTGAAAGCGCTTTCAATATGTGGTATTATAGGCTGTAATTTTGTTTTATAAATTGGAAAATTTCATTTCAATTGACTGTAGTAAAGGTTAATTTAGGAAAACACTTCCAGGGGCTTAAACACTTGCTCTCATGACGAGATTTGCTTACTGCATAACGAATTCTTTGATTACACTAGGATTTGAGGTAATTTATGTTAACTGCTTATTTTATATTTATATTTTAATTAATTTAGTGATATAGGTATTAAGTTTAAATTCAGGTATTTCATTTAATTTTAAGTTTATAGGAATTTAATTGTTTTAAGTTTAAATTGTGTTGGATTACTAGAATGGATCACAAAGTGGGTGTTGCAGGCTTGGGCCTGCCCACTTGTGCACTTTTAGCAGAGTGCTGCACTATGTTGTATGTAAAACACAGGGTGCACTATGTTGTTGGCACGGACGTGCATGAATTTGTACAGATTTGTTTGGATTAGAATTCACAAGAATTTTCAGCGTAGACACTAGGTGGCAACACTGGTTTAAATTTACACAGTTGTAAACTTTCTTGATTGGATTTTAGATTGATGTTTTATGGTGATTGTTGAAAAGGTGATGAAAATGCCGACGATCACGTTGGTACGCTTTATGTTCTTTTCCCAGGAAAGCTGGAAACAACTGAAGGAGAAACTGGACTTCTAGTATGTTCCACGGTGCTGACGATCATGTTGGGTGCGCTTGCGAAACAGAAGGAGGAACTCGACTTCTAGGTATTTTCCACGATGCTGATGAAAGTCGGGGCAGAAATTTCCCTAGCTTAGGGATTGGCCGTAAGCCACGTGAAGGAGTAAACTCGACTTCCAAGAATTTTCTTCCTTTATTCAACAGCAACCTACTGGTACAAGAAAACCTTAAGAAAGGCAGAGGATGTCTGCGTTTTTTAACGATTCAGATTGGTCAGATTTCTGGGTTTAGTTTAAACAGATCTGAGCACAGGAGAGACCGATCTTCACACGGCCAAGGTCCAAAACGGAAAGACCGAATAATCGAAATGCGCCGGTCACCAGGGCTCGTTTATCGGAAAAAATGTGGGATTAGAGTTGTAAAGACTGTAACCGTAGTTCTTATTTAGTTTATTTGTAGTTCTCACTTTTTATTTCATATTTTTGGGTTAGCGTGGTTTTTACAACGTGCTCGCTTCTCTGTCTTGTTGTAGTGTGTCCGTTCTCCGATCCTCACATAATCCCTAGTTCTTAGCAATATTAGTTTTACATATTATTGAAACAGCGGAATTGGTACATTACTTATAAATAATAGTTATCGGTACATACATCACTTAAACCAAACAATACACTGCTTTCACACTTAAACCAAATCAATATACTGCTTACAGCTCGGCCATCCTGACAATAAGATCGTCCTCGATCGTGGGTTTCTAGTTTATATAAGTAATACTTAAATGTTCTAAGGTTTAGTTAAATAAATTAATAATTTGTATAGAATAAGTTAAGTTGTAAAATTTTTGGTTAATAATTAAGGTATTAATTATTTAAATATATGTATAAATAGATTACTTAACATTTATTAGGAGTTAGTTTCACACTGATTACGCCAATCTGCCCATTTCCTTAACCGACATGCTTCTACAATTCCATCGTAGGGAGTTTGACTAATTTGACAATTTTCTATATCACTTATAACATATCTATCGTTTGGCAAAATTCTTTTAACGACGTATGGTCCTTTGTACTTCGGTACAAATTTTTTATTCGTACCAATTGTGGTGTCAATGTTTCTCATTACAACAAAATCACCTTCTTCGAATTCTACATGACTTTTGTGATTTCTCTGAAAATGTTCCTTGCTTCTTTTCTGACACTGTTCTATTTTATCTGAAGAGTTCTTACGGACATTTCCTAAATCGCACTGTGGTCTATCATTTCTATCATCTAAATATTCTGTTAATGCGTCAATATTGCAACCTCTCTGCTGAATTCCAAATAATAATACTGAGGGTAGTTCCTTCGTTGTTGAATGCACTGAATTATTAATGGCATATTCAGCCCTAACCAGGAGTTTGCTCCAGTCCTCGTGCCTAATTGGTTCAGTTATCTTAGCTAACATTGCTTTAACTGTTCTATTTACTCTCTCCACTTGACCGTTCGCTTGAGGTGACGCAGTTGCTACTTTAACGTGTTCAATATTGTTTTCTAATAAAAATTTAGCAAACTCCAATGACGTAAAACATGTACCCCTATCACTTATGATTCTACGTGGTCGGCTGTAGTATTGAAAATATTTCGAAAAACACATGTTGACTTCTTTCGTACTCGTTGAGTTTACAGGAAACAATTTAACAAATTTGGTAAATCCGTCAATAATTACTAACAAATGTTTCTTTTTCGATATAACTGAGGGCAATGGTCCAAAATGGTCTACATGTAATGTATCAAAAGGGATTGGTCGCTTGGGTATATTATGTAGGGTTCGATTATTTGCATGTGTGGGTACTGTAAACATGATACAATCTAAACAATTTCCGATAAACACCTCTATTTTGGATTTCATGTTCGGAAACCAATAATGTCTCATTATTTCCTTCAAACATTTTTCAGTACCTAAATGACATAAATTTTCATGAACTCTCCGAATTATATGGGTTTCCATTTCAGCTGGTACATATAACAATTCAATATCATTCTCACATAATCTATAGACAATTCCATCGTTCAATATAAAATTTTTCACATTCCCAAGTTCTAATTATTCTTTCAATTTTACTATAAGACTATCTCTATTTTGCGTTATCTGAAGCTGAAGATTGATGTCGTCACTGTCAATTACTGAAACTATTTGGTCTTTATTGTCACTTTCTTGGATATTCACAATAGGTTCATATTCAAAATTCTCATTTAAAGCTGAAGGGTATCTACTCAATGTATCAACATGATTCATATATTTTCCACTACGATGCTTAAGGGTATAATTATAGTTTGCTAATTCTAAAGCCCATCTGGCAATACTTGAGTTAAGCCGTCCTTTCCCTAGGCATAAAACTACTGCATTACAATCTGTTACTATGTTAAATGGAATTCCTTCTAGGTAGATTCTGAATTTTCGTAATGAGTAAACTACAGCTAATGTTTCCAATCTAAAGCTTTCATATCTTGCCTCTAGTTTTGTTGCTCTTTGTGAAAAATAAGCTATTGGATGGAACTTGTTATCATCCTGTTTTTGTAATAGGATTCCACCAAATCCCTCGCTACTTGCGTCGCAATGCAATTCCGTTTCTCGATTTGGATTGTACAACGATAATATAGGAAATTAAATTAATTTCTCCCGAAGATATTCAAAAGTATTGATGCAATCCTCATTGAGTTCGTACTTAACACCTACTTTTGTGAGCTCTTGCAATGGTTTAGCTATTTTTGAATATGCCGGAATAAATCTCCTAAAGTAAGAAAATAATCCTAAACATTTTTGCATTCCATGGCGATCTTTCGGAATCGGAAGATGTTTAATAGTTGATGTGTGCTCGTAATTCGGACTTATCCCTTTTTCACTGAGTGTGTACCCTAAAAATTCAATGCTTTTGTAAGCGAATTGGCATTTATTTATTTTTATTTCCAATCGATATGCTGCCAAAATTCTTAATACTCTTCCTACCGTCGTAAAATGTTCTTTCAATGTCTTTGAACCTATAGCAATATCGTCTATGTAAACTACTACATTTCCTTCTCGAATCAAAGGTTGCAGAATAAAATTAATAAATCTCATGAAAACTGCGGGTGCATTCATAAGTCCGAAAGGCATTCTTGTGTATTCATATTGACCGGAGGGTGTTACAAAAGCTGTATATTGTACTGAACTTTCTGCTACTTTTACTTGGTGGTATCCACTTTTCAAATCTAAAAGTGTAAAATATTGATTTCCTTCTAATCTCTCTAAACAGTCATCTATTAGGGGAAGCGGGTATCCATCACGAATAGTTATTTTATTAAGTTGTCTATAATCTACACACATACGTTTTTCCCCAGATTTCTTCTTAACAAGCACAATAGCGGAACTATAGGGCGAATTGCTTTCTCTTATAAATCCTTTTTTCAATAACTCATCAATTTTAAAATCTACTTCTTTCTTTTCCTGATATGAAAGTCTTCTCGGAACAGAGCGTACCGGTTCTTCAGACTTAAGCCTTAGCCTCATTTCATAACTAAGTTGGATCGCTGGGATGTTGGATAAACATAAGTAATTCAATCTTATTATTTCACTGAGCTCACTCCGATCTCTATCACTCAACTTCGGGTCAATGTCAAAACTTTCATCATCCTTAAATACATCAATACTATATATATATGGTATGCTGTCATTACTATCGATTTTACTTTCTTCAAATAATACTTCAATGTTTCTATTGCTTATCAATTGGTTACTGTCTCGATATGTTTCACTATTCTCTAATATATTCAATGCTTCAATATTCACTACTCTTTTCAATGGTTCACTGTCTCGATATGTTTCACTATTCTCTAATATATTCAATGGTTCAATATTCACTACTCTTTTCAATGGTTCACTGTCAATGTTCAATCTGTTCAATGATTCACTATTCTTAAATAAATTCAATTCTATAATTTCTTTTATCGTATCTTTAGAAATCAATTTTATTCCAAATTTTTCCAGAAACTTACGGCCTAAGAGAACATTAGTTGCAACATAGTTGTTGGGTACAACAAAAAATGAGATTTCTTCTTCCATGTTTTGAAAAACGAGTCTTACAAATATTTTCCCGAATGTATTAATCTTAAATCCATTAACTCCACAGTAATCAGTCGGAAACAATACATCGCTAAAGTTTTTATAGGGAATGGCAGCGTGCTGAATTAAATATATGGCGCTTCCCGTATTAAACATGGCAGAAAGAAGAGTTAAATTAGGCTTCTGTTGGCAATCAGTGTAAAAATAGACTCCTACCTGGTTAATAATAGGAATAAACATATTGGGCTCCACTTTGGCATCCCGTATCGGCTGGTTGTTGGCTGCTCCCACCATTCTCGGATTACTTGCTGGCTTCTGTTGGCAATCCTTTAGCATATGCTGGAGGGATCCACATCGGAAGCAGGATCCCTTCTCGCGCTTCGACGCAGTGCATGACGAAGCGTAATGCCCATAAGCGGAACAATTGTAGCAGCGGATTGTGTTCCGACCTTTTCCAGTGGTTTCTGGGCGGTGCGAAAAATGTTGGGACTTCTTTTTTAGGTTTTCATATTTCCGTGCCAACTCCTTCAATTGTCCAATTTTGGTTGCCGTGTACAATAGAGCGATATTGGCTGAACGATCGCGAAAACCATCAATTATGAACTGGACTGCTAGCACGCATAGCGATTTCCTCCATGAGGAGTATGTATCCCATAACGGAGTTTTTTCCAGGGTTAAAAATAGTCTCCTTTAACAGCAGTACAATATCAGCAGTTGAACTGCCACGACCGAATGTCTTTACAAAATTTTCCTTAAATTCGTCGTAAGTGTTCGATCGATCGACACGCAGGAACAAGTCGGCATCTGTTCCTGGTTTCATCAGCATTCGCACGCAACGCAATTGAAAATTTTTACACTCATTAACATCTCTGCAGATTCTCTCAAAATCCAAAATCCACTTAAGGGCTTCCTCATTTTCAGTGGCAGAAAACGGGGTCATGAGCTGTTTCACCATTCGGATGTCATCTGTCGTCTTATTGTCGTTCTGCATTAATCCAGACAATATCTTCATTTTCTTAGCTACCCTTATGGCGGCGTCAAGTAATGCTTCTTCTTCTTCCAATCCGTCGATGTCTTCGCTAGCGGTCCCATGGCTTAACACATCAATTTTGGTGTCTTCTTCCTCTAAAGTGTTTTCCGGGATATCAGCCGCCTCTTGGCAACCGGCATCCAAAGCAAGCTTGCGCAGTTGTCTTAATGTTGCACTTGTTGGGAACACAATTTCATTGGCTTGGAGCCACTCCACAATTTTCGATTTGTCCATTTCAAAATGTCGTCGTACGCTAATGCGTAATTATTAGGAAAAAAACTTGTGTGTTCTTGGATAACCAAAGTGTATATGTAGGCGGATGTTTAAAAGGTGTCTATCCCACTTCTGAAGTTGTAACCGTAGTTCTTATTTAGTTTATTTGTAGTTCTCACTTTTTATTTTATATTTTTGGGTTAGCGTGGTTTTTACAACGTGCTCGCTTCTCTGTCTTGTTGTAGTGTGTCCGTTCTCCGATCCTCACATAATCCCTAGTTCTTAGCAATATTAGTTTTACATATTATTGAAACAGCGGAATTGGTACATTACTTATAAATAATAGTTATCGGTACATACATCACTTAAACCAAACAATACACTGCTTTCACACTTAAACCAAATCAATATACTGCTTACAAGACAGAAATTATTTGAATTTTAAATTGAAGTGGGAAATTTAAAAGTTAAAAATGTTAGCGACATGCGCCCTACAATGCAGAAGCCAAGTTCAAGCTTTTTTTGTCAGAGGTGGTACATGTGCATTCGTTTTATGGGACTATGTAAAAAGAACTCCCAAAATCGGTAAAGAAAAGCCGTGGCGCCCAAAGTGAGTTTTATTTTTGATCAAAAAAATAAAAATCAAATCAGCATCAAAAATTTACCTCGATGGATTTGTTGGATTCGTTACGAATTCCCAAGTTAAACTGCGTTTTCCAAAAAGTTCCCCGATGCAAGGATTCTTAGCAAAAGGACCTCAAAGTTCAAAAAATGCTGAAATTGGCCAACTTTCCGGAGGTCTCAGAGGCAAACGGGTTCATGGTTTGATTCGATGTTTAAGTTTTTTAAAAGATACACTCTTTATTTCTCAAACCCCATACTTGGAATAATTTTAGGATTTTTTTAAGGGAGATACAAATTCTAGAAAACATAGTCAAAAAACATAAAACATAGTACATGCCTACATGCGCTGCGTAGGAACTCCTAGAATCTGCATGCAAAACGCCAATCCTCTAGCTTTTATAGTTTCCGAAATCTCAGCGTTCATACAGACCGACGGACAGACGGACAGACGGACAGACAGACGGACAGACGGACATGGCTAGATCGACTCGGCTAGTGATCCTGATCAAGAATATATATACTTTATGGGTTCGGAAACGCATCCTTCTAGCTGTTACATACTTTTGCACGAATACAATATACCCTTTTACTCTACGAGTAACGGGTATAAAAATTACAATTATTTATTTAACTCTACATTTAATAAAATAAAATTTTAAATTTTTGGTGTTTATTATTATTTTGTATTATGTAATATATTAAATATTGTTAAATGAAATTTTAAAATTAAAAAATAAAATTTTAAAAAATTTAAATTTTATATGATGAGCTTATGATTCCATGAGCCCTTTGTTTTCGAACGAGTCGAGTAGCTTATTGTAAAAATTTGGGAGCTGATAAGCTGATTTATTCGAGGTGTTTTTTGAAATGGGAGAAAAACGGATCTACGAGTATACTCGTGCAGGGCTCTAGTTCGCACATCTACGATCCGGTACCTAATTCGTGGCATTTCTCATTGACAACATAATCGTCATCGCGGAAAGTATTCACATCATAGTGCCACCAATTTCGTGTTCCTCTTCGCACCATTTCGATCTGTCCCGGCGGCAGAATCGTTAAACAAAAATAACCAAAATTGGAGCATCGTCACATTACTTACATAATTCCAGTTATATAACCGTCTCATAACTCACACATTCGTAGTGGAACCAATTCATTTCGGTCTCCCTTTTGGTCTACATTCTTCTTCTGGCAACACATTTCACTGGAAAGTGGAACTGCAAGTACTGATTTATCGATATTTCTTAAGAACGGTCACACTCAGCAAGGGCTTTTGGGAACACATCACCAGTGGAAAGCGGTACTTGGAAAATAATTACGACACAATAAGATGAGCAAACCGGAAGAACGTTGAGCTACTCTTTTACAAGAAAAGAGCAGCTTACTTTTGGCCATGAAGAACCTAAAGAAACATGTGGAAACTGATAATCGGTTGAATGCCGCAGAATTGGATTACCGAGCGCAGGTGCTAGAAACTTATTTCAGACAAGCGTCCCAAATCCAATCCAACATTGAGCGCCTAGACCCAGAAAACAAGGAGAGAGAGATCCTCGATGAGTTTTTTATCCCAACCAAGGTAACTCAGCAGCTCCTCCAAACTAAAACGAGAAAGAATAGACGACACCAGCTTTTTAAATTCTACTTCATTCCAGTCGCATCACACTCGATTGCCTTTATTAAAATTATCCAAATTCGATGGAAATACAGCGAGCTATTTATGACTGCATTTACACACTTGGTGGACGATGACGTCACAATTAACCCAGTCGACAAGTTCAATTACCTCCATAGTTGCTTGTCCGACACCGCCTTGAGTGTTGTGTCTCCTTTTCCAGTTTAGGAGAAGAATAATTCCAAAGCCATACTTCGCCTCAAGTAGCGATACGACAGAAAGTACTAATTTTTTTGGAGCACATACATATTCAGCTTGTGCGTCCTACCCAGCATGGAACCCGCAGACGCAAATTCGCTGCATGGTATCTTGGATACTGATTCTGCACTACTCGGGTCATTGTTATCACTCAACTTGCACTGATTTTGGGAAATATTGGGTGGGCAAGAAAGTCAAGTCGTTTTTTTTAGTAACCGTTTTAAATCTAATTTATTTACGACTAATCGAGCACCAGGGTCACACTTTTTAGTATCGTTTTAAAGCTTATTGTCTTAGGTACTATCGATGAAAATTTGGTAATTACTTGATAACATTTGTGGAAGCTATAGCAAATTAAACATGGAGGATCAAAGTCAGCATTTTCGGCATATTTTGCTGATTTATTTCCGAAAAGGAAAAAAAACGGTCGTGTATGGTAAAGATGCCATGAGTGATCGCCAATGTCAGCGCTGGTTTGCCAAATTCAGGCTTGGAGGTTTTGGAGTTAAAGACGCCCCACGTTCTGGTCGACCATCGGCCGTTTTTGACGAACAAATTCAGGCTCTGCTGGATGAAAACCGGCGTTATTCAACGCGGGAGATGTCAGAGAAGCTCAGTGTGTCGCATACAACGGTTGAAAACCATTTGAAGAAACTTGGCTACGTAAACAAGCTCGATGTTTGGGTTCCGCATAACTTAAAGGAAATTCACCTAACTAAGCGTATCAATATCTGCCATACCCTGCTGCAACGGATTAAAAACGATCCTTTTTTGAAGCGGATCATTACTGGCGACGAAAAGTGGGTTGTTTACAATAATGTCGATCGAAAAAGATCATGGAGCAAGAAAGATGAGCCAGCCCAAGCCACATCGACGGCCGATATCCATCAGAGGAAAGTTATGCTGTCTGTTTGGTGGAATTGGAAGGGTATAGTGCACTTTGAGCTGCTGGGACGGAATGAAACCATCAATTCAGATGTGTACTGTCGCCAGCTATCCAATTTGGCGGAAAAAATTTAAAGAAAAGGAGCCGGCACTAGCTAATCGCAAGGGTATAGTCTTTCACCATGACAACGCTAGGCCCCACACATCTTTGGTTACTCGTAAAAAATTAACGGAGCTGAATTGGGAAGTGCTACCAAATCCACCTTATAGTCCGGACTTAGCACCTTCAGATTACCATTTGTTTCGCTCTCTTCAAAACTCTTTAAATGGTAAAAACTTTGATTCAGATGAGGCTGTCGAAAAAAACTTGTCTCGATTCTTTGCTGGAAGTTCTTCGAGCGCGGAATTATGCAGCTGCCCGAGAGATGGTCATTAGTGGTCGAACAAAACGGCCAATACATAATTGATTAATTAATGATTAATAATTAAATGTCAGGTGACAGTACTTGCTTCCGGACGCGTTCAGGTATGTTTACCATTCAAGCACTCTTTTGACGCTCCTAGCACATCAATGGAGACAGCCAATCTCGATTTCTGCAACTGGAGAAGCGCCTAGAGCGCAACCCTTTGCTACAGGATATGTACAATTCATGAGCGAATATCTCTCTCTCAATCACATGCACATAAGAGACCATATTGTTATCTCTCAGCAACACTACTTTATTCCCCCCATGGAGTTCTACGTCCGGACAGCTGCAATTTCGAGCAACATGTCACTCAATGATATTTTTATGGTCGGCCCAACCATCCAACAGACGCTCTTACTAGCACTACTCCCATTTCGCATTGGCAGACACGCTCTCATTGCAGACATCTCTAAAATGTACCGACAATTTATGGTACACCCTAACGACCGCATGTTTCAACTGATATTTTGGAGGTCTTCAGCCGAGCAGCCACTGAAAATTTATCAGCTTAATACGGTGACCTAGGGAATGGCATGCGAACCGTTCATAGCAATAAGGAGTCTTCAGTTCATCGCCCAACGACAACAAAAGCAGCATCCTGTTGGCGCCTCTGTACTCCTCGACATGTACATCGCACAGTAGCGCCCTTTGACTTTTTTTTGGTAATAAAACATAACTTTAGAACTAATAGAGATAATTGAATGATGTAAACTGCATATTATAGATAATTATCTATCAATTATAATCAATATCAATTATAATTGATCTACCTTACAAAGCGGCAAAGTCCAAATTTATAAAGAAATCCATTATTTTTGACCAAAAAGAATTTTTAAACCATAATTTGTTTCCTTATTTTGTTTCTTGTTTTATCCTTTATATTTTAAAAATTATTAAAAAATTAAAAAAAGGTCCGTGAGCAGTTTTATTTTTGTAAAAAATTTATCAAAATAAATAAAAAAAATTGTTGTTGTTTTATTTTTGTTACAATTAATTTAGTTGTGAGTGAAAGCATTTAGGAAAATAAAGTAAAACTTAAATTTCTTAAAAAAAAACACCACAGTAACATATTTCCTGAAAACAGGTATTGATTTTACAAGGGATCGGCACAAATAAAACATCTGGGACCATGACTTGTTTTCCTTTTTTTGGTCTAGCAGGCCTGGACGCACGTGGACGCAGCTAAAACTTTCCCAATATCAAGATGAATGTCTTAATAACGGAAATATGAAAAAAATTGACGTTTGGCCAATAACGCACAACTAAGAGATGCGGCTGGCAAACTCCAATATGTTGGACTTATTTTACACTTAAATAACACACCAAACAGTGGAAACAAAAACCAGATCAATTTGATACCTAGTTTTTAAGATATACTACCCGGAAGTGCGGAAAATTACCTAAAAACTGTTTTTTTTAAGTGGAAAATTGATCAACTTTGAAGGGACATAACTTGCTGTAAGGTCTTCGAAGTTAATACGATTATCGCGGATGCAGGGCTGGCACTTGCAAAATGGAGTTCCATATCAAGCCGAATGGAGACAATGTGACGAAGGATCTCGACTTATTTGGTTTTCGATATGCGTTGCCATCGGGCGGAGAAATTACCAAATGGCGCGTAATTCCTAGCTCGTCTCTACGACTTACTTGGCTTGCTTAGCACAGTGGTCGTTCGCTGTAAAATCTTCGCTTAACAACTCTGGCTGCAAGGATTTGGAAGGCACGACACTACAATCTAACCTCAACGTGGACTGGCATCGAATTGAGTTGGACAGCTCGGAAGCGTCACAGGCGTATTCTCAGAGTAGTAGTATACGTCCTTCGTGTATTTAACAGAGTTCCAGCCAACAGGACATTCTGTCAAGGGCTAGCGCCCCCGCAGAACTAAATCACGCATTCGTACACATCGTTGCTGAAATTCGAAATGCGTCGTTCTCAAAGGAAATCTCACAGCTTGCCAGGAAATTAAGGATACAACTATTAGAGGAGGCGAGAGCCCTACTTGTCAAAGGTAGAAGTAGCCTACACACTCACCGTTCTACGAGTAGGAGCACGACTAACTAGAGCCCCAATTCCTATCGACGCGAGATATCCGTTGCTCCTCCCAAAGGACCATGATTTCACCTGGAAGTTTGTCAATCACCTGCATAGGACTAACATGCATGCTGGAGCCAAAGCGCTTGTGGGATTACTTCTTCTACACTTTTGGGTGGCGAATGACAGTAGTCAGTGCGTCCATTGCTACCATTACAAGCCCAGACTTGCTAACCAAATAATGGATTCGCTTCCTTCAGACCATTCACTGAAACTGGAGTAGATCTATGTGGACCGTTTGTAACATCCTATCGCATACGCAACAAGGTGCCATATACGACTTATTTTGCGATCTATGTTTGCTTCCCATGAAAAGCGGTACACAAAGAGCTGCTCTCAGAAATTACAACTAATACACTCCTTCTCTCGTTAAAGTACTTTGTTTCCCGTCGTGGCAGCCCTTGTCGCATATACTGTGATAACGCGACAAATTTCACTGGAGCCAGTGTCCAACTCAACCGCTTCGAGCAAGAACTTTTTAGCCAGCAAAGTAAACAGGATCTGGAAACCTTCAGCAACGACACTGGAGTTGAATTCTGCTTTATCCCGCCAAGAGGCGGGACCACATTTCGGTCGACTCTGGGAGGCGGCGGCTAAGTCTATGAAGAACCTACTCATCAAATGAATGTCGGACAGCGGTCGCAATTGGGGCCGAAGCATCCTGAATTCTTGGTCAATTGCTGTTCTTTCAGAGGATCCCAATGACGTCCCTTAAGGCACTCCCTGAACCAGCAATGGATGACAGCATGTTATCGTATCCTACACTATTTCAACGCATAGCATACACAAAAGGACGCCTGACCTGTGGCGGTGGGATTACCTGCACACGCTTCAGATGCGAGCAAAATGAATTTTTCTAGTGGCAAACTTCGAACCTGGTCATATTGTTTTCATACATGAGGACAATAGCCCTACCCAGCACTGGCTAACTAGACGCATCATCGACTCGATCAGTGGAGAGGACAACAAATTTCGTCTGGTTAATGTTGAAACGGCCTATGGAGCTAACGACGACCAATTCGCAAGATCGCACCTCTGCCGGTCCAATATGGTGCTGGGAAGGTTGTCCACCTTTCAACGGTCGGAGTATGTTTGGACCTTGTTTTATATTCTTATATTATTTGATTATGAAGTTATTTCTTTTCTTGGAATCTATTCCTATATTATTTACTCTATCAACATTCTTGTAAACAAAACTGATTCGCAACATGTATCTCTTAATTGGTAGAATTTGGAGACCTCAATCTTCAGCTCGAAGTTAAGGGCTTCCCGATCAATAAACGACTTGAAATCAGACCAGTAAACTGATTGCACGCGTTTTGGTTTCACCCTAGATTCGCTAGGGAACGTACAGTTCCTATGGAAGCTATAAGATATAGACGTTCGATCGGCACACGCTTTTACCCCAATCAATGTATGCACAAAAAAATATGGTTTGGAAAGATTCATGTCAATAGCTTATATACTGCGCGAAATATCCTGAAAAACATCAAATATTTACCGATTTCACCCTATTGTTCCGATTAGAGCTATAAGATATAGACGTTTGATCGGTATGCGTATCAAAGTATGCATAAAAAAATACGATTTGGAAAGATGCATGTCAATAGCTTTAACACTGCCCGAAATATTTTCAATTTTTGCACATGATGTCCGATTGTTCCTATGGGAGCTATAGGATGTAGACGTCTGATTGGGGCACTTTTGACTTGAGCTGCGTACACATAATTTAGGTCGACTGTGAAATTTTCAAATCCCTAGCTTTTAAACTGAGCTCGCAAACGGTATTGAAACATACAGACAGACGGACAGACAGACTACATATGCTGTTGAACGGCATAAAGACAATACGTGTTTTTTAACTTTCCTAGTTCAAAGTTATTTTACTAGAAATCCGATAAATACACAGGAACACAAAATTAAACTTTGTGAAATTTCCTGAGTAAAAGCCCCATACAAAATTATTTTCCATTATTATATAAACCGTTTTTTTCAAAATTTGACAACATTTAGGAGTAAATAATGAAATCAAAAAATCGGTTTTATTAGTATAAGAAATCCAATAAAATGTCCTCCTGAAACCGCTTTAAGCCGAAATTAAAGCATACAATGAACAATAGATACAATGAATAGTTAAAATTAGTTCCTTCAAGATTTAATTCTCAGAATTGTTTTTCCATCAGAAAAATCTCTACAATTTTGGGATTTCCAACTTCGGCGTCGAATTCCAAAGACATGGGCAATGGTTCACAATGGGGACTATTTTTTAGGAATGCCGTGATGTATTGTGATGATTAGATTTAAATTCAAAGAAGTAATCACGAAGACGTCCAGTTCGAGAGTGTCTTTATTGAGAAGTCGAACATTCTTAGCAGCTAGAATTGAGTGAGCAGCGGGCGAAGTAAATGCAGCGTTAGCATATTCACGTACACACATATATGCCCTGAGACGGCTGGCTCGATGTGTTAGTGAGCGAGAGCCAGCCGGCACCGTGGGAATGCATAGTCAGCATTTTAGCATGGCCGCTATGCAGGCCGTTGTCAACCAAATGTTGAGACTAATAAGTGTGCATAAATATGTGTATATATATGAACATATATATTTAATGAAGTAAATAAGTAAAATGATATATCAAGTACTTCGCTCGCTACACCTCCCCCGTTAAAAAGAATGACGTATATTTTAATGAAGTCATTCTAAAGATATCTTATTATTATTTTTGATTTTGAATTAGTGGTAGTAAAAATGAAATAAAATGTAATGAAATTTTTTTTTTTTTTTTTTATTACGTATGCATTTTATTTATTGGATCTTCTCTGAATTGAGACTAACAATAAGTATATAAAATCTTAAATTAAAAAGCTATCTAACAGTCAAGATGACTGACGCGAGATTAAAGGGCTCTAATAACTATTGCTGAGCTGGAAGGTCATTTCGTTGCAATCGGGTCCGGTATGAGACCCTGGCTAGGCCCCTGGCGAGCTGGTTTGGATGAGAAGTTAGCTTGGTGAGGTAGGACGCTTTTTGTTTTGATATTTCGTCTTTTACGGGCAGAATGCCAAGATCTCTGTGGATGTTGTCGTTCCGAACATACCAAGGTGCCCCAGTGATAGTTCTCAAGATTTTTGATTGTGCTCGCTGGATAATGTCAATGTTGCTGCTGCTCGCGTTTCCCCACAACTGGGAGCCGTATGTCCAGACGGGCTTAAGCGTTGAATTGTAGAGCAGGACCTTGAAGTCCAGGCAGAGGGGGGAGCGAGCATTTAAGAGCCAATGGAGGCCAATGGATTTAAGTTTTAGATGAATTTTCTTAGCTTCGATATGTTTCCTCCATGTAAGTCTCCTGTCTAGGTGGACGCCAAGGTACGTTACATCGTCAGCTTGTGGAAGTGGCGTGTTATTCAGAGTTAGCGGGGGACACGTTTGTCTGTTAAGAGTAAACGTTATGTGTTTACACTTTTGCGCATTTATTTTTATACGCCAGTCTGATAACCACCTCTCCACTACCACGAGGTGATCAGCTAGTAGTGCTGTTGCCTGAATTGGGCATTTGGACCGACTTATGATCGCGGTATCGTCTGCGAATGTGGAAGTAGTTAGCCGGACGTTCGTGGGAATATCTGCGGTGTAAAGGAGAAATAGAGTTGGACCAAGGGCGCTACCTTGGGGAACTCCAGCCTCTATAGTGTAATCGTCGGATGTTGTAGTGTTGCATCTCACGGCGAATTCTCTGTTGTAAAGGTACGATTCAAGTATCATGTGAGTGTTTTCCGGCAGAATAGTTCTGATTTTGTGCATAAGGCCATCAAGCCAGACTCGATCGAAAGCCTGTGCAACATCAAGAAATACCGCACTGCAGTATTCTCGATATTCGAATGCAGACCGTATTTCCGTTGTTAATCTGTTGACTTGCTCTATTGTTCCATGGCTTTCTCGAAAGCCAAATTGATGTGCCGGAATAACGTTGTGCTCTTTCAGATATGGGATTATGCGCGTCAAAAGGCATTTTTCGAGCAGTTTTGACAGACACGAGAGTAAACTTATCGGTCTGTATGAAGCTGGTATTGTGTGATCTTTTCCTGGCTTTGGGATCATTATGATTACCGATTTTTTCCATTTTTTTGGGAAGTAGCCAAGTCGTGTAATCCCGTTAAAGAGTTTACAAATGACCTTAACTGCACAGTTTGGGAGTTCAATTAGCATTTTGGGAGTTATTAGATCACCGCCTGGGGCCTTTTTTGGTTTCAATTGCTCGCTGATGACTTTTGCAACTTCGTTTGGTTGAAACTGAATTGGGTCCGTCTCAGTTTCGATTCGAATTGGCGGCGACGGTAGTGCGAATGAATTTGTTGCAGGGTTTGGCTGAAAGACATTTCGAAGGTGTAAAGCAAATGTACAAGCTCTGTCTTTGTCGCTTCTGGCCCAGCTGCCTGAAGAGTCTCTTATGGGGATTACTGTTTCGGACGGCGCACTTAGATTTGGGTGGGCCCTCCACAAGGGATGCTTGGTGCTGGTGGGTGAAAGTTTCTCAATGTACTGGCGTTGTGCTTCTACTTCTTCGTGCCTTAGGGCCCTGGTAAGTCTGCGACCAGCTTCCTTAAGACTTTGTTTCGAGGACGGCGATCTGCTGGTTTGCCAAGCACGCCTCAAACGTCTTTTCTCCAAAACAAGCTGTTCGATTTCCAAGTTAGTTTTGTGTTGGTGTGTGCGCCCATCCCTCCCTTGCGGTGTAGATACTTTGGCTGCTGCGACGAGTACAGACTCCAGTGCATCGGCATAGCAGTCGATGTCCTCCTTGATGTTGAGCTGTGGAGTCAGTTCAATGTGGGAACTTACGTACTTTTTGAACTTCAGCCAGTTGGTTCGATGCGACGTCAGCCTCCAAGGGTGCTCGATTAATTCCGGGCTTTCAAGAAGAGTTATTAGCACTGGTGAGTGGTCCGATGATAGATCCAAAAGCGATTTTGCAGATATTAGATTGCGAGAAATATTTTTTGTCACAGCAAAATCAATTAAGTCAGGTAGTTTTCTAGGATCTGTAGGCCAGTATGTAGGGCTGCCTGGCGAAACGTAGTCCAGTTTGTTGCATGTCTTGATGAGTGCATTATATAGTTGCCTTCCTTTGGGGGTCACAAGGCGGGATCCCCAGTGTGTGTGCTTGGCGTTGTAATCTCCTGCTGCTATGAATCGCTCCCCAAGTGAATTGTAGAAGTCCATGAATTGGTCTTCGGAGACTGTAAAACGGGGTGGGCAGTAAACAGCGGCAATGGCAAGGTTGCAGTTGCCCAACTGTAATTTTATCGATGTAGCTTGCAAATAATTTTTTGCAAACCTTTGGTGAAGTGGTGTTTGATGCGGTCTCTTATTAAGATACCGGTTCCGCCATGTGCTTTACCATCTGGATGATCTGTGCTGTAGAACGTGTATCCCCGTATTTGAAAATTATATTTGCTGGTGAGATGCGTTTCTGCCAGCAACATAACGTCGATGTGGTTTTCGTTCAGAAATTGACTTATTTCAGGTTTATGCCGTGAAACACCGTTGGCGTTCCACAAAGTTATTCGAAGACTAGGCATAGTTTATTTGGACTGCTGAGCTGCAAGTATTTTTAACAAGATGTTTTGGGTTTGCACAAGGGTTTGCATGGTGGTTTTCATGAAGGACATAAATTCCATCATATTATGTTGCAAAGTGATCATCATAGTTTCCACGTCACTTTGGGGATGTCCCATGGCCTGCGGGATGTTATCCATTTTCGGTTCTATGTGAGCTGTGCCTGATTTTAGAGCACTGGCGTAAGAAATGCCGTTGGTGGTAATTGAAGGGCCAAATGAAGACCTGGCTGCTTTTGCGAAGAAAACTTCCGGTGTCGTTTGTGATCTCATGTAGTTGTTCTGTGTGTTCTGGTAGCGTGCCGTTGTCGTTCGTTGCATCCGACTTTTCATCTCCTTGTAGACTGGACAGCCTCTGTAGTTTGCTGTGTGGTTTCCTTGGCAGTTTACACACTTTTTAGTGAGGGAGTCTTCCTTGTTGGCAGGGCAGGGCTCGGAGTCGTGGATGTTTCCACAAGCTACACATACTGACCTGAGGGTGCAGTAACCCCTGGTGTGAAATGTAATGAAATGAAATGAAGTTTAATTTTGATCCTTCATGAGAGAGAATCGGAAGGCTACTGGCAGAGCTATATAATAAATGAATGTGATCTATGTAAAAGTAGTGCATTTGTATACTTTCTATCAGTTACAATACTATCAATGCAATTTTAATTTGCGCACAAATGTACACTTGTTTGTAAATTGTTTCAAATTTGTTGTTTTGAATGAAACGAAAACATTTGTAAACACACGAAAAGATTGGCATCTCATACAAAAGTAGCGAAGTAACTTATTATTTTCCGGTTCCACATTTGATTGATAATTATTAATTTTAAGCTCGACAAATTTTGCATTGGCTAAAAGGAAATTAATGTTTTTATTTGTATTTAAGCACATTATCTACTTTCAAGTAGAAACATACACACATATTGTGTGTATGTATTGTATTGTACATGTATTGTACACATGCTACAAAATGAAAAATATTTTTTTTTAAATACAACCTAAGTATTTGATCCACAGGACTGACTATTGATCGAAAATCATATTGATCAGAACAGCAGTTTAAGTTTTTAAAATCCAAACCTAATTTGAACTTAAATTGCCCCTTTCCCCTCCCTATCACACACAGCACTACCCCACCCCCTCGTCAGTTTTCTTGGCTTTTGCTCTCTCGGCCGTCGCTCTCTTGGCATCCGCTCTCTGGGTTTCGTTCTCTCGGCAGGCTCCCACAAAATGCAACGCAATAACTTAGAAAATCTAAATAAATTCGTTAAAAATACTTAAACAAATGTTAAAATCTTGAAAAATAAAACTTAAGCATTTGGGCCATAGAATAACTAATGATCCAAAAATCATCTTGATCGGAGCAGCGGTTTAGATTTTTAAAATCGAAAAGTTAATTTTAAATGTAGCCCCCAAATTATGGGGGATATCGAAATTTCTTTTAGATTTCTAATTAGGCCTTTTCAAGACCTAAAATTCTGCAAAATCAAAATTTCGAAATTCCAACCACTTTAGAAGTTAAGCTTAAGTACATCTAATTCTTTTTTGCTCTAAATATGGATGTTGGAGCTGTTTGGGGCCACTGGGGGGACATGTCGGATCTTAGTGGGCGCCTACGCCCCCAATGAAATACTGTGCAAAAATTTGGCTGCTGTAGCTCTTAAGGTTTGGGCTGTGGTCGTATCCCCTTAAAAATCGGTCTTTCATTTTATAATCTTTAGAGATATTTTAATATTTTTTTTTTTTTTTTTTTTTTTGGTTTGATTATTTTAAGTTATTAGCTGTAAAAAGGTTTTAATCTGTCTTCGCTTACTACTTGTTGCTTCTTTTTACTGTCGATAATTTTTATATTATTTCTATCGTTTATACTTACGACCTTAAATGGTCCTAGAAAGTTCTTATCTAGTTTGTGCCCTGTCTCGTTTTTAAGTAAGACTTGATTTCCGACTTTTACATCGAAATTATTTACGTCTTTATCGTATAGTGTTTTTCGCTTTTCTTTTTCCCTTTCCAGCATGATTCTTGCCCGTTTGTATGCTGATTCTAACCTAAACTTAACTTCCTTAGCATAATCATCTATGTTATATATGGGATCTATTTGATTTATTTTAGAAATATCTATAAATTTTCGAGCTGGTCTTCCGAACACTAATTCGTACGGACAATAATTATGCGTGACTGATGGTGTTGTGTTAAAACAGTATGTGAAATATTTCAACCATATGTCCCAATCACTTTTGTCACTTGAAATATATGAACGGACATATTCGTTGAATGTTCGGTGACTGCGTTCAATAGTCCCTAAGGTCTGGTGATGGTGTGCAGTCGATGAGATGTTGTCAATTTTCATATATTTGCATAAGTCTCTTATTATACTGTTTTTATACTCTGTGCCCATGTCTGTTAGAATGACTTTCATTGGTCCGTAAACGAGTATAAAGTTTTCGAAGATTGCTTTTGCAACGGAATTTGCGCTTTTATTCGAAATTGGTACCGTTACTAAATATTTAGTTAAATCACAAATAATTGTGACTGCGTATTCGTTTCCGTCCTCCGAGCGTGGTAATGGACCAATAGTATCAATTAGTACCGTGTCAAAAGCTGAAGTAGGTGTCTCGGTAATAGTCATTGGTGTTTTTGTATGAGTGGTCGTTTTAGATTGTTGGCAGGTCTGACAGGTTTTCACGTATTTAGTAATTAGTTTTGTCATGTTTGGCCAATAGTAATGTCGCCTTATTTTTAATAAAGTTCTCCTTATTCCTGAATGGCCTCCCTCGATTGGATCATCATGAAATTTTTTTAAGATTTCTCTTATGTTCTTTTCATTGTTTTTGTCTACTATGGTCATTTCGGAAAGTAGCGCTATTTGTACTTTTTGCAATGTACGGTTGCCCATTTCTTTAAATTCTTGTAATAATACTGACTTTAGAATCAGTGCGCTGGGTGCCAGTTGAAATTGTTTTATGCTTTGCATTCCGGCCTGTATCTCAAGCCTTTGGAAAAATTGTTTTAAATCAATTTTTCCATTGGAGTACAAATCATCAATTATAAATTGTGAAATTATTCGTTTTCCTCGTTTAAACAAACACTTGTGTTTGACGAATTTAAGCTTCACATATTTTCTGATGTCATTGTTATTGACAACGTCGTAGACTCTGGGCTCAGGATACTCCTGCTTCTGCAAGGGTTCCTTTTCTGATTTCTGATCCTGATTTTTTCGTGTTTCTGATCTGGTTGTTATTTTCATTACCTGTCTGTTTAATGATTTCAAATCGTTTATTGTAATTCTGGACAGGGCGTCTGCCACGTAATTATTTTTCCCCTTGAGGTATTCCGCAGTAAAGTCATATATTTCTAAATCTAGCCTCATTCTTGTTAATTTTGAACTAGGATCTTTCATTGAAAATAGGTAAATTAATGGTCGATGATCTGTTTTTACTATAAAATGCCTCCCATAAACGTATGGTCTGAAATACTTTATGGCCCAGTGGATGGCCGCTAATTGTTGCTCAGTGGTTGACTTGTTGGACTCCCCTTTTGTAAATGATCGAGACGCATATGCAACTGGTAATTGCGCGCCCCCATGATCTTGCGTAAGTACCGCTCCGCAAGCGTATTTGCTGGCGTCTGTTGTTATACAGAATTCTTTGTTGAAATCTGGATATTGTAAAAGTCTTGGGCTCATTAAGGCTTCTTTTAAGTAATTAAATGCCTCATTACAATCCGTGTTCCACTCGAAGTTGACATTTTTCTTGCACAGTTTTGTTATATGTCTAGAATAATCTGCAAAATTTTTTATGAATCTTCTATAGTAATTACAGAATGCTACAAATCTACGCGCCTCATCTGAGTTTTTGGGCACTGGATAATTTTTAATTGCTTCGTATTTATTTTCGTCAGGTAATATACCCTTGTCTGTGCACCTATGACCCAGATAGGTAACTTCGTGCATAAAGAAAGAACATTTTTCTGGATGCAGTTTTAAGTTAAATTTGCGGCATAACTGAAATACTTTTGTTAAATTGTTAAACATATGGTTTTCGGAGCATCCTATGACTACCAGGTCGTCCATGTATAGGAACGCCTGTGATGGTTCTAGACCAGAAAATGCTAGGGTCATCATCCGCATGAATGAATTTGGTGCTACTTTCAGTCCGTACGGTAACCGCGTATAACGGAATGAACCTTTATTTGTCGAAAACGATGTAAGGTTTCTAGATTTTTCGGACAATTCTATTTGATGAAATTCGGACATTAGGTCCAAACAAGAAAAGTATTTAGCCCGTCCTAACTGATCCAATATATCTTCTATGCGTGGTAATGGAAATTTGTCGGCTAATAATTTTTTGTTTATTTGTCTGTAGTCAACCACTAGTCTCCATCGTTTTTCTATTGAATTTGGTAGGAATTTTTTTGGAACTAACAATAATGGACTGTTATATTCTGAAATTGATGGTTCGACTATACCATCTTTTATTAATTTATCGACCTGTTTGTTTATTTCTGGTTTTTCACTTTCTGCATTTCTATAATTTTTTATATATACCGGTGTTTTGTCGCTTAAGCGAAGCTGTTGTTTATAAAAATTGTTAGCTGATATCGGTTCCGATTCAAGACCGAATATATCACTATAATTTTTACACAGTTCTGACAATTTTGTTTGGAATTGAGAAGGAAAACTTAGCTTTTTTAATACTTCTTTTGTTCTATCATTACTGTATTTGGGTTTAAGTTCCTTGGGCTTTTGTATATCATAGTTTTCTAACGACTCGAATTTTATTGTATCCACATTTAAGCTAATTGTTTCAGAGCTTGTATTTAGAAATCGGATTGTTGCGCACCTCGTGTTAACCTAGGTGCTTGGAACTAGTACACCTTTTAATGGTTCTTGGCTTGGAATAAAAACGGACGATTCTTTTGAGTTAATTTTTACTGTTTTAATTACTTCTGCTCTACATGGTAGTAACAGAGTATTCTCGGAAACCGAATTGTGCATTGGGATTTGTATAGAAAAAGTTAAGTTATTAGGTCTTAATACTAGAGAACCTTGTGAATCTTGAAAGTCTAAAATACAATTAAATTCTTTAATGAAATCTATTCCTAGAATACCATCGCATGGAATCGGAAAATCAGGTGGAACTATTTGAAAGTCATGTGGTATAATGAAATTTGTTGTTTTAAGTTCCACGAGCGCTAAGCCCAAGGATTTTATAGAACCTTGTCCTATTCCTGTTATATTTGAAATTTTAGAACTGTCTAATTCGGGGTACTCTTGATTACATTGTTTAAGTAATGAAATCTCGGCTCCCGTATATACTAACAATGTTAAATTTTTGTTGGTTTTTTCGTTTTTAACTTTTATAAAAAAACTGAGGCTAATATTGATTTTATATATGCTTACTGTTCTTCCTCTTCTTCTTCTACCGTCAAGGGGTCCTCCTCGTTTTCCTGAGTGACCCTAACGCTTCTGTTGGAATTTCTTCCAGTAGAAGTACTCTGTGCATTAGAGTTTGTATTATTTTGGTTGTTATTATTGCGGTTATTATTTTTACTATAATACCCGCGACCCCCTCTATTTCCCCTACCTCTGTAGGTGGTATTTCCTCGGTAATTATTATTGTTGTATTTATTATTGTAATACAAAACAGCGTTTGACTGTCCTGTAGCTTCAGTACAACTGTTGACGAACTTGGTTACGGCTTCGTTCATATCCGCAAACGTTCCCGCTTGCATTATGAGTTTCACCTTATCCAACGAACAATTAGTTGTCATTGCTTTGACAGCGCTTTGGGTGCTGTATTTTGATGCTAATTCTAATGGTAAGCCATCATTGACATAAGCTCCTTGGAGGGCCTTTGTTAAATCTTCGACTTCCTTAGCATATACTGTAGCTGTTTTATTTTTTTGCTGTAAATTCATCAATTTGGCAGATAAAACTTCTACTGATTCTCCTTTGACCGTTTTTGTCAGTTTACATATTATGTCAGCGATGTTGCTTTCATCTCCTATTAAATTGCGAGCGTGTCCTTTTAGTTTTGTTTTTATTAGTTGGACAGCGATGGGTTCATAGGTTTCTTTGATAGTATCTACCAATCTTAGGGAGTCTATGAAACTTCGCAAGTTTTCTGCTTTGCCGTCGAACTCAGGTATGAGTGACGACGCAGTTTTTAAGAATTGGACGTTGGTTTGAGTCATTGTTATGACTTCTTCGTCAATCTCGATCGGAGGTAAATTGTCGGGTTCCACTTTTATTGAGTTGTCTTCGATTTCTGAGGAATCAGTGAACCCAAAAAAATCTTCTTTGTCTTCTTCTAATAAAATGTCCGCCAACGAGTTGTCGAAGTCTGAGTTTTGAGGGACTGTTAAATCGACCTCAATTTGTGAATGAAAGTTATTTGGTATTTGAAATGATACACCATACTTTTGTAAGGCTTTCGATAATACAACGATTATACTTTCATGTATTTTTATAGCAAGATTAAAATGTGTAGGAGTTAACCTATTCGAAGTAACGGCTATTGCTCTTCTAATTTTATTTGTGTTTAAAATTATGTCGGACAGGTGTTTTAGCACTGTCTCTTTTCTTATATGTGTGTTTTTATTGATACACTTATAGCTTTTTAATATGTTGTTCTTTTTTTCAATAAAGAACTTTTCTAACCTATTCCATCTGTCAGTCATTAGATTAAGGCCTGATGGTTAAATTGATGTCATTGGTAAATTTTCTCGGGCTAATAAAATTCGAGTTCTAATATAAAAATCTGGTTCTGCCAGAATTACTAAATCTATTTTAGCTTGGGTTCTTGACATTCTAACTACCTTGACAACTAACTTTTATTATTATTTTATTTTATTTTTTTTTTTTGTAATAAATGTATGTTGTTTTAAATGACGTCTAGACCCTGTGCTCGGCTCATGTAATCGCGGAAACGGCTGTCTCTTTTAAGGCACTTTCTGTAAGTGCTATGTAGTTTGAAGATTACGTGGATAATGGTACAAACGGTAAGAACAATCATGAGTATGAACATTGAGTTCAAAAGGGGTGTGTGGTCTACCACTACATTGTTTACTACATTAGCCGTGTTTTCTTTTACTTCGGCTTCTTTGGAGCTCCACAAACCCATTTTGAATTTTTTTTTTTTTTTTTGAATATATATATATATATATATATTAATTATGGACTTTGGTCGAGATAAAAAAAAAATATTTATATGTTTATGTATGAGGTTATACAATATTCACAACTTTCGGTTTACATTACCACAAGTAACTGGTTACAATAATTTTACTTATATTAAGTTTACACCGAAAGTTGTGTGTTAGTAGATGTATATGATTGTTTGTTAATGATCTTAACTATCGCACCCCGCGTAAACGCGTTGCCAGTGCTTAAAAAAAAATTCAGCGGTCCCCGATAATCCGGGCTCGCTCCTTCAAGAGTCGAGCTCGCTTTCCACCCCTTTGTTTTTTTGGTGCTGGGGTCGGTGGAATGCGCGTGAGCTGCTCGTCCCTGTCCTGGGCTCGCTGACGCTCCCGTAAAATGATCCTTGATTTATAATCAGCAATGCTGATTGGCCTGGGACCGTCCTTTGGCTGTGCCTCTAGAGTCTCCTCCAGAGTGGGTTTATCTTTTTGAGGTACGGGTGTACCATCCATCGCATCCCACGTTGACACAGTGGGCGATAGGCCTACCGTGTTCCGTTTCCAATCGGCGGCGCAGTAGACGGGGCTGTCTACCGCACTTTCTTCCTCACGTCGCCTTATCCAGACGGCGGCGCAGTAGACGGGGCTGTCTACCGCACTTTATTCTTCGCATTCGGCTTTCAATCAAACGGCGGCGCAGTAGACGGGCTGCCTACCACACTTTCTTCACGCCTCGCCTTATCCAGACGGCGGCGCAGTAGACGGGGTTGTCTACCGCACTTTATTCTTCACCTTTGATTCTTATCCAAACGGTGGTGTAGTAGACGGGGCTGTCTACCACACTTTCTTTCCTTCGGCGGGGCACTTCCCTTCGCCACACTTCACAAAAATTTCGCAGTTGTCGGTGTTCGGTGGGGAACTTCACTTCACCACAATAATTAAATACGTTTTATGTGTAATTACAACACAACAGTTTATTGTTTGTAAATAATTTTTTTCACTTTTCAATTAATACATGTAAAAAAAAACATAATAATTATATGTTTTTATTTTATTCATGGTTGTGACGTCCTGTCACGGTCGCCATGTGATGATTAGATTTAAATTCAAAGAAGTAATCACGAAGACGTCCAGTTCGAGAGTGTCTTTATTGAGAAGTCGAACATTCTTAGCAGCTAGAATTGAGTGAGCAGCGGGCGAAGTAAATGCAGCGTTAGCATATTCACGTACACACATATATGCCCTGAGACGGCTGGCTCGATGTGTTAGTGAGCGAGAGCCAGCCGGCACCGTGGGAATGCATAGTCAGCATTTTAGCATGGCCGCTATGCAGGCCGTTGTCAACCAAATGTTGAGATTAATAAGTGTGCATAAATATGTGTATATATATGAACATATATATTTAATGAAGTAAATAAGTAAAATGATATATCAAGTACTTCGCTCGCTACAGTATTGAGAAAAGATTTCAGCAAAAATAATATAGGTAAGTCCAATTATATCGGCCACATAATTCGAAATGTCGGCAAACATCGGATTTTTGTATTCTTAGCTATACCGCGGAACCTGTAGGTGATGGGACATATGTTTGTATGGGACTTTTACTCAGGAGCACCCAATTATCAAGGAAAACTAGAAATGGTTCGTGGAAATTTTTGGCTGTGTACCTGTGATATTAAACAACTATCTTCGCGCAGTAAACATATTTACCCATATAATTACAAAATCAAATAAACTAATCCCAGCTGACCTTTGGTCGCTAATCTGAAGCCAATTGCAATGTGTGAAATTTAAAACTTAAAAACACTGATGCATCGCCTCTTTTTCGCAGTTAACATCACTAACCACCGCCGAGAATTAGAATTTTTATAGTTAAACCAGGGAACGTAATCATTATAAGTTAAATACTAAAAATTACTTTGTAATGATTAAAATTCAATTTTTATATATTTCTTAGAGCATAATATTTAAAAAAAAATGATTTTGATGATTTTTATTTTTTTTTGCTCAAAATAAAACTCATTAGAGCCTCGTGGGCCTCCTGAAAGACTTTTTGCCAATCTGATTTTACAGCCGTCTAAGGGCTTATTAAAGCTACTGTTTTTGCTTGGCTTAGATGCCTGGCATACAGTACATAAACTGTCTGCCTAAAGTCGTCGCAACTAGAACTTGAACCAGTTGGACTAAGGTTTGCATATGAGGGTCTGAAGACTAGAGCGACAGCCTCTGTTGAATGCAGAATGAGTAAAACTTGATTGTAAGAGTCAGAATTATTACTGATTTTATTGAATAAACTTAACGGTATTTATAGGTAAAAAGTGCTTAGGTTAACAGAATAGGTATAAAGCAAAGTGTTGGTTATTATGCATAATTTGGGAAATCCGCCAATGGGAGCAACCCCAGTTACAATTCAGCAGAATATGTTTGTGCCAATAAGTGGGTCATTGCTAATGTTGCTAACGGCTTGACCCGATATATGATACTTCAGTGCGCTGACTTATAACTATTGCTGCGACTGAACATTCTCCCGGCCGTTGAACAAGTGTTCAACCATCGCTTAATGCTGAACGCAAAACTGCGTGGGGTAGGTTCAGGTGATGGCTGCTCGTCGTTCTCTTGGTTGTTGCAGGTCCGTTGTCGTGGCTTCCAGTTGACGAATCGCCGTCGGAGACTATATGCAATGATTAATATTATTGATATTGCTAACGCAGCATACGCTGCTACTTGATGATGCTGCATAGTGGTAAATTGATTTGACCATGCTGTATCCTTTAGCTTAGCCAGCCGTTGTTGTAGACGATTCAGTTCGTCTGATTCATATGGTTGGGTTGCAGTCTCTTGAGCTGACTCTGATTCCACAACGGGTGTTGTTATATTGCCAAAACGTGCTAAATGTGATTCGGTGATCAACGTGCTGAATGTGCTAATACTAATGTTGGCGGTGTCTGTGCAGCCCGGGGACAGAGACAATAAGCCCGATCCATCCAGGTGAATGGTGGATGGTATTCCCTTGCCTACAGCTTGAAGTTCTATTTGGTTGTGGGTCGCAAACATCCATCTGTTTCGTTGATGCGTTCTTAACCAAATCAACTCTGCTTTCGACTTAATAATCTCACAGAGTGTTTCAGATTTGTTGTTGAATAGCTGAAACTCACACCGATTTTCAGCGTGGAATGCGGCTTTATGGTTAAAGCAAATGTGTTCGTTGTTGGATAATACTAGACATTGCTCGAACTCATCCTCAGTAAGACCCATGAATTGATCTCTGTGGGAATTTACAGCTATGATGGGTGTCTTAATGTCGAATCGATTGCAGCCTCCTGATTTCCACGCCGGGATGGGGATGATGCTGAAGACTTCCTGCTGTGCTGTCGATACCAGAGGCACTGTCATTTTGAATATAACATGATCTGTAGTTGTGGTTCCTTCAGCGCGCATGATTTTATAGAGTTCCATTACATTTTCCGTCGAGACCGGCAACATCTGATCCGGAAGTAGCTGCTTAGGAGTTACCAGCATGGGACTGATGGTTCGATGACGAACGCCGGTAAGAACGCTGGCAATTTCCGCTTGCATCCGCTGCATTCCAGTTGCCAGCAGGGTTAGCTGGGCAGTTAAGATTACAAATGCTTGCTGTAAGTGGTCGCCTTGATATCTGCCTCGTTCCTTGTTGAGGGTTGCTAGTTGATGCTCCAAATTTCTGATGCGGTTATCAGTGGATGACTCGCTTTTCCTGACTACGTTTATAGTAGAATCCAAGATCGAAGTTTGGTTTTTGAGTAGCATCATCAACACGTCTTCTCTGGATTTCACCTCGTTTATGACCTTGGCCATGTCGTCTGCGTACCTGGCGTCAAGTACGCCAAATAGTGAGTTAGCCACATTACCTACTATATCAAGTGGTGATCTTCGCTGTCGGGAATGATTAATCAGATAACTTCCTTCTTGTAGCTCGCCATATACATGTTGAAAATGCTCAAATATAGAGTTGCATGCGTTTTCATTATGCAGCTCAGAGCACTTGTGCCTGAGTTCCTTAATCCCAGTAGACAATATGTTCATATCGCTCCAATATGGCTTCAAATCATAATACGCAATGATGGTCCATTCCGAAATTGCCGTTCTTGCAGTGCCGAGTCGTTCTTAGAATATTCCGGGCTGATTGGCGAAGTCAGTTACATTTGTTGACTGCCCCATTGCGAGCGGAAGAATAAGTAGGATTGCTAGTAACGTGGGTAGAACTGGAATTTTTACTTTCTTCCTTACTGGGACAATTGCTCCTTCGATGGAACTGTTAGGCCGCTTTGTCGATACTTCTTCTTTGAGAAGCGGCGCAAGACGCGTTATTGGTCGCTGAAAGACGCCAGACGCAGTTTTTACGTCTACTACACGTATGTATTTATCTTTGCCGGGATATGTCTTTCCCATTGGCCAACTCATCACCGGCAGGTTATCTTCCTTTATTAATACAAGTAGCCCTTCCTTGACGTTCTGCGACATGGTCTTCCATTTGGTGCGCATTTGGAGATATTCCATGGACCACTGCTTCCAGAATACGTGTTTCAGTCTGGACACCAATTCCCATCTCTTTACCAATGTTTTGTTGGTTGGGGTGAGATTTACATTGGGCGGGGCCGTTAGGGGCTCACCAATCAGGAAATGGCCTGGGGTTAACGGGTCAGCGTACCGTAGGATCGGATGACATGGGTGTAATAGGTCGCGAATTCAGGATTGCTTCGACTTCCACTATTACAGTGTTAAGCTCTTCAAATGTTAATGATGCGGTGGCTATGACTGATACAAGTAACCGTTTTGCAGATTTTACTGCAGCTTCCCACAGCCCGCCGAACGATGGAGCTCGGGGCGGTATGAACTTGAAATCCACCTGTCGCTGATTGCAATGGTGGATGATCTTGGCTTGTGCCTTATCCGTGAAGATCGCTTCTTCTAATGCCTTTAGTTTATTGTTGGCGCTCACGAAGTTGGTTGCGTTATCGCAGTGGATGGTCTGACACCTTCCACGTCGACTCAAGAAACGTCGAAGAGCACCTAAGAATGCATCTGTTGTTAAATCGCTTACCAACTCTAAATGCACTGCCTTCGTGGCGAAACAGCAGAAAACTGCAATATACGCCTTGTCTGGTCTTTTTCCACGGAGTTTATGGTGAATCCAAATTGGCCCGCAGTAATCAACACCAGAGTTGAAGAATGGTCGAGCTTGTGTTACTCGGTCGACTGGCAGATTGCCCATGATTTGTTGCATTAGTTTGGGCCGTGCCTTTGTACACTTGACACAACAGTGTACAATGCTTCTCGCCATGGTTTTATCATTGATGATCCAGTATTGCTGTCTGGCAATGGTTCTCAACGCCTGCGCACCGCAATGCATGTTCTCTTCATGCATCTCTCGCAACAGCATTCTCACTATTGGATCATTGTAAGGAAGCAAGATTTGATGCTTTATACGGAAGTTTATATTCTTCTAGCCTCCCTCCGACTCTGATAAGGCTATCCTTGACGATCATGGGAGACAGGGAGACGAGAGCGCTCTTTTTGTCCACGGCCTTGTGGGCAACAAGTTGCTTGTACTCACATGCGAAGTCAATTTTCTGAATGGTGCGTAGTATGATAGTACGAGCGTGAGTCAGTTCACCAATACGTAGGGTGGTTGTACTCGTTCTGTTTCTTTTGTAACAAAAGCGCATCATATACGCCACAATTCTTTGTAGTTTTTGAAAACTGTTGCTATGGTTGAAATTATAGAGTTCTTCACCTGTCTGATCCTGACATGTTGGAAGACTCACTTGTTTTGTTCGCCGTTCAAGATCACCGGCGACTTGATCCATTTGTCACTTGAACCGTGTAGAAAAAGTGGTCCAAACAGCCAGAGATTATGTTCTGATAATTTGCTGGATGCAATTCCTCTTGATAGCACATCTGCTGAATTGTTTGCCGAGGACACGTGTCGCCATTGAGATGGATCTGAGACAGCTTGGATTTTGGCTATCCGATTCGAGACGAACGTGTGGTATGTGGCCGACGATGCGTTTATCCAGGACAAAACTACAGTTGAGTCAGTCCAGTCTTGAGGGAGCTCCTCGTCCCAACTCAGGTTCAGTGCCCAAGGCGTTTGCTTAAATATTTTTGCCTTTACTACCACTGGGGCAAGTAGTCCAAGCGGGTCAAATATTGGTGCTGACTCGGAACTTACCACGCGTTTGGTGATGATTGACGCTTCGCTTTTCTGGGATCGTCCACACAGTTGATCCTTCTGTGGCATCCATACCAGACCCAACGTCTTGACGCTGTAGTGTGTCAATGTTTCGTCTAGCTTGACGCTTTTGATGGTGTCTGCTTCGGGAACTTCTGTTAGGATTTGCCCATTATTGGAGCACCATTTTCGGAGTTTGAAACCGGACGGTATCAATATTTTGTTTAACTCCTTTTGAATTTGGTCTGCTTCCGGAACGCTGTTTGCTCCAGTGAGACAGTCATCTACGTAGAAATCGTGTTTTAAAACAGACGATCCAAGCGGGAATTGATCCTTTGCCTTCTCGGGCAAGTAATCTAAGCATTTTGTTGCTAAGAATGGGGCTGACGTTGTACCGTATGTGACGGTTTTGAGCCGGTAATATTTAAGATCATCTGATGAATTCTTTCTCCAGACGACTAGTTGATGATACTGATCGTCAGGGTGTATCCACACCTGCCGATACATTTTCTCTATGTCCGCTGTAAACACATATTTATGAGTTCGGAAGCGTAATAGAATTGCAAATAGCTCGCTTTGGACAGTGGGTCCAGAATAGAGTATGTCGTTCAATGACTTGTTGGTTGTAGTTTTGCATGAAGCGTCGAATACTACCCGCAACTTTGTTGTGCTGCTTTCCGGCTTTAGCACGCAGTGGTGTGGAATGAAGTAATGATTAGCGGGTAAATCTGTTTGGCACACTTGTTTCATGTGTCCTAGTGCTTCGTATTCATCCATGAAGTCCACGTAGCCTTTCCAGACTTCAGGTGACGTTCTTCTTTCCACAGCCAGAAACCTATTCGTGGCTGTTTTCTGTGATGCCCCCAGGGCTGAAGCATGTTCAGAAAATGGGAGTTTCACAACAAATTTGCCATCCTTTGCCACTCCTAAGTTTCCTACGAAGTGCATTTCGCAATGCGCCTCTATTGGTGATCGATGCTTTTCTTCGGTTTCAAGATTTTCTAGGGTCCAGAATCGTTCCAACAGTGTATTGATTTCTTCATCTGTAGCTGCGGCGGCACAAACCGCCGCTGAATCGTGATCCGAGGAGATCTTTCCGGCAATGATCCATCCAAGTTTTGTATTCTGAAGAACTGGTCCTCCTGCCTTTAGTAAAGTCTGGTTTGGCAGCAGCAATGGATAGTAGTGCTCTGCTCCGATAAGCATGTCAATCTTTCCTGGCTTATCGAAATTTGGATCGGCTAGAGCTATGTTGCTTGGAATTTGTAGGCTTGCCGAATTTAATTGATGCACAGGCTGATCTGCTATTATGTGTGGTAGCACAAAGGCATTATGCATTGACTTTATTTGCACATTTGCTCTTGCTCTACTGGTCTTTGGATTGCCTCCAATGCCCTCGATAGGTAGAGAAGTTCCATGAAGTTTCAGTGATAGTACTGACGCCATTCGCTTGGAAATCAGATTAATTTGTGATCCTGAATCTAGCAGCGCTCTGAAGGTAGCAATTTGATCATTGCTTGCCTTCACTGGCACTTTGACTGTGGCCAGCAAATTATAATTCTTGTATGATATTTCTTGTCGCACTTAAAACACGAGCGACCTCGGCAATCCTTTGCCTTGTGGTCATTGCTGAAGCAGTTGACACACAGTCTTTGTTTTTGTACCCAATTAACTCGTTCGGGTATTGTTTTGCTGCGGAAGTCATCGCATTTATAGAGCCAGTGATTCCTTTTGCAAAATTGACAGCATGGTCCTTTTCCAGTGCTGGCTGATGAGCATGTTGGACTCTTTTGGTCCTTTCTTGATTGTTGTCCCTTTTTTTCTGTTCCAAGTACTCGGATGCGCTGGTCCAGAAAGCTGAGCAGTGTGTCGAGACCCTGTAACTCTCGGGACCCGTCTAACGACTGCTCGTACAGGGCTCTGCTAGCAAGATCCAATTTTTCTTGATGATGGCAATCAATATTGTATCCCAACTTGATACATCGATGCCCAGTCCCTTTAGTGATGCTAGAGACTCGATAGTTGTAATGCACAACTCTTTTAATGACCTTGGATCGTCACTAACTGTGTTTTGATGCAGGAAGCGATTGAGAATCGTGTCTGCCACATGTCGGGGATTGTTGTAGGAATCAACTAATATACCCCATGCGCTGAGGTAATTTTCTTCCTTAAGATCGATGTGTCTTATCAATCTTTCAGCCTCTCCAGTTACGGTGGTTTTAAGGTACCACATTTTTCGTACCGTCGGCATGTTAGTATCATGGACCATGCATTTGAATAAATCAAAAAACTGAGTCCATTTGAGTAGATCCCCATCGAATTTGGGGATGCTGACTCTGGGCAAATGCATATCTTCATTGCTAGAGGAGTTTGATTTTGCTCCTAAGATAACTTGAATTTCCTTTTCAAGTTTTAGGAAGGATTTCATGTCATATCCTCCCTTGCTTGGATCATCATATTCTTCATGTACGGAGAAATGGATCTCTTGAGTTTGCGCCCATAGTGATTTTATCAAATCACTTGTTACGGTCTTTCCCGTCTCGAATCTGATATTGCCTTTTGTCGACGACATGCTGATATAAGTTTCTGGGACTCTATCATGGGCTGCTGAATGCTTGCAGGGTCACCAGTTGGGGCTGGAGTTACCTCGGCTTGGCTTGTTGATTGTTCCATGCCGTCCCGTATGATAGCTCGATATTTGTCGTATGACTCACGACAGTCGTTGTAGAACTTCACGTACACCGTAGTTCTATATTTTTAAGGAATCTTGAGATCGTTCTTTGTAAATCGACTCCAAGCGTCATCGAGTGCCGTTAATCTCGTTTGATAATAATTTGAACCGGATTTTCTCTCCGATGAATCTTTTTTGAAGTTGATGATAAATTTTGAGATTTCTTGACTGATATCTTCTTGCACGTCTAGTGCTTCTGTGACTGCTTGCTCATCCATGTCACTCATATTTATTACCTTGTGTTTAAAACTTCTGACCCGTTGGGAGTGTTTTATTTGCTTGTATAGCTGGATACGCTCCTATTCGCAACCGAATTGGTCAAAGAAGCTTTAACACTTATGAATGATTTTGATGAATTTGATGACAGCAACTGTGGTGTTGGGTTCTCGTACTCTGAGAATGTTTGATTCTGGTTTCAAAGTGTCGCCTGTTGACAACTTTGAGAATGTGTCCGGGATTGGATGATTTAAATCCGTTTACCGGGATCACAAACGATTTTATCAAATCGTTGACGGAGCTGGTCGCCTTGTTGACCAGTCTTCCAACGTCCTGAGTCGACTGTGCTCAGGTGTCCTTAATCTGTCGCCTTGTTGACGACTTGGGCAAAAGGACTCGTAGGAAGATATCTCTAACGTTGTGTTCTAAGGTGTGATCTCTTGGTGAGATCACGTCGGGGTCACCAAAATGTTTTTGCTTGGCTTAGATGCCTGGCATACAGTACATAAACTGTCTGCCTAAAGTCGTCGCAACTAGAACTTGAACCAGTTGGACTAAGGTTTGCATATGAGGGTCTGAAGACTAGAGCGACAGCCTCTGTTGAATGCAGAATGAGTAAAACTTGATTGTAAGAGTCAGAATTGTTACTGATTTTATTGAATAAACTTAACGGTATTTATAGGTAAAAAGTGCTTAGGTTAACAGAATAGGTATAAAGCAAAGTGTTGGTTATTATGCATAATTTGGGAAATCCGCTAATGGGAGCAACCCCAGTTACAATTCAGCAGAATATGTTTGTGCCAATAAGTAGGTCATTGCTAATGTTGCTGACGGCTTGACCCGATATATGATACTTCAGTGCGCTGACTTATAACTATTGCTGCGACTGAACAGCTACTTCCACGATTTTTTTGCAAATTTTTTAGCCACTTTTAAAAAAATGGCTTATCCTATGATTATACCCGTTACTCGTAGAGTAAAAGGGTATATTGTATTCGTGCAAAAGTATGTAACAGCTAGAAGAAAGCGTTTCCGACCCTATAAAGTATATATTTTCTTGATCAGGGTCACTAGCCGAGTCGATTTAGCCATGTCCGTCTGTCTGTCCGTATGAACGCTGAGATCTCGGAAACTACAAAAGCTTAAAGGTTGAGATTTCCCACACATATTCTTGGGCTTCTTACGCACCGCAAGTTTATTTTAGTTTAGCGCCACGCCCCCTCTAACGCTCACAATCGACCACTAAAGATTTTAAAAGGTGTCTGGCGCCCACACCTTTAAAGATTTCCGAAAAGAATGAATGCAATTTTGTTGTCACACGAGACTCTCTCTCTGTTGTATACGGACGTGTTTTACATTCGCTCCCACATTTATTCGCTTAGTGTCTAAATTTTTGATTTTTATATTCCCAAAGTTCTTATTCTCAACTCGGTTGAGCCCGCCGTTTGAATGCAAATTATTTATTTGTGTTAAAACCATTATCTTTATTAATATATTGAAAAATAGTTAACGACGCGAGTGCTTTGTGCATTGTTGTTGTTTTCTTATTTACATTGTCGTTTTGGCGCTCTCTCATACCACTTCCTCTGCTACATCTCCCAACTTCAGTCACCGGCTCTCATTTTCGAGTTAACGGTTCTTTGCTGAATTGGTCTTATCGCGCTCTTTTCTTTCCTCTGCGTTCTCATAGCCACACAGCTGTTTGTTGGCACTCATCTAAAGCTTTCTGTTTACATTTTTCTACATTCTACATTCTACATTTTTATCTTACTTTAACTTGTAAACAATGTCCGCCTGCTGTGTTGTTGGTTGCCAATTTATTGGCAAAATCACTTCTCGGCAGCCGATTGTTAGTTGCTGGTTATGTGAAAACAATGCGCACGCTAAATGTGCAGACTTTGGGCATAGTGCGGCCCAAATTGCGGATCGTACTAGGTCTAATGCCAACCTGGACTGGACGTGCCCTACATGCCTACATATCAAAATTGATATTAGATCATTTATGAGGCAAATGGAGCTGGAGTTCCAGGCTTTACGTGCTGGATTTACGGACTTATTAAGTCGGTTTAATGTTTTTGATTCCAACTTTAAAGGTCGTATTCTTCTTAATCAAGTATCATTAAATATAAATCGTAGTCCTACACTGCCTAATATCTCTTTACATGTTCCAGATCTCTCGAGCAACCTCTCTCTTCCCAGCCCCACTGCAAGCTATATGTCGTGCGATGAGGACGATCCCAATGGGAACGAGTCATCAACGACTGATGTCAGGGTGCAATCCCTGCCAGATTCTGATAACCGGTCACCGGCTGTTGCTACTTCGGGGGCTCTGCCGCACGTCGTACTGCCTCTAGCTAATACCCTTGCACCTCCTCCTGTCCCACTTTCTAGCATGATCCCTAGGAAGAACAGCAATAGCCCAGCTCTCTCCTCTCCGGTACCACTCACTGTCATGGTACCTAGGAAATCCATTTTTGTGTCTAGGTTGAATGCAGCACTAACAGTAAATGACGTGATGCATCATATTGTAACAAACAAACCCAATCAAAATAGTATCGACATCACAAAATTTAATTTTAAACAGAAAAGAGATTACTCTTCATTTAAACTACTTGTTCCTGATGGGCTGTTCCCTAAACATCACAAGTATATAAAAAAAATAGTTCCCTTTCCATGGCTTCCTCGTTGACGCCAAGCTCTGCTTTAAATTCAAAAAACTAAATTTCCTAATTCACTATCAGAATGTTCGGGGACTTCTTAGTAAGCTCTCTACGCTTTATAAAAATAGTTAAATTTTCGAAGCAAATGTTGTCGTATTTACTGAGACCTGGCTTAACCAATCCGTACACGATAGTGAGATTTTCTCTAATAACTTTTTTGTTTAATGGAAGGATTGTCTGACCCGTAGAGGTGGAGGCGTTCTTATTGGAGTCAAATCCAATTTAACTTCTGAGCTTGTTGATATTTCCGTAAAAATATCTTTCCCAAAAACTAATATTTTTCTAACTTGCTCCTATATACCCCCTGGCTCTGAATTTAACGTGTATCTATTGCACCTGTCCGCCATACATTCTATCTCCTTGTTGCTTGCTGAAACTGACCAACTTATTGTGCTCGGTGACTTTAATCTTCCAAACTCATTGCCAATGATTCCTAGGATGCAACATGACTTTATTGATGGTCTTGTTGAACTATCTTTGCAGCAAGTTAACAGGATTCCCAATCATATTGGCCGTCTTCTTGACTTAATCTTTGTTTTTGATAGTAGCGATGCTGAAGTTTGTCGTATTCCGCCACTATCTTTACCTGAAGATTGCTATCATCCTACCCTTCAGCTCTCGATTAATGGATTTTTTAATAGCCCTAAAACTGTTATAAATGTACAGCCCAGTTTATGTTTTAGAAGGACTGATTACGTTAAACTAGTTGAATCTTTATCAACAGTAAGCGGGTCCTATCTAGTTGACCTTCCGGTTGATGATGCGGTTGGGTACTTTTATGAAGTCCTTTACCGTCTATTTGGTGTCCATATCCCTCTTGCCTCCATGAAGAATTCGTACAGCTCTCCATGGTTTACCCGGCAACTAACTTATCTGAAGAATAAAACAAGAGAGAACGTTATAGTCGGGTGCCCCGACTATCAGATACCCGTTACTCAGGTAAAGGGAGTGCGAGGGAGATGGAGATAGAAACTTTGATCACGCATAACTTTTTAAGGAATGGTCCGATTTGAAAAATTTTTTCTACATTTCGATAGGTATTGATAAACACAATAAAACTGCATTTTTACTTTTCCGAAATATTTACATTTTTAAAATCGTATATAAGCGATGTGGGCGTTAGAGGGGGCGTGGCACCTTCTTGAAACAAACTTGCGTTGCGTAGGAACTCCAAGAATCTTCATGCCAAATACCAATCTTCTAGCTTTTATAGTTTCCGAGATCTCAGCGTTCATACGGACAGACAGACGGATAGACGGACAGACAGACAGACGGACAGAAGGACAGACGGACAGAAGGACATGGCTATATCGACTCGGCTAGTGACCCTGATCTAGAATATATATACTTTATTGGGTCGGAAACGTTTTCTTCTAGCTGTTACATACTTTTGCACGAATACAATATACCCTTTTATTCTACGAGTAACGGGTATAAAAACTAGACTGTTTAAACGGTTTAAAATATCCAGCTTGCAGACTGACTTTGCTAAATATAGTTCGGCTAAGGCGGAATTTATTCAGTACAATTCTGACTGTTATCAAAATTACCTGTCTCGTTGTAAGCTTGATTTCAAAAGCAATCCAAAACTTTTTTTTTCTTTCGTCAATTTTAAGAGGAAATCTAACTGATTCCCTCCTTCTCTTTTTCTCAATAATAAAGTAGCATCTGATGACAATGATATCTCCTACTTATTCGCAGATTTTTTTCAATCGACATATACAGAATGCAATAGTGTTACTAATATAGATTATCCTACCCTCTACCTCATTTGAACTCTATCTTTAAACCAGTCATCAATGTTTCTGATGTTCTACACAGTCTTGACACTCTCAAGCTCTCATTTTCACCGGGTCCTGATAGAATACCTAGTTGTATACTCAGGAATTGCTCATCCTTTCTTGCTCTTCCCTTAACATTGATATTTAATTTGTCCCTAAGTCAAGGAAGATTTCCATCCATATGGAAAGAATCCTTTATTGTTCCATTGTTTAAAAAGGGAATAAGTCCGAAATCTCAAATTATCGTGGTATTGCTAAACTGAGTTCAATTCCAAAACTTTTCGAAAAAATTATAACTTGCCAGTTGCAATCTATTATTTCACCTTGTCAACATGGCTTTACTAGATGTCGTTCTACTTCTACTAACCTACTGGAATTTACATCTTTAATTACTAGAGGTTTTCTGACACATCATCAGACTGATGTGATCTATACAGATTTTTCTAAAGCTTTTAATTCAGTGAACCACAGGCTTCTTATTTATAAACTATCCCTTTTGGGGTTTCCTCCAAATCTACTTGAATGGATACTTTCTTACCTTTCTAATAGAACTCAAATGGTCTGTTTTAACAATAGAATTTTCAAAATAATTAATGTTACTTCTGGAGTGCCACAGGGTAGCCACCTGAGTCCTTTACTCTTTGGCTTAATGATTAATGATCTACCTAATGTTATAAAATCATCTACCGTATTAATGTATGCAGATGATGTTAAGCTATGTTTGTCCATGTGTTTACCTAACTCATATAATGACCTTCAATTAGATCTTGACTGTTTGTATAAGTGGTGCATGACTAACATGTTAAATTTAAACTATTCTAAATGTAACTTTATGACCTTTTATCGTTGCAATCCATATCTGTATTCTTATTCTATTGGAAATAACGCCCTTGAACGAATTTTTTCAGCCCATGATCTTGGCGTTTTATTTGATCATAAACTTAGTTTTAAAGACCATATATCTACTATATCTAACAAAGCCAGAAGTCTTCTTGCATTTATGAAACGTTGGTAAAGGGAGTTCGATGATCCTTACACAACAAAGCTTTTGTATGTTTCCCTTGTTCGTCCGTCTATGGAATATTGCTCTTGTATATGGTCTCCTCAAATTAGCTGTTACCAAAATATGTTAGAGTCTGTCCAAAAACAATTCCTTCTATTTGCTCTGAGAGGATTAAACTGGGACACAGGTAGTCGATTGCCCTCTTATCTTGCGAGGTTGCGCTTGCTCGACTTACCAACCCTCTACCATCGTAGAAAGTGTCATGGAGTTATGTTCTTACACAAACTTATTAACGGTGATGTCGACTCCCCTTTCCTTCTTCACTTAACTGAAATGTACCCTGTAGAACAGTTCGCCGTTTTCGTCCGTTGTCCCTGCCAATATGTAGATATAATTATGCCCTGCATGATCCTTTTCGTGTTCTGTGTGACGACTATAATTCACTGTGTCATGTCTTACTGTTTGATACCCCTAATGCTACTAATTATAATAAACTAATGTATTTTCTGTGTTCAAATAATTTGTAAATTCTTTGTGAGCATTTATTTAAAACTGTCTATTGTTATATCGTATTTTTCCATGTCCGCGATTCCGCTTACTTGCCCAAAACGGTTTAGGGCTCAGCGCGTAACAAGCTTTGCTTGGTGTCGTAAGGGCCACTACTGACCATAGTGCATCAACGTCCAAATAAAAAATATATTTATATATTTATAACTATCGAAATGTAGAAGACATTTTTCAAATCGGAATATTTATTAAATAGTTGTGCGCAATCAAAGAAATTGTATACATCCATCCACCTCGCACTCCCTTTAGCTGAGGACGGGTATTAGATAGTCGGGACACCAACCCGATCAAAATCAAAATAAAACTCATCAGAGCCTCGCGGCCTTCCTGTAAGACTTTTCGCCGATCTGATTTCACAGCCGTTTAAGAGGTTATTAAAACCACCTCCACGAGGCTCTGATGAGTTTTATTTTGATTGGAATAAAACAAAAATCATAGGAAAAGCGTTTCTTTTTTTGAAAGTGTTTAAAAAAATTTGTAAAAAATCGTGGATGTAGTTTTAATAACCTCTTAAACGGCTGTGAAATCAGATCGGCGAAAAGTCTTACAGGAAAGCCGCGAGGCTCTGATGAGTTTTATTTTGATTGGAATAAAATAAAAACAAGAGAGAACGTTATAGTCGGGTGCCCCGACTATCAGATACCCGTTACTCAGATAAAGGGAGTGCGAGGGAGATGGAGATAGAAACTTTGATCACGCATAACTTTTTAACGAACGGTCCGATTTGAAAAATTTCTTCTACATTTCGACAGGTATTGATAAACACAATAAAACTGCATTTTTACTTTTCCGAAATATTTAAATTTTTAAAATCGTATATAAGCGATTGTGGGCGTTAGAAGGAACGTGGCACTTTTTTAAAATAAACTTGCGCTGCGTAAATCTGCATGCAAAATGCCAATCTTCTAGCTTTTATAGTTTCCGAGATCTCAGCGTTCATACAGACAGACAGACGGACATGGCTAGATCGACTCGGCTAGTGATCCTGATCAAGATTATATATACTTTATGGGGTCGGAAACGCTTCCTTCTACCTGTTACATACTTTTGCACGAATACAATATACCCTTTTACTCTACGAGTAACGGGCATAATCATAGGATAAGCCAATTTTTAAAAGTTTTAAAAAAAATTTGTAAAAAATCGTGGAGGTAGCTTTGATAAGCCCTTAGACGGCTGTAAAATCAGATTGGCGAAAAGTCTTTCAGGAGGCCCGCGAGGCTCTAATGAGTTTTATTTTGAGCAAAAAAAATAAAAATCGTCATTTTTGAGTCTTATTTTTTTTTATCAAAATAATTATTAGGCTCTAAGAAATATATAAAAATTGAATAATAGTAGGGCAGTGGTAGCCCCACAGCTGAAGACGGAGCCATAGGTAATTTGGCCCCCAAGATCGCCGATTCGCTGCAGATTGCGCTGACTTAACTCGAGCAGAAACGGAAGACTGAGGAGTTGGTGGTGCTCAGTAATGTTGATTATAGCCATGGCTGGCCCTGCCGGTGCTTTCTTCAGAACCCCATGATGATTGATGTATGGCGTACCATTCAAGCTTATTTGGTCGTCGAAGGTTACAAGGAACGTGCCGGCAATGTTTTGATGAGTACTGCCGCCTGTTATGTTTGCAGCAGCGTCGTTGATGATTAGCATGCCTTCGTTCACCATAACCACGGCCTGGAGATGGCTGAATTTTGTGTCGCAGTGAGCGAGAGCGCCGGTCATCAGCTGTTGAGCGCATGTTGAACCCTCCAAAGTTTTGCAGAAGGTTGTTCCTACGGCTATGTCGCAGTTAGAGACGGCCAGAATTCGCTCCCCGCAGTCGGCTATAGTGTTGTGTTGATCTAAATCTAATATTACGATATTGTGCTGAACGGGTATTTAAGTAAGTCTCGTAAAATGTTATATTAGCTGTGTGCCCAAGGTATCCGTACTCGTCCCAGATAGTAACATCCCCATCGGTCACCGGTATGTAATCAGCGTGTGAATAGTCACTAAGTCGGAATGTCGCGTTCGTGGTCAGTATTGTCAGGAGGAATATGGCGACGTGGTTTAGCCTAAAAGGAACAAAAGGAAAATGGTTAATACTAGTTTATCTTAGGTTGTCCTTATGGACCACTCTCCCTTTTATTAAAACCGTTGTCCCCAGGTCCGCCTCAACGGTTTCCTCGGAACAAAGTGGTATTAATTTGTTTCCTAGCCATTTATTTGTTTTTAACCAAACTCTATCCCCTGCTTGAAATTTTTTGTAAACCCTGTCTTTGTTTACGTGGTCAAGACCTGAGTTCCTGAGTTCCTGAGCTTTCTGTACTTTTTCTCTGATTTCTATTTCAAGTTCGTTGGGGGTTGAATGAATAATTTCGACAGGTTTTTTACATGTTACGGAATGAATTGTTTTGTTATATTATATCGTTGCTAATAGCACAATGTCGATGGTATCGTCAAGTTTTCTGCCTATTTTAAGGCAACGAGCTATCTCGGCTAACGTACCATGAAAACGTTCTACCGTTCCGTTCGACGTGCTAAGCAAGGGGGGAGAATTTGCAATACTAATTCCGAAGTTTCCTGTTAAGATTGACTTTATAGTCTCTGAATTAAGAAAGCCTTCGTTGTCGCAGTATAAGGTTTTTATTTTTGAAAACAGATTGACAAGTTGGAGTAAAGGTGTTTTAATGTCTATAATTGCTCGCGAGCCTATAAGTTGAACGGAGGCAAACTTAGAGAACTTATCCACAGCGGTTAAAAAATATTTTCCGTCTGTAGAAAAAATGTCGACATGTAAAATTTCTTCTACGTAGGTTGGTACGGGTGTTTTAGCAATAGTCTGTTTTTCGGGATGGCGATTGTATTTCCCTTTCGAGCATACTCTACAATTCTTTACTACTTCAGTAACAACTCTTGTCATTTTGGGAAAGAAGTAGTCTAAAAGAATTTGTTGAACGTTTTCTATAGCAGCGCGATGCGCTCTGTTGTGTTCAGTCACAGCTATTTCGAGTTGTTCTGATTTGTCGGTTACGTCAATAACAAGAGATTTTGAATATTTAAAGACTGTCTAGGGGAATTCCTGAATCAAAGCGTGTTGAATAAATGCAAGAACGGGGAGTTCGCAATGTATTGCGTTGACGACTTCTGGCTTCACAACATCTCTTAGAAGATGTAGTAGAGAGTCCTTGTCCCTGAATTGGATAATATGTCTCATTTTATTTTGGAACAGAACATAGTTTTTGGTTGCTGGATGCAGCGACTCTTCAATCACAATTTGGTTTGCAAAGCAATTTATCGGTCTGTCCGTTGTTTCAATTGTATATGTCAGGGACTCTTCACTGTGAATAGTGGCGGCGTCAGAGTCACCAGTATCTTCAAGCGCGTTTACATTTTGACGGGAAAGAGCATCCGCCACTTGATTCTGTTTGCCAGGGGTATAAACGACGGTGGCATTGTGCTCGTCAACAAACGCCTTCAAACGTATTATTTTGTCGTTTGTGTTTAGTTTAGTTTCTCAAACTCTTTAGTGCCCATACTATGGCTAATAGTTCCTTTACATTTGCCGCCAGGTGCTCCTCGTCATTGCGAATTGCGCGCGAAATCATTGTAATAGGCCGTTTATCTTGGGATAATACGGCTCCTATGCCATGCTGTGAGGCATCTATAGTTAGGTCAAAGGGTTTACTAAAATCGGGATACATGAGGGTTACTTCCTCCGATGCTAAAATTTTTTTTCAGTCGTTTAAAGGCCTCTTTTTGGGCTTGATTTAAATTTATCTCAATTTTTCTAGACTGATTTGCACCTACTTTACCATTGTCGCCCTTTAGAATATTTGTGAGCGGACGAGCGATGGTAGCAAGCCTTTTTATAAAACATCTGTAATAACTAGCTAGCCCTAAAAAGGATCTAAGATTAAATAATGTTTTTGGGGGCAAAAAGTTGTTTATGGCTTGTACTTTTTCCGGGGAAGTTTTGATCCCCCCTCGCGATACTATAAATCCAAGATATTCCACGCCTTCTGTAAAAAATTTTTATTTTTCCTGGGACAAGCGCATACCTGCGGTGCATAAACGACATAGGATATCATCAACATGTTTAATGTGATCCTCCTTTGTTTCGGAAAAAATGATCACGTCATCTATGTAAACGTAACAAATTTTCCCTATGACGTCCCTTAAAACGTCATCAATAGCCCTCTGAAAGATACTAGGGGCGTTTTTTAGCCCAAAAGGCAGTCTGCAGAACTCACACTCAGCACTTCATTGTTTACTGAAAAAGTTGTTTTCTTTCTATCTTTTTCCACCAGCTCTATCTGGTGGAATACCGATTTTAAGTCCAACGTTGTGAAGTATTGGGATTTTCCTAAATTTGACACTATTATCGATATGTTAGGAATCGGGTACTTACCCTGCAGGAAACGGAATCAGTTTTGGACCAGTAAAATACTAGTTGGGTCAGGAAAGTTAACTAGTTCAAGTTATGTCCATTTCCTTGTAACGAAGTGGTCCATTTTTCATATGCTAGTCATCGGAAACAACTAGTCCATTTGCTACTAGTTTTGCACTAGTGACTGTTAACCAATTTACGGTAACAGCTGTTAAACTACACTAAAAAAAATTATTTTCTTGAAAAAAATATAAATATATCTCTAAATCGTCAAGTTGTTGGATTTCACTAGTACTTGACGATGCCTAACTTGACGCTCTCCTAATTTAGTAGCCAATTAATAGACGCGGTCCTTAGAGGAATTCTGATAATTATTATGTAATCGAATACGGTAAATGATAATGCCAAGTCGCCCTCTATAGGACTTGAACCGGGGACCTTTGGATTTGTAGACACACTAACTGATTGAGCCATACACGCATCACATTTTGTAATGCACTAACAAGGTTTATGAATTATAGTGTGACATAATTCAAAACAGTGATTTTTCACATATATATTGCCTCGGACAGATTAAACTAAGTTTAAAATAAAACAAGAAAGGAAGCTAGCTTCGGCCATCCGAAGCTTATATACCCTTGCATAAAAGAAATACCTTTTTAAGTTGTCAGAAATCAAAACGCCTACTTCCTGCAAAGTTACAATGAATTTTCTTATATTTGTTTGATTATTCGTATGGGAGCCTTAAGATATAGTGGTCCGATCGGGCTCGCTCCGACATATGTACTACCTGCAATAGAAAGAAGACTCTTGGGAAAGTTTCATTGCGATAGCTTTAAAACTGAGAGACTAGTTCGCATAGAAACGGACAGACGGACGGACGGACAGACGGACAGACGGACATGGCTAGATGGACTCGGCTATTGGTGCTGATCAAGAATATATATACTTTATGCGGTCGGAGACGTCTCCTTCACTGCGTTACAATATCTGACTGAAATTATAATACCCTCTGCAAGGGTATAACTAAAGCATCACCAAGCAAACAAAAAACAAAAAAATAATTTAGAAAGACTGGGGATTGAACCGAGGACCTAGTCAGTTTGATTTGTTTTGTGTTAAATTTCCCAAGACATTTACACTCTAGGCTATATTTTTGGATCATATGTGTTCCAATTGCAACTAGTTAAATTCCAGTTGTCTTTGAACTAAACTTTAACATGTATTTGTTCTTCCAGTTAAATATTTTTAAGGTTTTTTTGTCAGAAAAGTACCAGTCTGAGACACGTTGCTTTTTTTCTAATTGTGTACTATTCATTTTTTCGACTAGCACAAATTTTCTAGACCCTGTGTAGTCCAAATGTATATTAGTTGTTGCTGGCGAAAATCCTCCAGCTGAACCCTCCACGAGGGTGCCGGCTGGGCAATGGTCACTGCATTACTTATCTACGTGTCTAGCTAAGGCAACTGGTTCAACCCCCTTGAATCAGTAGCCATGGTTGGAGGTGCCTGGCGGTAGGCACGGGTGCCGTAGTTGTAGTAGACTCGGACTCGGAGAGCGTGCTTCACGAAGCCAAAACAAGCCATACCCGCTTGCCGGTACCAGGTTCCAACTCCCCGCGTAGGGAAGGGCCGAAGCGAACAAGCGAGGGGAAGAAGGCCAAGGCGCAGTACAAGGCAGCCCTCAAGATCAATAGCCGGCTCCAGGACAAAGCAGACCTTTCCCAGGAGGAGAAGGAAAAGCTAGCCTGGGCAGAGCAAAAGATTGAGGAAGGAAGGCTGCACTTCGCAAGCAAACCCGCGATGGCGTCGACAGGCGGATTTGCCAACAAGGTGGAGAAGATGCTTGCCAACAAAAGGCAACGCTCACACGAGAGTGCCGCCAAGGACATTCCAGTGAGCAAGCGGTAACGCGAGCCCAAGGAGACAGGCCCTCCGCCACCCAAAGCAGCACAGAAGACCAACAAGAGGTCTAAAATCAGTGATGTAGTCAACCGACACCTGAACGTGGCACTCATTGACAGGAACGACGAAAATGGGAAGATGACGGAGGCGCGCTGGAAGATCGTCCATGCGCGACTGATCGAGTCTCTCTTTGCACGGATGGATGAATCACCCACAGCCCCCAGGCCCACATTCGATGGTGCAGGGTGGTTGAACGGCGTGAAAAATTCTGAAGTGCAACGACGATCCGACCAGGAAGTGGCTGACGCAAACGGTCTGCCAACTGGAGGCGCTTTGGGAGGGCGCCAAGCTAGAGGTTGTGGACAGGGAATTAATCCCATCCATACCAAAGGCGAAAGTGCTCTTCCCCGTCGCAATCCAAGGGGATCGGGCGCTGAAGCTGCTTCAACGGCAGAATCCAGACGTCCCAACGGCGAATTGGAAGATTCTGCACATTGCCAGCCCTCTACCCAACGAGGGGAGCCAAAGTGTGGTTCTCCAAATCAACAAGGAGGCGGAGGATCTGCTGTACCCAAGATTCGGGTAGATGGCGTGGCGCATGGGTAGCGTGCGCCTGCGCCTCAAGAAGCGACACCCCGACGACAAAGGCGCACACATCTTGCAGGCAGGTGAGGTGGAGAAGGACCTAGGTCTGGAAGCCATCGTGGATGCCGCCATGCTAACCTTATGCCTCATTACAGCTCTGACGACTTGACTGCGGTGATGCTAGAAAGCGAGGAGCAGCGCCTCTTAGTAGCCTCCTGCTACATGGCACACGACAGATCGGCGCCACCAGACGAGCTGAGCAGCTTGGTGGAGCTAGGCTCGAAGGATGACCAACTCCTCATTGGTGCAGATGCCAATGCACACCACAGCGTGTGGGGAAGCTCAGACATCAACGACAGAGGTGAGTCACTCTTAGACTTTATTCTATCTACTAATCTATATATAGCAATCGTGGGGCAGGAGCCCACCTCGTCAAACGTGCTAGATATAACACTTATAAATGGAGGGTCCTAAAAACACCATCTTTTTCGGACCATAGGTATATTCAGTTCAGATATGATTTTAAAAGCACTCCAAAGGTAGCTGTCTATAGAAACCCCCGGAACACGAACTGGGAAAAGTTTACAAGGACAGTGACCTCGAAACTCGCGACCAGCCCAGGCATAGTAAAATCCGAGAGAGACATAAAAAGGTCCCTAAAGACCCTGTCCAAGAAATTACTGGATGCGTATCACGCATCATGCCCGACCTCAAGAACAAGGAAGAAGTTCAGGCCACCATGGTGGAATCGGGAACTTACACTCCAAAGACATAACCTCCGAGAACTCTTCAAAATCGCCAAAAAGGCAGACGATGAGATCATTAACGAGGAATACAAAATCCTATTGGGGGATTACAAGAAGGAAACACGCAGGGCGCAGAGAAGCTCGTGGAGAAACTTCTGCTCCAGCATCGAGAATGTCCCGGAAACAGCTAGACTCCGGAAGCTGCTTTCAAAGCAACCTACCATACAGAGTCAGCTAAAACGCGACGATCGCACTTCCCAGGATGCACGGATGTCTTAGACGCCAGCACGCACCAAGACATAGCAACTGGCGAAGAACGCCCCCCAAACGATCTAATAACAACTACAAAAATCAACTGGGCCATAGACTCCTTTGCGGGCTACAAGGCACCAGGACTAGATGGAATTTTTCCAGCCATGTTACGGGCGACCAAGGAAAGGATCACCCCATGGCTATATGAAATATACTCTGCTTGTCTAAGCACGGGCTATATCCCAATCTCGGATTGTCTTCCTCCCAAAAGCGGGAAAGTGCAGTCACGCGAGCCCCAAGGATTACAGGCCGATAAGCCTCACCTCTTTCATACTCAAGACACTGGAAAAGCTGCTGGATCTACACATCAGGAATGATGTAGGGAGGCTCATGTCATCCAGCACGCCTACACCAAGGGGAAATCTGTGGAAACGGCACTGCACTCGCTAGTAGCAACCGTTGAGAGAGCCCTACACATTAAGGAATATGCGCTTGGAGTATTCGTAGATATATCCGGAGCATTCAACAATGTCAAGACGGATGCTATAATGGATCGCCTAGAAGCAACCAATACGCACCCCGCAATAAGCCTCTGGATAAGAAACCTGCTTAGCTGCAGGCGGGTACATTCAGAGTGGGGCACCGCTTTCATGGTAAAGGGGGCACACAGAGGCACACCACAAGGTGGGGTCCTCTCGCCTCTCCTATGGAATTTGGTGGTCGATGATCTAATCAAGAGATTCGAGAGGAGAGCCCCAAAAATAACAGCCTATGCGGACGACATAGGCATAATTATTACGGGAGTTTGTCCATCGACCCTCAGCTCTATAATGGAATCAACACTCAGGGAGATATGTGAGTGGGCGGAAAAGGTGGGACTCAGTATCAATGCGGACAAAACGGACCTCATTCTCTTTACTAAGAGATACAAGGTACCAAAATGGACCCCCCGAAAATCTGCGTAACCAGGCTGACCCCAAAAACACAGGTCAAGTACCTAGGCACAGTACTGGACTGCAAGCTGGCATGGAGACTCAATGTAGTGGAAAGGGTGAAAAAGGCCACCATTGCGCTATATGCATCCAAGAAGATGCTTAGCAGCACATGGGGCCTGTTACCTGCTCTGATGCACTGGATCTACATCTCGGTGGAGCGTCCGACTCTGCTGTATTGAGCCTTAGTGTGGTGGCAAGCCACTGAAAAGACGACGTACACCGAGCTTATGGAGAGAATTCAGCGGCAGCACAACGTCTAGTTGCATCAGGTAACATGACGGCGCAAAGCTTCGGGCACAGTTCAATCGCCCGAAGCATGATCAACAAAACGGACCATATGACCCCCAGAACGTGCCCGGAGGTTAAAACAACCTCGTTCATGGGCCCAGATGACTGGAAAACGGGTCGGGACCAGACTCAACACCTCAATATATACACGGACGGCTCCAAGATGGAAGGAGGAGTAGGAGCGGGCTTATACTGTACGGACCCTGAAATAAGGCTGTCCTTTAAGCTACCCAACGACTGCAGCATATTCCAGGCGGCAGTCTTCGCCATAAGGAAAGCTGCTGAAGTGGCTCAAAATATAAATCGACCACAAGATGTGGTCAACTAGTTCGTGGACAGCCAAGCGGCGATAAGATCCATGCAGTCGTCAACAGTCAGTTCCAAAAATGTGATGGCGAGCAGGGAGGCATTAGACAACCTTAGCACGACAAAGTCAGTGCGGATCTATTGGGTTCCCAGTCACCAGGGCATCGATGGCAACGAGACAGCTGACGTCCTTGCAAAGGAGGGCGTAGAGCTGGCGAACGACAGAACGGAGAACGTGCCTGTTTCCCTCCGAACGCTCCAAAGCGCCCTGGAGAAACAGGCGGACACGCGAGCAAAAAGCAGGTGGAGGAATACCAAGACCTGCCGAATCTCAAGAACTATGTGCAAAGAGCGCAACGACAAACTCAGCCAGTATGTACTGTGTCTACCACGGAAAGACTGCAGACTGTTAGTGGGAATCCTAACAGGCCACTGTCTGGCCGCATCACACGCAACCACACTCGGAATACTCAACAGCCGCGCCTGCAGGAAATGTGATGAATCGGGGGCTATCGAAACCCTGGAAACCCTGGCTCTCTCAACAGCGAGAAAAAGATACCTCGGTGCCCCAGTACTGGCATCACTAGGAGACGCCTTCAGCAGGGAACCAGGAGAACTACTTGCCTTCGCCAAAAACACCTCGATCCTTATGGACATAAAAACCTCGTAACTTATCTCAAGGTTCATGCGCATCAACCGGACAACTAAGGGCCATATTGGCCTATGCGTGGCCCCGTGAGGGCCGTCCGGGTTAACCTCACCTAACCTAACCTATATTAGTTGTATAACTAGTTGTTTTTCAGACTAGTTCGCATTTTTCCTGCAGGGTATCATCCTCGGTTTTTTATTTAGTTTCCTAAAGTCAATAACCAGCCTCTTTTTTTTGTGGCCATCCTTGTCAACACCTTTTTTATCTACAACCCAGATGGGATTATTGTAGGGTGATTTTGACGGTCGAATAATGCCATCAGCAAGAAGTTGTTTAACTTCCGTGTTGACGAAATCCGATACACCTTGAGGGTAGGGGTACATTTTTGAATAAATGGGTTCGTCATCCGTTGGGATTGGAGCAACCGTGTTTATATTATAAGGCAGGGACTCGTTGGGGTCCGCGAATGCGATTGATCTAAATTTGATCATTTTCTGAAAAGAATTTTTAATGACCATCGGAACGTCTTTATCATCAACTTTTACAAAATTAACATCTTTAAATTCAGCGAATTGAAGGGCCTCTATACCGCTTTCGTATTCTATAATATTTTTTACTAAATTAATTTTAGCATTTACCTCCTTTAGGAAGTCCAGACCCACAATATCATCAAATTCCTTTAGGCAATTTAAGATAAAGAAGGTGGTTTTTTTATTAAAAAGATGAATAAAGCATTTTTGTCTTACGAATGTTCCACCATGAATGGAGTTTACTGTAAAGGTCTTCTCACCCGGCATTACATATTTTAATTCCGTTAGGGGCTGAATATAATTTTTTGAGGCGCCGGTATCTATTAAGAACCTTAAAGTACGCCCTGCTATCTTACGAGTTATGTACGGAAGCAGGGACTTACCCCTTAAAAATTACAGTATTCCAGGTCTGAAGTCTCATCGTCTATAGCTGAGGCTTCTGTACTTGCATAACTCTAATATTCAATATCTTCGCTTTGCTCGGTAAGGTTTAGTTTCTGAGTTCTCATCGAGATATCCTCATAAACCTTTTTGTTGTTCGCTTGCAACTTTGACCGGGAAGTAGGGACTTCTTCTATGGCCTCGGGCATTTGGTTTTGGTTCTTTTGACCAAACGGTCTTTGTTTAGAACTACCGGGATTCCTGTACTTATAAGGCTGGTCTTGCCCAGACTTAACGTAGTGCGGATTTTTCTGTCCGTTGCCCGTTTTTTTGGCTGTGTTGACTGCCAGTTTTTTGGGGCCTTTCTTTGTCGCTAGCGAATTTAGCCAAGCTTGCGGCGTAGGCGCACCTCTCATTCTGTTCTTGCATAATTCTCATGGTATCTAATTCCTGCTGAAATACGCGTACCGGCGTTTTGTCGGAATATGTGAAGTCAAGACGCGCTACAATGGCGTCGAAATTCAAAACTGTGTTAAAGGAGGCTAGCACGGCATCTGCATTGCCCCTTACCTTGTTCCTTATAATTGCTACCGCTTGGTAGTGCCTGGAACTGCCATTAAAAGGCTTAAAAACAGTGTATGCAGCGTTAGCCGCTTTTCTCCAAGAGACATAATTCTCCTGTTTCCCGTCGAATTCGGGAATGGATTTAACAATATCTAAAGGCTCTTCGCACTTTATATTATTGTCGATACTTATGGCCTCATAGGCCTTGACTTCCGTATTTGTTAAAGAAATGTAACCTATTTTACCCTCTAACTCTTGGAACTTTTGTTCAAGAGCCTGGGCCTGTGTAGCCAACGCTGCCTGAACTGCGGCGCGTACAATTTCTGAAATATCGCTATTTGACATACTGATACTGTTCCCAATATGCCCTGCGGTTTCGTTAGTTTGTAATTTCTCAATTCTGAGGTTCCTATAACTTTCTAAAAGTTCTTCGTCACTACTGTCTGTGTTTTTTCGTCTCTATAGTTCATTTATTTTTACTTAAAATAATCCCTAAACTGGAAAAATCTTTTTTGTTTTTTTTTTAAGTTTGATTCACTGAAGAGATAATAAACAATCGCCTTACTTACATTTTGTCAAGTGGAAACACAATATATTTTTTTAAATAAAAAAAACTTGTATTGTTCTCCTGCGGGGGCAAAACGTTGAATTCAGTTGTTGAATATTCGCTGATTTTTTATCCTCCAGTAGTTTATTTTGAAATTTCGATGTATTTGCAGTTTTTATTTTATTTCACTCGAAAAAATTTCTGCTTTAAAGAATTGGTTCCGCTGGTTGCAAAATAAATTTGTACTTAAAAATGATTATTGATTTCACTTTTCTTCTTCTTATTTGTTGATTTTTCTTAAAAACTTTTTATTTCGATGCGTTTAAACAATTTCAATGTTTTGCACTTGAAAAAACATTCTTTGGATTCAATTTTCTATATTTTGCACATAAAAATCATTTTTGCACAAAAAAAAAATTATTGAGTTAATTTTCTTCCAGACGATTGCGTTTTTTATTATTTTTTTAAACGACTTTAAACGGTTTATTCTCCACGAACAATTTTCTATATTATGCACAGAAAAATTATTTTTGCACATCAACAAAAATTATTTAATTATTTTTCTTCAAAACGATTTCGTTTATTATTTCTTTTAAACGACTTTAAACGGTTTTTTCTCCACGAATTCGTTTTTTTTTAATTCGGAAGTCGCGGAACTTTCCACGGTTGAGCGCCAATTATAACAAAAGTTATTTCACTATATTTTAATTGATTTATTGGTAACCCGTTTGGGCAGCTTGAGCTCTGTTTAGAAACTAAAAGTACAATTCAAAAAGAGACTGCAGCTCGCCACTCCATCGTCCGGCTAAGATGCTGATGCCGCACTTTTGGGCAGCCGCTGCTGGCGGCCCGCAACTCCGCTGCTGGCGGTGACGCTGCGCCTCGTGACCGTGACCACTCAGCGCTTGCATGGGCCGGATCGGATTTCGCCGGCTGGATTCCCGCTTACGCGTGCATCCGGTGCTGGCCCAAGATCGATGATCGTAGTCGGGTTAACTTGTACTATAAATTGTATGTTCGTGACCAGTATTTCCATGTGTATGTAAAAAATGAGTTATTTGTAAGTTGCTTTTGCTAGAATTGCTTTTACCAATTGCAGTTTAACAACTTTATTGGACTATAACTAACGTTATTCAATCGTATTCAAGATAATTCGATTCAACGTAACTTAGTTATGCATTGCCTTCAGAAATTAACTTTTTGAATATCCTTCTTGTTCTCAATGTAGTGAGTTTCATAGCTTAATTGGAAAACTATATTATTCATTATACCCGTTACTCGTAGAGTAAAAGGGTATATTGTATTCGTGCAAAAGTATGTAACAGGTAGAAGGAAGCGTTTCCGACCCTGTAAAGTATACATATTCTTGATCAGGATCACTAGCCGAGTCGATCTAGCCATGTCTGTCTGTCCGTCTGTCTGTCTGTCTGTCTGTCTGTCTGTATGAACGCTGAGATCTCGGAAACTATAAAAGCTAGAAGGTTGAGATTTCACACACATATTCGTGGGCTTCCTACGCAGCGCAAGTTTGTTTCATCGAGGTGTTAATAGTGGTGCGTAGACTAATTTTTATATCAAAACCAATAGGTGCGTATGCGTTACTGATTGTCCGGTCTGTCGATGATGGATGACAATGATTGTTCCCCGAGTGCGAGCAGCTATACGATGCTAAGAGTACTTGGTAATCAGAGAAATTGCCTTCGTGTATGCCATATTAACGCTCAAAGCTTAGTGAAAAAAATCGAAGAATTTAGGTATTTATTTGTTAATTCTATTTGCTTGTCCGAAACGTGGTTTTCGTCGTATGTCAGTGATTCGTTAGTAGAGTGTAATGGTTATGATATCTTTCGTTCCGACCGAGGTAGCCACGCTGGGGGAGTAGCCATATATGTAAACAAACGTCTTAATGCAAAGTTTGTCTGTAAACATCCGAGTGATAGCTCCGTTGAATGGATATTTGTTCAGATCACAAATACATTATACTCATCAAAAACTTTAATAAGCTGTGTTTATAGACCAAACCGATTTATTGACTACCAAAACTTAATTGACTTATTGTCCTCTATGTCTATCCAATATTTGGACGTTATCCTTGCTGGGGATTTCAACAGCAACATTCTAAAAGAAAATAAATTATTTGACGACATCGAATCTATTGGCTTAAATTTAGTAAACTCATCAGTACCTACAAATTTTTCAAACCACTGTGATACTTTACTTGACTTATTTTTTATAACTGACTGTGATAAAATGTCAATGTATAGTCAACTTTCAATGCCAATGTTTTCAAAACAGGACCTAATTTATCTAATTTATATTTATTTATTTATTTAACAAATTAAGCTTAGCATACAATGTTAAACTTAATGCTATATTACCGAGCACTGGCTGCGGAGGCCTTCGACTCTGGCTGTGATTAATTATCTAATTTATAATATTAATACTGACTTTACTAGAAACAATATAGTTTATAGGGACTTTAAAAATATTGACTACGCCTTGCTATGTAACGACTATAATTTATGTGACTGGGACTCTTTTTATGACCATACAAATATTGATTCTCAATTGACTGTCCTACAAAATAATATAATATCCCTAAAGATTATAAAATGAAAGACCGATTTTTAAGGGAATACGGCCACAGCCCAAACCGTAAGAGCAAGAGCAGCCAAATTTTTTCACAGTATTCCATTGGGGGGCGTGGGCGCCCACTAAAATCATATATGTCCCCCCAGTGGCCCCAAACAGCTCTAATATCCATTATTCTGAGCAAAAAAAAGTTGATGTATTTAATTTGGTTTTTTCCGAATTTTAGGTTTTGAAAAGGCCTAATTAGAAATCTAAAAGAAATTTCGAAATCCCCCATAATTTGGGGGCTACATTTAAAATTAACTTTTCGATTAAACCGCTGCTCCGATCAAGATGATTTTTTGCTCAACAGTTATTCTATGGCCCAAATGCTTAAGTTTAATTTTTCAAGTTTTTAACATTTTGTTAAGTATTTTTAACGAATTTATTTAGATTTTCTTAGTTATTACGTTGCATTTTGCGGGAGCCTGCCAAGAGAACGAAACCCAGAGAGCGGATGCCAAGAGAGCGACGGCCGAGAGAGCAACAGCCAAGAAAACTGATGAGGGGGAGTGGTAGTGCTGCAGGGAAAGGGGAGGGGAAAGAGGCAATTTAAGTTAAATTTGTTTTGGATTTTAAAAACTTAAACTGCTGCTCCGATCAATATGATATTCGATCAATAGTCAGTTCTGTGGATCAAATGCTTAGGTTTTATTTTGTGGCAGAAGTAAGAGTCCTAATTGATTTCCTCCATGGAAGAAAATAGAAAATTACTACAAATTCTGTAAGCAAAGCCAAAATGTTTCCAAGTTAATTATTAATCTTAAGATTCGAACATACATACACACAATGTGTGTGTATGTTTCTACTTGAAAGTAGATAATGTGCCTAAATACTAAAAAATTATTTATTTCCTTTCAGCCAATGAAAAATTTGTCGAGTTTAAAATTAATAATTATCGATCAAATGTGGAATCTGAAAATAATACGTTACTTTGCTGTTTTTGTATTGGATGCCAGTCTTTTACTGTGTATACAAGGGTTTTCGTTTCATTCAAAACAAGAAATTTGAAAACAACAAATTTCAATTAACAAACAAGTATACATATTTGTGCGCAAATTAAAATTGCATATATAACATTGTAACTGATAGAAATTATTAAAGTTCACTACTTTACTTAGATCACATTCATTTATTATATAGCTCTGCGCAAATAAGAAATAAGAAAGTCCTGACAACCCAATTTCCTAACTCCAAACTAATATTAAGCGAACGAAGTCGCGCCGGGTATAGCTATTTATTATATTTGTTTAAACAATCTGAATTTAATATATGTTTTTAAGGAATCTAAAAAGATGATATATATTTTCATCGATTTAACAAATTAATATCGCAAGTATTAGAAGAGGCGTATGCAAAAAATACACGTGCTCTCCTTTGCCACAATTCGATTTTTGGGAGAGAGAAGGAGGCAATTAGAAGAGGGCTATTTTTATTATTATACATATGTTTAAGCAACAATCTGAATTTATTATATGTTTTTAAACAATCTAAACCCGGGTACAGCGGATCTCTGCCCGGGTGGACCTGTCCTTTCTCCGCAGCTCGTGGGAACAAGTATGGAGAAATCAAATTATAAAAAAGCAAACGCAGAGTCCGACACTCTTAAAAAGTCGGAAGTCACCACCAACGACGACCAAGTAAGAAAGGGGGCCGTACCGAAAGCCCCTACTCACACAACATCGACACCAGCCAAGGCCAGCGTACCACGCAGCCAGGTAGCCCCCACGAACCGCAAGGGCCAGACCAAAACACCCACCAACGCTGGGGCGGCTCACCAGCCAAACCAACCGGAGGGAGGTGCAAGGGCTGACCTTGTGGTAAGTACCAGGGCTAAGGAGTTCAAGCGGACACCACCAAATCAGGCAGGACCACTGGGACGAAAGAAGGCATACCGCATCTTAAAACGTCTGGCCACCAACCCCATAAGGGAGGATCAGACTTCCAAGGAGGACTACCAAAAGATCCAGGAGGACATAGCCTGGGCAAAGGCAGTAATTCCAGACTTCGACCCCGCAAAGGTACCAAGCGACAGCAACAAGCGGGAGAGGTCGATCGAAGTGGCTCAACCAGCTAGCAAGAAGGCCAAGACAACCAGCCGCGGCACGTGGTCTAGATCCTTTGCCGAAGTGGTGAAGGATCGGAAGATCATCGGCGTCATCGACCAGAACGATGAAGGCGGCAGGATCCCAAGGAACCAGTGGGGTCAGGTTAGGCGGGCACTTGCGACGGTGGCCTTGAAAGTGCTGGACGAAAACCCAGGACCACCACCTGATTGCACAGATGCAGGGTGGTACCAGGGCAACGTAAAGTTGATCGCCTGTGAGGACGAGAGATCGGCAGCGCTCTACAAGGCTGCCATTACCAAAGTTGGCGAGGTCTACCCCGGGGCCAAGCTAGCCGTCTGCGAGGCAGCGGATATCCCGTCCAGACCAAGGGCGAGGGTGTGGTTGCCGTCTGAACCCTCTGAACCAGAGGCTATTCTTAGCCTCTTGACAAGGTTCAACCCCAAGCTCCCAACAGAAGGTTGGAAGGTGGTGAAGGTCGAGAAGAATGAACGCGTCACCATGAACGTGGTGATTCTCCTCAACCAGGCATGCCTGGAACCCCTGGCAGCATCACAGAACCGAGTCAACTACGGTTTCGACAAGGCGACACTCCGCATCTACGACACGGACAAACTAGCGGCAGACAATCTGGCTGCATGTGCGTCCTACGAACCCCCAAGCGACGACGAGATGGAGCACGAGGAGGCACTCCACACAGGGTACGTGTCGACTGATTCGGAGCTCACAGAGACTCTGAAGCAGTTGAGCACCCATGACATGGGGCGCAGTGTGCTCCAGGACATTGTGGAGGAAGTAGAGGGTACCCAGCCCGAGCCCAACCCGCAAAATGGTGCAGTATCTACAGATTAATCTGCACCACAGCAAGGCAGCATCTGCTGCCCTCCTCACCCGCCTGGAAACAGGCAAAATAGACATAGTCCTCATCCAAGAGCCATGGATTGTTGGAGACAACATCTGTGGCTTATCAACCCCCACATACAAGCTTTTTCACATTAAGGGTAAGGGTAAACCTAGGACCTGCATTCTCACTAAGACACACTTTAATACATTTCTAATCCCACAGTTTAGCGAAGGCGACCTCACCACGGTCAGGCTGGAGCTAAACTCACACACTCATCACACCATATCATCGTTTTACCTGGCTCATGACCAAGAGGGGCCACTACCAAACATCATAACACAACAACTCATACAAACACACTCATCTAAGGAACTCATCCTGGGTGGAGACGCCAACTCACACCACACACAATGGGGAACTACAAATACGAACGAAAGGGGTGAGTTACTTTATGACTATCTCCTTCAATCCAACTTATTCATCTGCAACAAAGGTAACGACCCTACTTTCATCACTAGAAATAGGAGGGAAGTTCTAGACATTACCCTGATATCCGACACCCTACTCAACCATCTTGAAGAGTGGAAAGTGGGAGCCGAACACTCCTTCTCCGACCACCGATATGTAGAATTTACAATAAATCTAGAATGCCCTCCCCCCGAGAGCATAAGAAATCTAAGACGCACTAACTGGGGGTACTACAAAAAACTCCTCGATAGAAACCTAACTACTCCACCGACTCACGTACTCGACAGTCATGAACTAGAAAACCTAGTCAATACTTTCACTGACATCTGTGGTGAGGCCATTAAAAAGGCCTGCCCAAGCAGAACAGTCAAAACAAAACACAAACCGCCTTGGTGGAACACTACCCTAGCGGCCCTTAAAAGCGACTGCAGAAGTCATTTTAACAGAGCTAAATATAGCAACAGCGAGGCTTCCTGGAACACGTACCATACGAAGCTAAGCCATTACAAAAAGGAAATTAGAGCATCAAAGCGAAGAGAATGGGCCAACTTCTGCAGTAGCATAGAATCTACAACGGAAGCGTCCAGGCTCAGAAGAATTTTAGCAAAATCTCCAGAAACCGTTGGATACCTAAAAACCAATGAAGATACCTGGACGGGAAACAGCCAGGAAACTTTAGAACTCCTGCTAGACACCCACTTCCCTAATAACACGCAAGCAGTAGAGGACCTCCATTTAGTGGAGAGCCTCGACGAGCAGAGCATAGACAACATTTCAAACCCTGAACGCATCAAATGGGCGATTAACTCCTTTAAGCCCTTCAAATCACCTGGCCCTGACGGCTTTTTCCCGGCACAACTTCAACGGACAATAGATACTACCCTTCAATGGCTGACGGTCATATTCCACGGCTGTCTGGCACTGAATCACATACCATCCAGATGGCTGGACATTAAAGTAATATTTATACCAAAGGCCGGCAAGCCCTCTCACACCTCTCCAAAGGACTTCCGTCCAATAAGCCTCTCCTCCTTCTTGTTAAAGACCCTGGAAAGGCTAATTGACACACACATCAGACTAACTACCAACCCTAGTTTACTCTCCAATGCACAACATGCGTACCGTAAAGGCAGATCAACAGATACTGCCCTTCACTCCCTAGTATCTTATATAGAGAGAGGGTTCCATAACAAGGAATACTCCCTGGCAGCCTTCCTAGACATAGAAGGCGCTTTCAACAATGTCACCCCAACGGCTATCACTGGCGCTATGACGGAACTAGGCATTGAGCGTCCTATAGTGGGATCAGCACAATCGACTAGGAACGTTAGTAGAGGAACACCGCAAGGCGGTGTACTTTCCCCTCTGCTATGGGTTATAGTTGTTAATAAACTTCTATCACTTCTAGAGGAAGCGGGAACGAAAGTGGTGGCCTATGCGGACGACGTGGTTATCCTAATGCAAGGAAAATTTCCTCAAACGCTATGCAACCTGATGAAGACAGCCCTATCCTCACTCTCAAGGTGGACAGCGCGCTGCGGACTGGGTGTCAACCCAGAAAAGACAGAATTAGTTCTATTTACAAGGAAGTATAAGATACCAAGCCTAACTCTCCCAAAACTACACCAAACTCGCCTTACTCTTAGCAACCAAGCAAAGTATTTAGGCGTCATCCTTGACAAGAAACTCCTCTGGGCAGAGAACATCGCGGACCGCACACGCAAAGCGGCCATAGCACTCTTTGCTTGTAAAAAAGCTATAGGGAGAAAGTGGGGCTTCTCTCCCGTAATAGTTCACTGGCTATACACTGCAATAGTCAGACCCATTCTCCTCTATGGAATCATCGTCTGGTGGCACTCCCTAGAAAAGAATTGCAACCTCAAGAATCTGCACAAGATCCAAAGAAGCGCAGAACTCTGCATAAGTGGGGCGCTTCGCACAACCGCCACTGAAGCATTGAATACAATTCTTGACCTAGAACCTCTAGACCTGCTTGCCAAAAGCTGGGCATCAGCAACGGCGCTGAGGCTCCGCGAAGCGTCGGCATGGTCAACAGGCTCATCAGGTCACTCCAGTATACTTACAAACCAGCGTTATATACCACACAGAACAGACTACGTCCCACCCATAGTCAATTTCGAAAAAACTTACAAGGTTCTCATACCCACCCGCTCAGAATGGGACCACCTCCCTCACCAGATCGAGAACGCCGTCAATATATACACGGATGGCTCCAAGCTTAACTTGCAAACAGGAGGGGGAGTCTTCTCGCCTGAACTAGACATAAAAGTCTCTTTTCGACTACCAGATCACTGTAGTGTCTTCCAAGCGGAAGTGATGGCAATCCAGGAAGCCATGTCTTACCTGGATACAACAAAACACTGCAATACAGACATCTTCATCTTTTCGGACAGTCAAGCAGCCCTCAGAACCCTCGACTCCTACTCAACTAACTCACTTACTATCTCTGAATGCCGCAAATCTCTGAACGAGATGGCCACTCATCTCAGAATCAGCCTCATTTGGGTGCCTGGACACCGTAACATTGAAGGCAACTGCATAGCGGACGAACTAGCAAGGCAAGGGACAACCACCGACATCCTTCGCGATAAGGACACGGTGGGCATGCCCATAGCTACCTGCAAGCTTCTCCTCAAGCAAAGATTGTACACCCTCTCCAACAACCGTTGGAATACGATCTCAACATGCCACACCTCCAGGCTTACCTGGGGTATCTATAATCCGAAAAGAACCAAAACCCTCTTACAATGTAACAGGGCAGACATTTCCACCTTAATTAATGCCCTCACGGGCCACTGTCTTTTAGGGACACACGCGCGCAGGCTAGGACTCAGCAGCTACGACTACTGTCGCAGCTGTAAACAGATAGAAGAAGAGGAGAACATTGAACACCTCCTGTGCTTCTGCCCAGCACACAACCTCAAACGTTTTCAAACACTAGGAAGCTACACGCTTCCAAACCTTGCAGCCATACAAGGCACCAGCATACCCAAACTCCTTTGTTTTCTGAAAAGAACCAACTGGTTCGAGAAACCCAATAACCCATGAGCTAGGGAAATGGATCTTTTCTGAGATCATATGGTATCACAAGGGGCCCATGGCGGCCTAAGTGAGGGGATTAGTCTATAATCCCCAACCATGCTCACCTAACCTAACCTAACCTAAACAATCTAAAACGATTATATGTATTTTCATTGATTTCACAAATTGAAATCCCAAGTACTAGAATTTTTGGAGTGAGAAGGTGGCAATTAGAAGAGGGCTATACAAAAAAAAACACTTCCTCTAAGATAGACAGTGGTGTGGCAAGGGGGTACGGCTAAAACTCACAATTTTAGTTAAAATTTTTGTTGAAAAACAAACCTTTTTTAGTACACATTTTAATTTTTTTTGACTTCATTTTAATATTACTTTGATCAAATATTAATATTGAATGACCCCCTCCACAAATTTTTAGTACGTCTATGAGACAGGCACAAGCCAAAAAACGGTTATTTGTTTTTCCATTTTGTGTCGCCACAGATCATGTGACCGTCACACAAATACATATGCAAGCTTAAATAGGACAAAAGGAATGTGGCAACTAATGGCTACACATTTCGACTATTCAGTAACAATATGAATTTTAACAGGAGCGGAACATTCCAGGCTGCATGGCAGCCCCAACAACATCAGCAGCAGAATTTGCAATTGCAACTGGAGCAACACAAGCAGCAGCTTGAGAGCCCCACAACAAGATTCAGAAGCAGCAGCGCCAAATAAAGGGCCTTCAGGACAAGGTGGCTGCCTTGGAAAATTTCCAGGCTTATGTGACCTCCGTGATGCGCCTGCCCCAAACATGGAGTCCGCCGCAGACAGTGCCGCCGCAGGCAGTACCGCTGCAGACAGTGCCGTTGCTGTCAGTGCCGTCGCAGAGTTTCCAGGGTGGCCCTTCTGCGGATGAGCTGATGCAGCAAATCGCCTTGTTTTAACAGCAGCTCCAAAAGCAACAGGCGCAAGCCCCCGAGGAAGAGCGGCGAGATCAGCCGGGTCAACCTGGCTCAATGATGGCGCAGCAAATCCTGGGCTTGCAGCAACAGCTCCAGCAGCAAGACATTTCGAATTAATTAATTTTTATACCCGTTACTCGTAGAGTAAAAGGGTATATTGTATTCGTGCAAAAGTATGTAACAGGGAGAAGGAAGCGTTTCCGACCCCATAAAGTATATATATTCTTGATCAGGATCACTAGCCGAGTCGATCTAGCCATGTCCGTCTGTCCGTCTGTCCGTCTGTCTGTCTGTCTGTCTGTCTGTCTGTCTGTCTGTCTGTCGGTCTGTCCGTATGAACGCTGAGATCTCGGAAACTATAAAAGCTAGAAGATTGGTATTTGGCATGAAGATTCTTGGAGTTCCTACGCAGCGCAAGTTTGTTTCAAAAGGGTGCCACGCCTCCTCTAACGCCCACAATCGCTTATATACGATTTTAAAAATTTCAATATTTCGGAAAAGTAAAAATGCAGTTTTATTGTGTTTATCAATACCTATCGAAATGTAGAAGAAATTTTTCAAATCGGACCATTCGTTAAAAAGTTATGCGTGTTCAAAGTTTCTATCTCCATCTCCCTCGCACTCCCTTTACCTGAGTAACGGGTATCTGATTGTCGGGGCACCCGACTATAGCGTTCTCTCTTGTTTTTTATTTGTTTTTAATTTCTTATTTAGTCCTTACTTTAATATAATTTTGTTCTTTTTCCCTTTCTTAGTTTTAAGTTTAATTTCATTACAATTTCTTTTTAAATAAAAAAAACCAAACAAAAAAATTCTTAAAACAAGAAAGGAAGCTAGCTTCGGCCAGCCGAAGCTTATATACCCTTGCAGATCATTCCTATTAATTTACAAATTGCAAAAATGTTAAATCTCCTATTATTTCTCTTATTTCCGATCGTTCCTATGGCAGCTATATGATAGAGTAGTTCGATTTTGATAAAATTAAAATCGAAATTCGGAAATATTTAAAAAGAGTCATATCCCAGAGTAGAAGAGAATACAATAAAAACCAACGAAGCTATAATTTATTTCCTATTATATTCCCATTAATTTTCCGATCGTTCCTATGGCAGCTATATGATATAGTCGTCTGATTTTGATAAAATTTTATTCGAAATTCAGAAATAATTAAAAACTAACATTCCCAAGATTAGAAGGTAATACTATAAAAAACACCGAAGCTAGAATTTTTTAACGTTTTTTTTCCGATCCTTCCTATGGGAGCTATAGGATATAGTTGTCCGATCCGGTCGGTTCCGACTTATATACTACCTGCAATAGTAAGAAGGCTTTTGGGAAAGTTTCATCCCGATAGCTTAAAAACTGAGAGACTAGTTTGCGTAGAAACAGACGGACAGACGGACAGACGGACCGACGGACAGACGGACAGACGGACAGACGGACAGACGGACATGGCTAGATCGACTCGTCTAGTGATGCTGATCAAGAATATATATACTTTATGGGGTCGGAAACGTCTCCTTCACTGCGTTGCAAACTTCTGACTGAAATCATAATACCCTCTGCAAGGGTATAAAAATGCTTATTTTGGGTGGATCTTTATTGTTAAAATATCTTGCATTTTCTTATCCTGGGGTTTTCATTTTCTGTCTTCTTAGATGCGTTCCATCTCTTACACGAAAGTGGAACATGAAAACAAAAAGTTAAAAGCAACTCATGTAATAGGCACGGTTACAAACCAATACATCCACATCTTACGATGTTTGTATTTGTGCTTGCGTCGCCGCTACGCAAATAGCTGAACATTAAGGACAAGGAAATGAAGGAAACTAATAACAGCTAAACAGGCGCGAGAATTTTAGTTTTATTTTGGATGCCTAAGCAGCAAGTGAAAGCTATTGTGCGTAAAGTTAATTTAAATTCTTACACGTAAGTTATTTTTTCTATTTCCACTATTTCCACTATACAAGTTTTGTATAGACTCTAATCAAATTCTTGAGAAGCGAAGTCATAGTTGACTTTCGTTAGTTAGTTATCCATTTCCTTACAATGTATGGACACTTTTCACGTTAATATTAAACGTTGATCGGTGAAGTCAATTTTGACTTTAAATATAAGCAAGCTGTGCTTGAACGCTTTTCACGTTGCTTTTTAACATTGATTAGCGAGTTACTGTTGGCTTTTTTAAGTTGACATAACTAAATCGATTTTTTTTAACTTCTTTAGTTGAAGTTGGCTATAAAAACTGTGGTAAAAGTTTAATTTGATCTTTGGCCTTTAATCCAAATTTAAAGCTTTAATATGTCAATTGAGAACCTAAGTATTAATGGTGAGCTGGTGCCCTATATGGTGGTTAAAATAATTGGCGATGGTGCTTGCCTGTTTAGAGCCATTTCATATCATTTAAAAGGCTCACAGCATTTCTCTGGAGTGATTCGCCAGGAAATTGTAGCTCACGTTGTTAACAATTGGGATTTTTTCAAGTGCACGCACTAAACTCTAATGGACTAAATTTCATAAATTCTGCACAATATGAAGAGGAAATGATGAAGTCCCGTACTTACGGAACAGAGTGTGAGCTTCAAGCAGCTTCTAATGTATATTCAGTTTGCTTTCATGTTTTTCGAAATGGAAATTTTCATAGCGGTTATGGTTCAAAAGATAACCCTGTTAAATTATTGAAATTTTCTGGTGATCTTGAAAATGGACATTTCGATGTACTTCTTTTGTATGAATCATCACCGTCACAAAGATTAGTTGAGGCTAGCACAAAAAAAAAAGCTCCCAAAAGAAGAGCTAGATTTTCTGATAGAACTAAGTCCAAATAAAGGGAGCTAAAAAAATTCAGGATTGATCATATAGAACAAATAAAAGATAAAAATAAGGAATATTACGCTAATAAGAAACATATGCAATTCAAAGCTCTTTTAAGTCAGTTTTTAGTCGATATGTGTGCCAAAATGGAAGCAGAACGGCTTAATTTTATTCGAAACAATCAAGAAAAACTTAGGGCTGAAAGCTATATACACCTTAAAGACGCTAAAGGTAGACAAGATGTGAATCCAGCTCAGCTGGGCCAAATGGTTATTTTACCATCTTCATTCACGAGTTCTGCACGTTATATGCATGAGAAAACTCAGGATGCTATGACATATATCCGGCACTATGGCCGTCCTGATTTATTTATAACATTTACTTGCAATCCTAAGTGGAAAGACATTACAGAGTCATTATTACCCGGTCAGATGGCCTATGACCGCCATGATATAATAGCGCGAGTATTTCATTTAAAAGTTAAAGCACTAAAGGCTCTTTTAGTTAAGAACGAATTGTTTGGAGAAGTTCAATGTTTCATGTACACTTTTGAATGGCAAAAAACGTGGCCTCCCACATGTTCATATACTACTTTGGCTTAAAAATCGAATTTATGCTGATCAAATAGACGATACAATATGTGCAGAAATTCCAGATCCACAGAAAGATCCCGTGCTACATAATATCGTAAAGTCCAATATGATATATGGACCTTGCGGAATGTTAAACCGTAGTTCACCGTGCATGAAAGATGGCAAATGTTCAAAAAAATTTCCCCGTCAGCTTTCAAAGGAAACAGTAACAGGAATTGATAGTTATCCTCTGTATCGAAGAAGGGCTTCAGATGATGGTGGCTTTACTGTAGAAAAGAATGGTAATATTTTAGACAACCGTTGGGTTGTGCCATATAATTCAGTACTATGACGTGCAATGGAAGCACACATAAATGTTGAAGCCTGCAGTTCAGTTAAGTCTATAAAATACGTATGCAAATATGTCAATAAAGGCAGCGATCAGGCTTCATTTTCCCTTGAAGACCGACAAAATGAAGTTAAAACGTATGAAAATGGAAGATATATAAGCAGTTCGGAAGCCGTGTGGAGAATCCTGGCTTTCTCTATACACGAACGATTATTAGCAGTTATGCAATTGTCTGTACATTTAGAAAATGGGCAGCTTGTGTACTTTAATCCCAATGATCCGAATAAACTAGCGAAGAAGATAAACACTCCTTCGAATACTACACTTCTCGCTTTCTTTGAACTTTTATATGTTGAAGTTCCATCCTATTACACATGGAACAATACAAAGTTTCTTAGAAGAAAACAAGGCAGTGACGTACCTCATTTTTCTGGAGTTAAAAAGGATTCAGCTTTGGGCAGAGTTTATATCGTTCACCCACATAACAGTGAATGTTATTTTCTTAGACTCCTTGAGGTATGAAGTCCAACTTCATTTTCGTATTTAAAAACTGTAAATGGCGTAATATACAGTACGTTTCAATTAGCTTGCAAAGCATTGGGCTTACTTGAGGATGATAGTCATTGGGACAAAACTTTGGCAGAAGCTAGCGTTTGTCAAGTTCAAAAAACTTACGTGATCTCTTTGGAATTATGTTAGTTTTTTGTCAACTCTCGGATGCTTTAGGTCTTTGGAATAAGTACAAGACTTTCTTATCGGAAAATATACTTCATTCATTACAAATGCCCGTAAACTCTGACATTAATGACGAAATTATGGAAAGAGTCTATAACAAATGTTTAATAAGCATTGAACATTTTGTATTGTCTATTGGTGGAACATGTCTTAAAGAATATGGTCTTCCTCAACCAATTATTCCTGAAGCCGAATTGGAAGAAAATAATACCGATTATCTAAGAGAAATAAGTTATGAAAGTAACAACACTCTCCTTACAAACAACGAAAATTTGCTTACAGACGAGCAAAAAGTCGTATACAATACAATTTTACAAAGCGTTGGGGCTGAGATGGGTGAAATATTTTTTTTGGATGCACCTGGAGGGACAGGTAAAACCTTCTTGACAAACTTATTGTTGGCAAAAGTTCGAAGTTAAAAAAAATAGCCCTAGCTGTAGCATCTTCCGGTATAGCTGCTACCCTGCTCAATGGAGGTCGAACTGCTCATTCTACATTTAAACTTCCTTTGGATTTAGTTAATTTAGAAACACCTCATTGCCCTATTTCAAAGCAATGTAATATGGCTGCGGTGTTTAAAGATTGCAAGTTAATTGCTTGGGATGAGTGCACCATGTCACATAAAGGTGGGCTTGAAGCCATAAATAGAACCTTGCAAGATATTAATGAGAATACTATGTTGATGGGGTGTATTACAGTCCTGCTAGCTGGAGACTTTCGCCAAACCCTTCCTGTTGTGCCAAGAGGTACAAGAGCTGACGAAATAAAGGCCTGTTTAAAATCTTAATTTTTATGGCCACAGATAAAAAAACTAGCGCCACGAAAAATATGCGAGTGCACTTAAAAGGAGACAGTTCTGCAGGAATTTTTGCCGAAACTCTTTTAAAAATTGGGAATGGCGTCCATCCAACAGTTCATGGAAAAATAGTTATAACATCACGTTTAGGAAATGTAGTCAAAAACGTTCAAGACCTTACATCCAAAATATTTCCTGACATTTCCAACATATCATGTAAAAGCTAAGATTGGCTATCTGAGCGCGCCATTTTGACAACGAAAAATGAAAGAGCAACCACTATTAATAATTTATTGCTAAACTCATTTGATGGTTTAGAAGCCTCCTATAAATCGGTCGACTCTGTTCCTGATGCTGATAATGCTGTTCATTACCCTGTTGAATTTTTAAATTCTTTGAATCCTCCAGGAATTCCTCAGCATAATCTGTCTCTTAGGATTGGAGCACCCGTAATGTTATTGCGAAATTTCAGTCCCCCAAAGTTATGCAATGGGACACGATTGCAGATAAAAGGTCTTCATAATAATGTAATCGAAGCAAAAGTATTTACGGGGTGCGCGAAGGGGGAAACAGTGTTTATACCCAGGATCCCATTAATACCATCCAGTCTGCCATTTCAGTTTAAAAGGCTACAATTCCCTCTAAAAGTTTGCTTTGCAATAACTATAAATAAATCGCAGGGGCAGACTTTGAAGCTGGCTGGACTAGATCTTAGAGAAGATTGCTTCTCTCATGGAGAATTTTATGTCGCATGCTCTAGAGTTAGCTCTGCCAGTAGCCTTATTATTCTCGCTCCTGAAGGATCTTCTAAAAATGTTGTTTACACAGAGGTTTTAAAGTAATCATATTAATTAACATTATTAAACATAGAAAGTTTCAGTGGAATAGGTCTAATTGGAGATACCACATTAAAAAAAACGCGCCAATTTCTCTACCTCAGGAGTGGTATGGAAATGGGAAAGTCTTGACAACCGTACTCAAAACTAATTTTAAGCGAACGAAGTCGCGCCGGGTACAGCTAGTACTTATATAATCGATCAGTACCATTAGTGACGAAAATGACCAAGCCACGTGAAAATCCATGGTTCAATTCAGCAATTAAGGTACTTATTGACAAACGGGATACTGAATTTAAAAAATGGAAGCGATACAAGACAAGCCAGCACGCAGCCCAATATAAAACTCTAAGAAAACATTTTTCACAATTGATTAATCAAGAGAAACGCAAATATTTATTTAACAGATTTAATAGGGCAACAACGAGTCAGCAGAAATGGGCTGATATTAAAAAGTGATGCAAATCCTGATGAACTAAACCAAAAATTCTTAGACTGCAAAGTACCTGATGTAACTAAAGATGACTATATTGATCACCTACCCCCAAATACATATCGAAATTTTGATAATATAAATTGCGGCTGTGAAAATGGTACCTGTGATAGTAGTTTTAGTTTCGTGTGTAACCTCACTTACTCTTAAAAACAGAATGCAAATATTGCATGAAATTTATAGCACTAATAAGAATTGCCTACACAATGGTGCTATTTTTGTTGCCGCAACTGTATATATATTTTGTTGCAATTATCACGAATATGGCCAGGAAAACAGTCTCCAAGAGAAGAACTTCGAAAATTTCTTTTTAAAATTTTGTTTTTAGGGTTTTTTTAAACTGCAATAAATTTCTCCTTGAGAGGCAAAAAATTTCGATTTCAGGTTTTTTTAAAAGCAAGTATCACTTGTTGAGTTCGGTACGAACGGACGTGTTTTATCTAAGCTCCAAACAAAAATAGTTTTCACTCTGAACTTATAGTTAAAATAAGCGTAGAGATCTCGCTTTCACTGTGAATACTGCAAGTCTTCTTGGATACCGGCCAGGTTGCCATATAAACTGATTAAAATAACTAAAGAAACAAATAAAAATTGAACGCCGCATCCATATTTGTGCACGAACATCGAACTTACCCCCGACGAACTTTTCTGTCCACACTCTTAACACTCTTCAATTCGCCATGTCTTCAACTTCGGCTCCAGCAAACAAGCGACTTCGCAGCAACACCAACAACATTGTGAGTCCCACCGAGCGCATGTCTGATGCTCCGCCGCCGTGGCTCCTAGAGATGCTCAACTCGCGCTTCAAAGAACAAACTGAGCAAATAGCATCCTATGTGAGGGACGCAGAGGAACGTATTCTAGACGGTCTTACGAACCGCTTAGATTGCATTGCAGCCGAGATGAAGCAGTTTGGGGAGCGTGTCACCATCGTGGAGGGCGAAGTGGCACAATTACGCGCTGGGAGGAATCAGCTGATTGAGCGCGTCAAGCATCTGGATCGGGAGGTTGGCGAGCTGACTACCCTGAGAGAGAGAGTGGGAGAGATCGAGGCAAAACTGGCAGCACAACAAATGGCAAATCACTTACGCGTACATGGAATTCCATTTATTGAGGGGGAAAACTTGAAGGTGTTGTATAACCAGCTCTGTTTTTCACTTAAGCTAGCACCGCCACCGAAAATCAAGGAGCTATTCCGGGCCAGAAAAACACAAAACTCTTCTGTTGACCCGGTGGTCATAATACGAATGGAAAATCAGCACGAAAAAGTCACGCTGCTGCGCTGTATCGGAGCTTATCATCGCGCAGTAAACCAACAACTAAGTTTGCATATGATGGGCTTCGACTCACAAGCTGCTCTCTATGTCAATGAGCAGCTATTGAGAGAGCACTATATGATATTTAAAGAGGCAATGAAGCTTAAAAAGCGCAGACTGTTCTCTGCTGTTTTTACCCGCAGAGGTTTAGTCCACGTCAGGTGCAATGATAAAATCTACTGCATCGAGAGTATGGATCAGCTTTTGGCGCTCTCGCAAGATGCTGATAAGCTAGCCCATGGTGGAACTATACAAGGTGGTCTCGTCAGCTCTGCAGAGGACGTTATTTTTCAAAGAGGCAAGCGCTAGAAAGAGGTAGAAATATTATTTCATTCGCACGACTGGCACAAATAACGTCCTCAAAAGAGGGCAGCTCTCGCGACATGACCACCTTGTATAGTTTCACCATGAGCTAGCCTCTTCTCGCTTTTCTCAATTATCTTCATCTCCGCGCGCTGCAACTTCGTCATCTGCGGTGGACGGAATCGCTGCGAATTGTGAGGGTTTTCGCCGCTGATATGTTCCTGTATCTTAATCTAATTATAACTAGGTACTTTCAATCTAAATATTCTTTCTATATTAGACATAAGATTTCCCAAACTCTTAAAAATACGACTCTCTTAATTAGGTATCTCAAACTCTCTCCGGCCTGTCGATGATGGATGACAACGATTGTTCCCCGAGAGCTATACGATGCTAAGAGTACTTGGTAATCAGAGAAATGGCCTTCGTGTATGCCATATTAACGCTCAAAGCTTAGTGAAAAAAATCGAAGAATTTAGGTATTTATTTGTTAATTCTATTTGCTTGCCCGAAACGTGGTTTTCGTCGTATGTCAGTGATTCGTTAGTAGAGTGTAATGGTTATGATATCTTTCGTTCCGACCGAGGTAGCCACGCTGGGGGAGTAGCCATATATGTAAACAAACGTCTTAATGCAAAGTTTGTCTGTAAACATCCGAGTGATAGCTCCGTTGAATGGATATTTGTTCAGATCACAAATACATTATAGTCATCAAAAACTTTAATAGGCTGTGTTTATAGACCAAACCGATTTTTTGACTACCAAAACTTAATTGACTTATTATCCTCTATGTCTATCCAATATTTGGACGTTATCCTTGCTGGGGATTTCAACAGCAATATTCTAAAAGAAAATAAGTTATTTGACGACATCGAATCTATTGGCTTAAATTTAGTAAACTCATCAGTACCTACACATTCAACTGTGATACTTACTTGACTTATTTTTTAACTGACTGTGATAAAATGCAATGTATAGTCAACTTTATGCAATGTTTTCAAAACACGACCTAATTTATCTAATTTATAATATTAATACTGACTTTACTAAAACAATATAGTTTATAGGGACTTTAAAAATATTGACTACGCCTTGCTAAGTAACGACTATAATTTATGTGACTGGGACTCTATTTATGACCATACAAATATTAATTCTCAATTGACTGTCCTACAAAATAATATAATATACTTATATAATCGATCAGTACCATTACTGACGAAAATGACCAAGCCACGTGAAAATCCATGGTTCAATTCAGCAATTTAGGTACTTATTGACAAACGGGATACTGAATTTAAAAAATGGAAGCGATACAAGACAAGCCAGCACGCAGCCCAATATAAAACTCTAAGAAAAAATGTTTCACAATTAATCAAGAGAAACGCAAATATTTATTTAACAGATTTAGGGCCGTTTTCTCGTCCGTACTTTAGTTTGCCTGCCGGGACAACGGGGCGATAAACCAAAAATCGTTTACTCGTCCTTATGTTAGCGCAGGTAGCGGCAAATTTTGTCTCCGTACTTCATCCACCGTGCCAAATTTTTGCGGTTGGATTGTGCGCAAGTGTTGCCAGACATTCGAGCGTTGTCAATCTGGTTCCACTCTTCATTCGAAAACAGCTGATTCTATTTACAGTTAAATATGAATCAAAATTGCTCAAGTCATCCAATTTATTTTACAATGAATTCCCGAGCGATTTATCTTCAAACTCTGTGGGATATCGTCGAATTGTCTGAAGTGCGAACCTATCGGCGCAGATATCAAGTCCAGAGAAATTACTTCGAACATTACAGTGATGAAGAATTTGTTAAAAGATTTCGCTTGTGTAAAAGGACGGCACTATTTGTTTTGCAAAAAATTGTTTTGCGACTTAATTCTAAAGTAAAGAAGTAAGAACATTCATTTGGTTGAACTAATTCCATATAATCAAAAACCACTATTACAGGGAAACGACAACACAGCCATGGGTTAAGCTTCTAATAGCTCTTAGATTCTACGCAAGCGGCAGTTTTCTTATAACTGTAGGCGATTTTTGTGGTGTTAGCGTGGCTACAACCAGTCGATTTGTAAGGGAAGTATCTTTTGCTATAGCGTCTTTATCAAAACAATTTATTATTAAGTTCCCGCGTATTGAAGATCTTCAAGAAAATGTTGTTGATTTTTATAAAATAGCCAAGTTTCCTAAAGTCATAGGAGCTATAGTTTGCAGGCATGTAAGCATTCAATCTCCCTGAGGTGATTTCGGAGAAATAGATTTCTGCTCCGACACCAGTTCTACGAGAATAGTCTCCTGTTCATCGGTTTAATTTTTACCCCGAAACTACTTTTCTGCCGACATTGTTTTTTTTTATTAGTTTGAAATTTTGTTTATATCAGCAGCTGTTAGTATGACTGTTTTATGGTATTTTTCGATAGTTTTTCGATTAATTTTTGACAATTAGTTAACTCTTCTGATGTGGGGTTGCCACCTAGTCTCAAATTAGTGTTCCTTTTATATGGAGTTTTAAATGACGGACGAGTAAACGATGTAACTAAAGATGACTATATTGATCACCTACCTCAAAATACATATCGAAATTGTGATAATATAAATTGCGGCTGTGAAAATGGTACCTATGATAGTAGTTATACCCGTTACTCGTAGAGTAAAAGGGTATATTGTATTCGTGCAAAAGTATGTAACAGCTAGAAGGAAGCGTTTCCGACCCCATAAAGTATATATATTCTTGATCAGGATCACTAGCCGAGTCGATCTAGCCATGTCCGTCTGTCCGTCTGTCCGTCTGTCTGTCTGTCTGTCCGTCTGTCTGTCTGTCTGTATGAACGCTGAGATCTCGGAAACTATAAAAGCTAGAAGATTGGCATTTTGCATGCAGATTCTAGGAGTTCCTACGCAGCGCAAGTTTGTTTCAAAAAGGTGCCACGCCCCTCTAACGCCCACAATCGCTTATATACGATTTTAAAAATTTCAATATTTCGGAAAAGAAAAATGCAGTTTTATTGTGTTTATCAATACCTATCGAAATGTAGAAGAAATTTTTCAAATCGGACCATTCGTTAAAAAGTTATGCGTGTTCAAAGTTTCTATCTCCATCTCCCTCGCACTCCCTTTACCTGAGTAACGGGTATCTGATTGTCGGGGCACCCGACTATAGCGTTCTCTCTTGTTTTAGTTTCGTGTGGGTAACTGAGTAGACTGCAAAGTACCTGATGTAACTAAAGATGACTAAATTGATCACCTACCTCAAAATACATATCGAAATTGTGATAAAATAAATTGCGGCTGTGAAAATGGTACCTGTGATAGTAGTTTTAGTTTCGTGTGTGTAACTGAGTCTGATGTCCTTAAATCAATGTTACTAATCAAGTCAAATGCTACTGGAGTCGACGACATAAACCCAAAATTTATAAAGATACTATTGCCAAAAATATTACCATACATAACTTTTATATATAATACTGCCTTGACACAATCAAAATTTCCCGACTCTTGGAAATGAGCTCAAATTATACCTGTTCCAAAATCTGCAAACGAATATAGGCCAATTTCAATCTTACCATATTTGTCTAAAGACTTCGAAAGACTTATGGCTGGTCAGATGACCAATTATTTAACAAGTAAGAATATACTAACCGATAAGCAAACAGGGTTCCGTGTTGGCAGAAGCTGTACCACAGCTATAATTAAAATAGTTGAAGACATCAGGAAAAAAATGGATACTGACAACATAACATTTTTGACTCTTTTAGATTATAGTAAAGCATTTGATACGGTAAATCACGAAATTCTTTGTATTAAGTTAAAGTGCAACTTATTTGTTCCTATCTAAGCAATCGTGGGCAGTCGGTTTTCGTAAATACTGTGTACTCGTCTTTTCTTGGTCTGAAGCGTGGTGTACCGCAAGAATCCGTCCTAGGTCCACTACTGTTCTCAGTGTATGTAAATGATTTACCTAGTAATATGTCAAACTGTGAAATACACATGTATGCTGATGATGTTCAAATGTATGTAAGCCGTCCTATTTGTAGAATTAATGAATGTATAAGTGTCTGTCAAACTGAATTGGAAATTGTTAGCCAGTGGGCGAAAATCCGAAAAAATCTAAATGTATTGTTGTAGGTAAAAGAGTGATGGCTACCGATGCGTTGGAAAAACTATCTATTAAGTATGTGAAAACTGCAATTCATTTAGGATTTACGTTTAATCAAACATTGACTTGGGATGATCACATAAATAAATCTGTGGGAAAAATGTATGCAATACTTAGAAACCTATACTTGACCAAAGACTTCTTACCGACCAAAATAAAAGAGACAATTGCAAAAATGTACCTTATACCGGTACTTTTCTATGGACTAGAGGTATTTAGAGACTGCAGCTCCGTAGGTCAGCGCAAGCTGCAGGTAGCGTTTAATAATGTGGCAAGATATATTTATAATAGACAGAGAGCTGACCATTTAAGTGACGTAACAACTAAAATCTTTAACATGCCACTTAAATCCTGGATAAACCTTAGGGTCCTATTACTACTCTATAAAATTATAAGCAAGCAAGAGCCGTTGTATCTATATGAAAAACTTATTTTTAGTTCGTCAAGAAGAACCAAAAACATAATGAGCATTAAGTATAAGTACCTATGCACAAGGAGGCAGTTCCTTGTATATGCTGTTCGCAATTGGAACCAACTTCCACATACTATCAAGGCAATCAGTAACGAAGCTCAATTTAAAAACGCACTGCAAGAATATTTTAAGACTAATTAAGAGCACCACCAGAATCTAGAGAGAAAGCGAGATAATAGAAAATTAAAAATTACAGTTTAAAGTTAAAATTAACTAACTAAAAATTAAAAATTAAAATTAAAAATTTTAAAAAATTAAAAAATAAATAAATAAAAATTAAAATTAACATTTAACAATAAAAGTCAATTAAAATAGTAATAGTAATAAGAGTAATAATGAAACGGATTATATATATACATTGAAATCTGAGCCGACACAAATGTTAGCATATAAGTTAAGCTTTCAGTTCAACCTTAAAATTCTACACCTGTGACTAGCGCCTTAATTTATAAGTATGCTACATGCTTGTAGCGCTGCGATAAAAACAATTAAATAAACAATAAACAATCACCTATAAAATCAAGAAAAACACGAAAAGACATTTTTTGATTCCCAAAAGAAAGTTTTTTTAAATCCTTTTTTTGGAGACCGTTTTCCTGGCCAAAAGTTATTGTATCAAAATATATAAAAAACCAAAGCTTTCATTTTAGCATTCTTGTATTTTATAAAAATGTAAAATATCTGGTATGTTAAGGCAACGTACTGTGCGCTGTGAATTTTAAATGAGCAGCCTGTGATGTCCTCTACCATTAAAATTGTAATATTTTGAAAAAATAGAAAATATCATCGATATATCGATATTTTAAATTGATATTTTCAAATATTATTAATGATATTTTAAATTGATAGTTTCAAATATCATTAATGATATTTTTTCAAAAACCAAATATCATCGATACGATATTTTTTAAAAATTCGACAACCCTAATCTGTATGTCGGCTTTTGGACGCATCTTGCTTGCCGTAAGTGACCCAAAAGGCGTCGTTTTCGTGCTTCTAAAAAAGGTTGAGTTGATGACCCGTTGTACGCTCCTGACAAACTTAAACCATTGACGTGGAACATCAATTGACAGTTTCGAAAGGACAGCAGTTATCGTCGTATTCTTGACCTGATGTGATAATGCTTGATGCCATCGCTGTTGCAGTACAGTTGATAGTCCTCCTCCGACGTGAAAGCAGATCCGTAGTCAGAAATGATGTGACTAGGATTGCCGAAGATTTTACATTGGTCCAGCATTTTTGTTAGAGGTCGTCTTGAACGGATAGAGCCAGCAAAATTTGGTGAAACTAAGGATTACTGCTAGTATGTGCTTATACTACTTGTGAATCGATTCCAATGGGCTGAGTAGATGAAGTTCGCCCTCTTTATTTTCCTGCTTACGGTCGCTGAAATTACATGGTATAAAGCAGCTTATACTCGTTTAAATCTTTTCTTCCGGCTTCGGTATGTAGAACTCCTTGCCATCGGCTTTTGAGGACTGTTGCTTTTAATAAAACAAGTGGTCAAAAATCTGGCTATCTCAAATATCTCCAAAACGATTTTTTGAAAACATTTTTTTTTACTTGATCGTGATCAGTGACTCAACAGTAAACTAAAAAAATGGGTCCTTGTGCTTATATAGGAAAAAACCTAAAATTGTTAACTAGTGTTATCTCTTTACACTTCTTGACAGAGAAGTGACCGTGTTTGTGTGCTTGCTTGATGATTTCTCGTTGCATACCCGAAGGAACAACAATAAGTTCACAGTCATGAACCACTTTGTGTAAGAGACCCAATTTTAAAAAGTAATTGATATGGGTCGTCTTTTCTGCTAGAATGACTATGAGACTTAAATCTGGTCGTCTTAAGCCTGAATGTTCTTGATTCTCGGTGTTCGACGACGTATTCGAACTCTTGTAATTAGGGAACCCAGCGAGCTATTCGGGTGCACAAGTCCTTTTTATACCCTTGCAGAGGGTATTAAGATTTCAGTCAGAAGTTTGCAACGCAGTCAAGGAGACGTTTCCGACCCCATAAAGTATATCAGCATCAATAGACGAGTCGATCAAACTAGTCTCTGAGTTTTGAAGCTATCGGGTTGAAACTTTCCCAAAAGTCTTCTTTCTATTGCAGTTAGTATTTAGGTCGGAACCAGCCGGATCGGACAACTATTTCATATAGCTCCCATAGGAATGATTGGAAAAAAAAAGTTTAAAATTGATAGATTCAGTGTTTTTGACATATAACCTCCTACGCTTTTGAATAATGATTTTTTTATAATTATGAATTTTGAATTTACTTTATCATATAGCTGCCATTGGAACGATCGAAAAATAAATGGGGAAATAATAGCAAATAAATTATAGGTTCTTTGGTTTTTATTGTATTCTCTTCTACTCTAGGATATGATTTTTTTTTAATAATTGCCAGTTTACATTTTAAAATAAAAAATATAGAATACAAAATATAGAATATAAAAAATATAATCAAAATAATATGAAATTTACCATTTTTGCGATTTGTAAATTAATGGGAATCTTCTTGCAAGGCTATATAAGCTTCGGCTAGCCGAAGCTAGCTTCCTTTCATATTTTCTATGGTTTTGGCTCTCTACTATGAGTCTAAATCGCAAACACATTAAGTAGACCCTGTACTTTTTGAAGGCTTCCACATCAGATAAGATTTCGAGCTCATACACTTAGAAAAAAAATTCCTAGATTTGAGGAAACATGTTAAATGGGGGTGGGTTTCTGAGTAGCATCAATATCAGGCCACTTATGCGCTGTGTGATTTCTGTCGCTCTACGATTATAATATTTTTTAACAAAAAAAACAAGAGAGAACGATATAGTCGGGTTGGTGTCCCGACTATCTAATACCCATCACTCAGCTAAAGGGAGTGCGAGGGAGATGGATATATAACATTTTTTTAATTGCGAATAACTTTTTAATGAATGGTCCGATTTGAAAAATGTCTTCTACATTTCGATAGGTATATTTATACACAACAAAATTGCATTTATACTTCTCGGAAATCTTTAAAGGTGTGGGCGCCAGACACATTTTAAAATCGTTAGTGGGCGATTGTGGGTGTTAGAGGTGGCGTGGCATCTTTTTGAAATAAACTTGAGCTGCGCTACCCAATAACATGTGTGGGTAATCCCGACTTTCTAGCTTTTATAGTTTCCGAGATCTCAGCATTCATACGGACAGACAGACGGACAGACAGACATGGCTATATCGACTCGGCTAGTGACCCTGATCAAGAATATATATACTTTATAGGGTCGGAAACGCCATATACCCTTTTACTGTACGAGTAACGGGTATAAAAAACACTTCCCAGGGGGCGGGTTTTTTTATGCAGAGAAATATGCGAAAAATTTGAAAACGATCGGTTAAACCGTTTAGAAATGCCGATGAACACGGACTTCCTAAAGTCTTAGAGGTTATCGTACTAGTTTTAACATAACTTATGAAGTGTTTGTCCGATTGACTTAATTTTTTTTTTTATAATCTTAAGATGTAAATCTACAAGAAAATTAAAAAAAAAAAATCGATTTTTTTTTGCAAGACTCTCCTCCTTAAATGGAGGGTTAAATAAATAATTGTAACAGATAAGATAAGACAGACAGACAGACAGACAGACAGACAGACAGACAGACAGACAGACAGACAGACAGACAGACAGACAGACAGACAGACAGACAGACAGACAGACAGACAGACAGACAGACAGACAGACAGACAGACAGACAGACAGACAGACAGACAGACAGACAGACAGACAGACAGACAGACAGACAGACAGACAGACAGACAGACAGACAGACAGACAGACAGACAGACAGACAGACAGACAGACAGACAGACAGACAGACAGACAGACAGACAGACAGACAGACAGACAGACAGACAGACAGACAGACAGACAGACAGACAGACAGACAGACAGACAGACAGACAGACAGACAGACAGACAGACAGACAGACAGACAGACAGACAGACAGACAGACAGACAGACAGACAGACAGACAGACAGACAGACAGACAGACAGACAGACAGACAGACAGACAGACAGACAGACAGACAGACAGACAGACAGACAGACAGACAGACAGACAGACAGACAGACAGACAGACAGACAGACAGACAGACAGACAGACAGACAGACAGACAGACAGACAGACAGACAGACAGACAGACAGACAGACAGACAGACAGACAGACAGACAGACAGACAGACAGACAGACAGACAGACAGACAGACAGACAGACAGACAGACAGACAGACAGACAGACAGACAGACAGACAGACAGACAGACAGACAGACAGACAGACAGACAGACAGACAGACAGACAGACAGACAGACAGACAGACAGACAGACAGACAGACAGACAGACAGACAGACAGACAGACAGACAGACAGACAGACAGACAGACAGACAGACAGACAGACAGACAGACAGACAGACAGACAGACAGACAGACAGACAGACAGACAGACAGACAGACAGACAGACAGACAGACAGACAGACAGACAGACAGACAGACAGACAGACAGACAGACAGACAGACAGACAGACAGACAGACAGACAGACAGACAGACAGACAGACAGACAGACAGACAGACAGACAGACAGACAGACAGACAGACAGACAGACAGACAGACAGACAGACAGACAGACAGACAGACAGACAGACAGACAGACAGACAGACAGACAGACAGACAGACAGACAGACAGACAGACAGACAGACAGACAGACAGACAGACAGACAGACAGACAGACAGACAGACAGACAGACAGACAGACAGACAGACAGACAGACAGACAGACAGACAGACAGACAGACAGACAGACAGACAGACAGACAGACAGACAGACAGACAGACAGACAGACAGACAGACAGACAGACAGACAGACAGACAGACAGACAGAATACACGTGTTTACTTATTTTCCGAATAGTACTCGTAAAAAAATTTTCTGGCAAGTCAAAAATGTAAAAAAATATTTTTGGACGAATCTGTTAGGTCTGTAAAAGATCCGCCCATATATGTTAATCTCATGGCATTGAGTACCTTTATAACAAATGTGTGTTAATAAGGGAAAAAACTATCCATCCAAAGCAAAACCCTTGGTTTACCCATAATATTCAAAAAAGAAATATAGCGATCCGTGATGCTTCCTACAATAAGTGGAAACGATATAGCGGTGATAATGTCCGGCAGATCATCAGATCTGCAAAGTGCGAATTTTATGGGTCCAAATTTCAAAACTTATCTACTAAAAAAACTTGGCGTGAACTTAAAAATATTGGAATTGGTAACACCAAGCAGCTGGCCCAACACCAAGTGAACGTCAACGATTTGAACAGGAAGTTTGTGCAATTAGATGTACCTGAAGCTACATGTAACAAGTATCTGAATGCCTTACCAGACTGTGATAATAGATTTAGTTTTATGTGCGTTAGCCAATGTGATGTTCTTGAATGTTTACTTAAGGTGAAGTCAAACGCTGAAGGCCTGGATGGCATTAGCCCTAAATTATTATTACCATTACTCCTTAGCCATATAACACACATTATGAACACAGCAATTACCACATCCACTTTTCCCTCTGCATGGAAGTTCGCGAAAATTGTTCCTATCCCGAAAAGTCAAACGGAATTCAGACCCATATCCCTACTACAAAAATTTTTGAAAACATATTGGCGGCACAGATACAACCCTTTATGGATGACAATTCCATGCTTAGTGAAAAGCAATCTGGATTTAGGAAAAATAGGAGCTGTGTTAGTGCCATTACAGATGTAGTTGAGGACATTCGATCGAGGCTAGATAAAAACTGGATAACGTTTTTGACTCTACTTGATCACAGCAAGGCTTACGGTACCGTCAACCATAGTATTCTATGCACAAAGCTAAAAAACCTTTTCAATTTTTCCGACTCTGCAGTCATGCTCATGAGGTCCTATCTAACAGGTAGACAACAAGCAGGCGTATCTGGGAGTTGTTGTTCTAGCTTTGTTTCGGTGTCTAGAGGCGTTCCCCAAGGATCTGTGCTAGGGCCTTTATTGTTTTCCATCTATGTTAATGATTTACCCAATGTTCTGTCCCCTTGTGATGTCCATCTATACGCTGATGATGTGCAGTTTTATGTTAGTAAGCCTCTATGTCAAGTCAATGATTGTATTAGTATGTGTAATACCCTGCTTTTCAAAATTAATACCTGGGCCACGGAAAACGGACTATGTCTAAACCCAAAAAAAAGCAAATGCGTAATTATCTACAAAAAACCCTTCGATACATCGCAACTCCCGAATTTAATAATTGGAAATAGCCCTATCAAATACGAAGAATCGGCAGGAAACCTGGGTATTACCTTTAACAACACGTTAACATGGAGCAAACATATCTCCAGAGCAACTGGGCGAACATATGGGCTTCTGAGACAGCTTTCTACTTCTCAGTCGTTCTTGCCAACCCAACTTCGAATGCTAGTGGCCAAAACAATCTTGGTTCCCACCTTGTTTTACGGTGTCGAGATTTTTGGGCACTGCGACACTCAAGATACTCAAAAATTAACTGTTGCTTGTAATTCGATCGTCCGTTACGTGTTTAATCTTCGTCGCACTGACCACACTTCCCACCTAGTCAATAATGTTCTTGACCTTAGCCTTAGTCAGTGGATTGACCTCAAAACATTAATTTTTATTCATAAGATTGTGTGCACCCGTGAACCGTCTTACTTGTTTCAGAAACTTCTTCCAGCTCAATCGCAAAGAACACAAAATTTTATTATCCCTCGATATAAAACCTTATGCTCGAAGAGACAATTTTTTATCAATGCAATTCGCCTATGGAACTATCTCCCACATGCTATCAAAACAATTTGAAGCGCGTCTCAATTTAAATCGAAAATCAAAGAATTAATGCTAGATCAAAATTAGTTGCAAACTTATAATCAAATTATTAACCCTACTTTGTTAGATTTTAAGTTTTACTTTTAAATTAAATTATTCTTGTTACTCAATCCGATGTGACTAGCGCAATAAATATAAGTTTTTACTTGTAGCGTTAGGATATAAACAAATAAATTGAAAATTGAAATTGAAATACCACCGTCCCATCATATAGCTGTCATAGAAATCGATGGAATATGCTTATAATAAAAATACTCTTAACAAGAAAGGAAGCTAGCTTCGGCCAGCCGAAGCTTATATACCCTTGCAGATAAAAGAAATACCTTTTTAAGTTTTCAGAAATCAAAACGCCTACTTCCTGCAAAGTTACAATGAATTTTCTTATAATTGTTTGATTTTTCGTATGGGAGCCTTAAGATATAGTGGTCCGATCCGGCTCGCTCCGACATATGTACTACCTGCAATAGAAAGAAGACTTTTGGGAAAGTTTCATTGCGATAGCTTTAAAACTGAGAGACTAGTTCGCATAGAAACGGACAGACGGACAGACGGACAGACGGACATGGCTAGATGGACTCGGCTATTGGTGCTGATCAAGAATATATATACTTTGTGTGGTCGGAAACGTCTCCTTCACTGCGTTACAATATCTGACTGAAATTATAATACCCTCTGCAAGGGTATAAAAACCACAACAAAAAAAATGTACCCCTCGCAAGAAATCGAAATTCTACAACGGGATTCGATCCCCGTACCGCTTAGATTGCTAGTCAGATGTCTTATCCACTGGGCCAAATGGCAAGCAGTGCTGCGACCGACTAGATTCCAAGTAGAATCGAGCAGTGCGGGATCTACTGTTAAACTGCGGGTTCCACCGCTAGAACCCGCCATACGACAGACGCTATTGTATAACATGTACTCTCTATATATTTATACTCTTTGGTAATATGGACTTTTTTTAGGACCATCATGGCCTTAACACAAGTCAGTGTGTTAGGTCCAAGAATGGACTTAAAACAAGTCTAAGATTCCTTAGGTCCAAAATTAGTCCATATTACCTTAGTTTAAGTCAATTTTTTGGGGTTTAAGTCCATATTTTTTCTGGGTGTAGCTCGTGAACTTTTTTTTAGCATCTGTCGTTTTTTTTTTATATATATTATTCAGGATGCCACTGGCTATCATCCGTATTTTCTTGCAGCAAAAGAGCGCCGATACTATCGATTGAGGCGTATGTATGGAGTTCAGTCTCGTGCTAATGAACTGGTTCTTGCGTAATGAGAACCTTTAACCTGTTAAATATATCTAGCTAATGGCAAAAAGTATACATAGAGAGGACATCTCATACAATAAATTTTGCCATTTGGCCTAGTGGATAAGACATCTGACTTCTCATCTAAGCGGTACGGGGATCGAATCCCGCTGTAGAATTTCGATTTCTTGCGAGGGGTAACCTGATTTTTTTTAAGAGTATTTTTATTTTTTTTGTTTTTTTTTTAAATTTTTTTTATAGTTTTTGTTGTTTTTCTCTTGCCATTTTTTTGTTTTTTCCTACTTTTATACCCTTGCAGAGGATATTATAATTTCAATCAGAAGTTTGCAACGCAGTGATCAGCATCACTAGACGAGTCGATCTAACCCTGTCCGTCCGTCTGTCTGTCCGTTTCTACGCAAACTAGCTTTTTAATTTTATCAAAATTGAACAACGATATCATATAGCTGCCATAGGAGCGATCGGAAAATTAATGAGAAATAATAGGAAATTTAACATTTTTAAAATTTGTAAATTAATAGGCCGAAGCTAGCTTCCTTTCTTGTTTTTTTTGACAGTATTATTTTTATTTATTTATTTAGATAGATATCGAGTATTACTATAAAAGAGTAGATGTCGATTTGCGTGATGTTCCCCCAGCCCAAACCATAAGACCTAAAATTCTGGAAAAAATTGGGTCTGAATCGTGTGTTAGAGGAGGTGTGCACTAAGAAAGGATTTCTTAAAATTACGCTTTTAAGGACTCCCAGGACTCTCGAAAAATGCGGAATTGCTTGATTAAAACATCAACCATTCCCACAGTTTTGAACCAAACAAGTTGATATTTTTTTAATTTAAGCTTTATTTGTGGAAATCTTTGAAAGCCCAGAAGATGAGCCCCAACCGGAAGTCGGTTGGGGCACTTAATTAATTTTTCCGCACCGATTATGCGATCGGATCCGTTTTTGGTTTATTGTATGGAGCTATGCCATACAATCAGTAAGGTATTTTTTTTTTTTTTTGGGACCCACGGTTGATTTTATATGATTTTTGTTGTAAGATTGCGGGGGTTTCGGGGACTTTTTTGGCAGCACGTTGTTTTTGGTTTTTGTATGCTTCGGCAGTTCGCAGCACTTACGAACGAATTCCGAACACAGCTCTCGCAAAAACAACGTCAGCAGAAGCAGAGCGAGAGAGTAGAGAGCAGAGAGAGAGTCATTTGAAGCGAAGGAGATGTTTTTTTCTGGTTTGGAAACACCTGATCAAAATTTGACTATTTGGATACTAGAACGTATTACCTAATTGACGCAATTATAAGTCAAAGTGTGTAGCCAACCCCTAAAAAGCATAAAAAATTTTCATTTTGATTTAAAAAAAATTTAGAATGGTTTTCAAGGGAAAAACTTTCAGACGTCACATTTGAATGTAAGAAACGCAATGACACACACACACATCGACAAATTGGCATGTACATAAGTATGTAATGATTAAATTAGGATAAAATAACAGATCACCTAATGGATGCAATTCTAAATCAAAATGTGTATGTATCCCGTAAAATATTAAGGAGTTTTAGTTTCTGCGCTCTACTCGAAATCTGTAAAAAAAATTACAGAAACTATTGAGATATACGTATACATACGTACATATGCATTGTTGTACTTTAAAACAATAAAATGCGTGCAATAATATATGCGTGCACAAATAACATTCCAATTTAAGAAAAGGTAGTTTTCGCACAACGTTGATAATCTGGAAATTGTACTAGCCAAAACATACCCACAAAAAGTAAAAAAAGTTGGTTTTAAATTGTGTTAAAGGCGGGGGGAAAATTGTTGGGAAATTGCGTCTCCAAAAGGCTCACACGTCGAATTACATCCACAGTTTTCACTAAAAAGAGTTGGACCTTTATGTGCGTTTTTTTTTAATTTTCCTTATTTCCGAAAGTATTTAACTCCAGCTGTTGATCCCAAGCCGACATTGGGCCACTTCTTTTTTTTTACCGATCCTGCGGGCGGATCCGTTTTTCAAGGTGTGTTATTTTTTATATATTTTTTTTTAAGCTTTTAAGGTTTTTGGGGGTTAGATCTGTTCGAAAAAAACAGTAAAAACAAGAGAGAACGCTATAGTCGGGTTGGTGTCCCGACTATCTAATACCCGTCACTCAGCTAAAGGGAGTGCGAACGCTGTACTCGGGTTGGTGTCCCGACTATCTATTGGGGCTAAAGGGAGTGCGAGGGAGATAGATATATAAACAATTTTGATTGCGTATAACTTTTTAATGAATGGTCCGATTTGAAAAATGTCTTCTACATTTCGATAGGTATTAATAAACACTATAAAATTGCGTTTATATATTTTTAAAATCTTAAAAGATGTGGCCTCCAGACACATTTGAAAATTGTTTATGGCGATTGTGGGCGTTAGGGGGGGCGTGGCACCTCGATGAAACAAACTTGCGCTGCGTAGGAAGACCAAGAATATGTGTGTGAAATCTCAACCTTCTAGCTTTTATAGTTTCCGAGATCTCAGCGTTCATACAGAAAAAGGTGAAAACAGCATTAAGGTGCTAAAAAAGTGTGCCAAGGGTGAGCATAAAATAGGTGGGGTTAAGGTGAAGTAATATAAGGGTTAATGCGGTGTTAAGGTAAGGTATGTTATGGTTACGAGGATATGGATAGAATATTAGTGCGTTCTAGGTGGGTTTACTGTTTAGCTAAGGTTAGGCGGGATTTTACTCGGATGTTCTTTGCTAAAAGTAGCGGACAACGTCGCTTTGGGTATTGCTAGTAAAAATATAAAATATTAAATTAATTACATTTATTATAGATAAAATATTTGCGCAAACTAAAAATGTGTTGATTTTTTAGTCCCGTTACTGTCTTATATTCTTTTAGAAATTAAACTTTTTATATTTTTGAATTATTTTTAAGCTTAAGTTCAATTAAAGCTTTAAAGCTTAATTAACTGACTTAATAAAATAAAAAATATATTTTTCGAGACATACAAAAAAGAAAAAAACAATATTAGAAAACGTCTGCCCTTTGCAGGGATCGAACACGCATCAACATCCCTAATTAACGCTTTAGCCAGCACAACCATAGACCGAGTTGAAAGAGTTGGGCTGAAAACCCTTTTCGACTTTTTACAGTTGTTGGCCATCGATTATCAAAATTACAAAAATGAAAGTTTGTAACGGTGAGATCTGTAGGATGCAGAGATAGGATCAGAGACGAGAGAAGGACAAGTTACCGGCAAGGTGAGCGCGTGTCCAGAGCTTTTGCCAGGCGTCGGGGATACGGTGGACTTGCGATAAGGCCGAATCCTTAGATTTGACCTGCCGGGCCATTTGTTTCTCAGGATACTAGTGTAAAAATGGGGTTTCTGAATACTTTTCTGGATACAAAAGTGGAAGGGGGAGGCAATTAATTATGCTAATTAGGGTAATAAATCAGGTCAAGGTGACAGGTGTGGGGGTAATTAAAGTTAAGGGATGCGTGACGAGTGATCGTTAATTAGGGTGATAAGATGACAGGTGACCGTTGCTTAAATCTAGAAAATGGGGTGAAACGAGGGGAGGGAATCTAGTTAAGCGGGGGTGAAGTTACTGGGGTGTGTCAGGTGACCGTTCCTCAGATCTAGAAAATACGAGGGAATCGTATTTAGTGGTTGACGAAAAGGCTCAGGGCATCCTAATCAAGCGGGGGAGAAGTTACTGGAGTGCGACGGGTGACCGTTACTAAGATCTAGAAAATTGGATAAAACGAGGGGACGAGTAGGTTGACGGGATCGAAAGTGGGAGAAGTTACTGGGGTGTGACGGGTGACCGTAAATAGATTTAGAAAATGGGGTGAAACGAGGGGGAAGAAAGTGTGGTGTGGTGACCACTTAATAACCATAACCTATAGAAAATGTCACGGGCTGTTGACACGTTCACACGTGGACGTGGTAACTTAATTAGGGGATCCCTCTGCTTGCCACTGAGAAACAAACATGAATTTAGGTCATGTTTATTTGGAAATTTGTAACAGGCTTTTCTTATACACTAAATATGATGACATTAGTTTTAAGACTCCGTCTCGATGATTTTTATAGAAAAAGCAGGCACACCACTGAAAACATATTTAGAATTTTTTAACTGAAAAGAAACAGCTGAAAGCAATTACCCACCCAATAGCAAAAGAACACTCAAAAGAAATAGTTGAAAACAAACACCCATCCCAGAACAAAAGAAGATATAAATTTGAATTAAAAATATATTATAATTTTATTATTTTTTTAATTCGTTTTACAAATATATATATATATATCGATTTTTTTTTAACCATTTTTTTTTTTTTTAATTTAAGGTTAAGTTTATTGTATATGTTTATAAAATCAATAGCTTTAATCCTAAGGTATGGTGCCTGGTGGCATTGACATCATCGTCGGCCCAAGGACAAGATACCATATGTACGCCATATTTGGATTTTCTCTCACCAACTCTCTCCATCCTTTGAAGTTTGGAGAAAATCATCTCCAGGGTCTGCCGATGATCCTCAAAAATGGATCACCATTTTTTTTTTTAGGAATTTGGTTATTTCATCACACACGTTGTTCTTGATATTCATGTTGTGGTAGGTCGGCGAAGTTCGAAGTTCTGGGTCGGACGCCTGCGCTGGCGCTCCGCCTTAAACTCGCGCTGTGGCAGTGTACCTGTAACAAAAAGTGGTCAGAAGGCAGCACAAAGCTTCGTCGTGGACTCACCTGTCGAGGCAACAGCCCACCGCCACCGTGAGGAACTCCATGCTCCTACCACTGGGAGCGAGGTCGTTGGACAGGGGGGAGAGGGGGATCATACTCTGCATCGAACTTTCTCTTCCACTGCCTCTTTGTGTCCCAACTCTCTTTGTGCAGCAAATGTGGATGCCCCCACAAAATTCCGCCGGTCACGTCAGCTGATCGCGAAAATCAGCTGCGACCAGTGTTGGTCAACGGGCGACTCACAGGGGTCTGGCAGCGCTGCAGCTCTGCACACATGAAGCTTTGCACTACAGCGCCCCCTATGGCGGCTACTATCGCTGCCTGCCGAAAGCTGATTGCTACGAGCTTCACTTGTGGATCGCGCCAAAAGCTGCAGCACACTTTTCCGGGCTGCTGCTCGCAATCCTTGGCAAAGAGGATGAATTTTGGCATTTTTCACCGTCGAGGTACGCACGGGGGACCAACGGGTGGTCATGGTACTGACTGACTGCCATCCTCACCGCGGTACACCCAAAACGGGGCTCTGGCGACCGAGACGGGGCGGTATCATCAATACGTCGGAGGGAAATCTTCGGCCGGCGATGGATGTCCCCAAACGTACCCGGTCTGGAAAAAACCCACGTAGCGTCTGTCCCAAATTGGGCGGCTACGTGGTCTGCGTCTGAGCCACAGCGGCCGGCAGCTAACACACCTGGCAGCAGGTATAAAATGCAGCCCGCATTGGGCCAAAATGCACTCTTTAAAGGAATGTCTTCGAAAAACGAAAATACTCCAGGGGGCCGCCACAAATGTGGAAATCCACCCACGGGGGAACCCGCGGCCAGGGCAAGGATTCTGGAGGCCCAACAAAATGTTCCTAAAAAAACCGATGTGGTGGTGGCTGACTTGGCCGACACGGAGGATAAAGCACCAAGCCAAGAGAAAAAAACGAAGAAGGGCCCTTAGCCTTTAGGAAGAGCAACCGGCTCTTGCGATCACTGATTAGTACCCCCGGAGGCACCTTGGAGCCATACAAGGCTACAGAGCATGGGGACAACAACACCCCCAAAAGAGCCTTAGACGAGACCAGCCCGAACGCCCAGAGGAGCACGCCGCCAAAAAAATTCAAGGCAACTGAGGAGCCTTCCTGCCTTGACAACCTGTCGGAGCTAGGGAGGATCCTGGACAAAGTCCTTAACAGCGTGAACGATAGCAAGGTGCGCCACATCACTGTGGCTACAAAGGCTAAGCTAGCGGGCATGAACCAGCTATAGTCCAGCATCGGAGCGTGGCTGAACGCACCAGACGCAGCCGAGAAGGAGGGGCGTTCCGAGGCTGTAATGGTGTGCCCAAAATGCTCGCATCGCAAGGAAGATACCGCGGAAAAGGCACAGCAAACCACTAATGTCTGGACTAAGACGAGATCACTTCAAACCGCACAGAGTCTTCCCAAGGAGGTAGCCCAACCCATAGAGGGCAGCAGGCCGCAGCAGGGCGATCGCACAAAGTCTGTGTCCGTGGCGACCAAGGCACCAGCCTCGAGGTCGCCACAGGTCCGGCAGATGGTCAGCGCATATCAACGCGGACCAGATTCAAGCGACAAGCACCGTGACCACGAGAGCGAGAGGCAAGTCAAAAAAAGGCAAGCGTGAGCGCCCGGAAGCCGTCATTGTCCAAGCGGAAGGGAAAACTTGGCAGCAACGCCGAGGTCCGCGCTATAACTGAGGACTCCAAGGTGACGGTCTTCGAAGTCAGAGCTAGGCCACATCGCGATCAGTTGCCGGGCCACATGGCCGCAGGCTGCTCCAAGGAACCGCGGTGCCTCACCTGCGCCGCAGCGGGCAAAAAGGACACGACGCACCAGACAGGCAGCAAAAAATGCCTCTCCGGATGCAGTGGTGCTAGCTCAACATCGACCCCATGCAATTGATTCAGCTAAACATGAATCACTGCAGGGCGGCTCAGGATCTGCTCATGCAGACCGTTCGAGAGCTGGGCGTGGAGGTGGCAATTTTGAGCGAACCTTACAAGGTCGGAAACGATCGACGATGGGCCGCTGATATAAATGGCACAGCAGCCCTATGGCTTTGCGGCGGAGACGGGCTCGAGAGGACCAACATCAGGGCGGACAATGGGTTCGTCCGTGCAAAAATTGGAGACTTCTGGGTGTACAGCTGCTACCTAGCCCCAAGCGTATCCGTGAAGGACTTCGAACGGATCATGGACGACCTCTGCAGCGACCTCAGAAGGAAAACCAAAGTGGTGGTTGGAGGGGACTTTAATGCCTGGGCCGAGGAGTGGGGTTGCCCATCTACAAACGCCAGGGGACGCGCTGTCACAGACACCGTGGCTTCGCTTGATGTTGTCCTGCTCAACGAGGGCTCCCAGCAAACCTTTAACAGAGCCAGTGGTGGATCCATAATCGATATCACGTTCGTGAGCAGCTCCTTAGCCAGCCGAACATCCTGAAGGATTGGCGATGTGTACTCAGCCAGTGATCATGAAGCCATACTTCTGACCATTGGCGTCACAGCGAGCAACAGACTGCCGCCGGCTGTACACAGGAAGGCCTACCGACAGGACACGTTCAGGACCCAAGCCTTTGCCATCGCGCTGGAAGGCTTGTCGGTTTCCGAGGGGGACACTGCAGAAGATGCAGCAAACAAGCTGGCAGCTCGTCTAGAGGATGCCTGCGATCAAAGCATGGACCAGCGAAGGACTTTCCGTAAGCACCATTCGCCTGTGTACTGGTGGACGGAGGAAATCGGGAGTCTGCGGAGGACCTGCCATCGGGCAAGGAGGTTGGTCCAGCGTGCCAGGGGTACACCGAACCTGGAATCCCTCAACGAAACGTACAAGGCTGCAAAGAAGGCACTTAAGCTATCGATTAGGGACTGCAAGAGGGAATGCTACTGGAAGCTCTGCACTAGTGGAATCAGTGACTCCATATTTCCTGTCACGGAGGCTGAACTCCTGGCGACTGCTAGGGTCCTACCCAATAAAAAGGCACCTGGACCGGATTCAGTCCCGAATGGAGCAGTCAAGGCCCTGCTCTCTCTTCAGACGAAGGTGGAAGCAGATTTGTTTAACAAGTGCCTAGTGGAAGGGACTTTTCCCGACCGGTGGAAGCGCCAAAAACTTCTGCTACTCTCGAAGCCTGGCAAGCCATCGGGGGAACCCTCGTCGTACAGGCCCATTTGTCTGTTGGACACCATCGGGGAAGGTCTTCGAGAGGGTCATAGCAGCAAGGCTGAACGCCGCCCTCGAGAGCGCAGGAGGACTTTCTCCCTGCAAATATGGGTTCCGAAAGGGAAGATCAACCCTGGATGCGATCGGAAAAGTAACCAGGATTGCGGCTGAAGCCATCGCAGGCACAATATGGAAGGGAGGGACGAAGGAGTATTGCCTTGTAGTGACCCTCGACATCCGGAATGCGTTCAACACGGCGGATTGGGGAAGGACGCTGGAGTCACTAAGGTCCTTTAACATCCCCGGGTACTTGCTGAACGTAGTCCACAGCTACCTCAGCAAAAGGCAGCTGTCCGCCGACACCTCATCCGGACCAAGGATCTAAGAGGTCACTGCCGGAGTTCCACAGGGTTCGGTGCTCGGGCCTTTGCTGTGGAACACTATGTACGACGGTGTCCTCAAGCTCTTTCTGTGGCGGGCTTGGAACTGGCAGTACAGAAAACAGAGGCTGTCCTAATCTCGAGCAGGAAAGTGGTGGAGACGGCGGAGATCCTGGTCGGTGGGACTACAATTCAGTCTCAGCGTGCCCTGAAGTATCTGGGAGTGATGCTAGACACACGCCTGTCGTTCCGCGAGCACCTCGAGTACGCGAACAAGAAAGCGACGGAGACGACAAGATCGCTTTGCAGAATCTTGCTGAACACGAGAGGGCCGAAACAGGACAAGAGGATACTCCTCGCGAGCGTGATCAAGTCACAATTGCTGTACGCTGCACCGGTGTGGGCGGAGGCCACGGCTAAGGATAGCTACATGCGAGAGGTCAACTCGGCACATTGTCTGTGCGCTATCAGAATATCGTGCGCCTTTAGAACTATCTCTGACGATGCGGTTCTAGTTATCGCCGGCCACGTCCCGCTGGGAGAACTGGTACGAGAATCCAAGGATATCCGCACCTGAGTACATCCAGGAAGATCCGAGGGCCAAAGCCGAGGCCAGGGCCCGCTCCAAAATGCAGAGCGTCAGCAACTGGCAGAAAGCATGGGATACCTCGAGCAAAGGACGGTGGACCCACAAGCTCATCCCTTGCATCGAGGCGTGGGTAAACCGCAAGCATGGCAAGGTGGACGTCTACCTAACGCAGGCGCTAAGCGGGCACGGCTGCTTCCGGAGCTACCTAAAGCAGTACGGACACGAGACGGAGGATGGTTGCCCGGATTGCGGTAGCGGGATTGCGGAGGACGCTCAGCACGTCCTGTTTGAGTGCCACCGGTTCATCCACGAGCGCCAAGTGCTGGAGGAGATAGCCGGGGCAAGAATCCTACCTGAAACCCTCGTTCCCCTGATGATAGGGAACCAAAGGACGTGGGAGGCAGCAGCAGCATTCGCAGCAAGCGTTTTGCGGACGCTGCGATCGCTGGAGAGGGAAAGGAGAGGAGCAGCGGTTTAGGTGGCCATTATTCGCGCGAAGCAATGCCTTGCGGCGGTACCGTGCGATGTCGCCCCTAATCACGCATAGTCAATATTGTTAGCTTAGATAATCATTGTTGTTAATAAAGGAATACAAACAAAATAAAATCATGTTGTAGTTGTTGCTGCTTAACTTTTTTTTTGTTGTTTTTGATGTTGTATAGTTGATTTTTTGTTTGTTGTTAGTTGTTTTGTTTTTTTGTTGTTGTTGCTGTTGTTGCTGTTGTTGCTGATGTTGCTGCTGCTGTTATTACTGATACAGTGGACTTTGAATTCGAACTAAAGTTCCTTCACAGTAACTTTTCACTTTTATCCCCTCTTCATATGGGGAGCACGCTTTTCCACCATCCCTCCCTCGCAATCATCCCATTTGAGAAGTTTTAGTTAGACAAATACTAAATTTGTTAGAAACCGAGTAGACAACAACCTGGTTGCTAGGCACTGATCACTTTCACTACTCTTTATTTTTGAGAATTCTGCTTTCTTCCATCACCTTACCTCCCTCGCCATCAAAAATTCGGTGGAATGAACCAATAAAAATATTGCAAGTCAAATTTCTTATATTTAATTTAAGGAAAATATTTTCATAAACCAATCAAAACTTTGCAACTCTTTTTTGTTTATTTTACAAACTATAGTTTTAAATATAGTTTAAGTTCATACTAATAATCTAACCTGAAAGTTAAATTTAAGGTAGAATTTCGTTTAATTCAGATCAGTACAATCAAATTTCTTGAAGTGAACTACTCCTTTTACTAGTTTCGAAAAACAGTAAAGTGTTCTTATCAACGAGTGTACCTCAATTTGTTAAGTGACTTTGTGAGAACAATTAAATTACAATTACAAATTAACCACATTACAAACTGACAAACACGGGGCAGGTTAAACCCCAAACCATTTCTGCTACCATCGAGGAAAGGCCGCGAACACCCAGCCAGGGTGCCCCGGCTCCGATGGGAACGGAAGGGGCTGCTAAGACCAGCACCCCACTAGACACCAAGAACATCAACCCACACAACAGCGGAACCCAGCCGGGTACCAGTAAGGCAGCCACTGCTACGCATCAGCAGTGCAAGGCCAAGGTCAATCGAGCTCGTTTCATTCTCGGCAAGATTGCCAAGAGTGAGGCAGAGGGCAAGACTGACCAGCGCGATGCGGAGGACAAGACTCGATGCCTTGCGGAGGCCACTTAAGTCAACACGAAAAAGGACAGCTCGCACGAGGCAAGCAAGTGAGTTAACATGCCCCTCTCACCAGCCACAGGGAAACAACACAGAAGCGACCACTACAAGCCTAGCCCTGATGGACAACAATAAGGATTGCCAACATGCAAAAACTCGGGTACACTGATACATTGGACTTGTACAAACTTTGACATAATAAAATGATCATTCTTATTTTGTACTCCAAGCAACACAGTCGTTTGTTTCACAAACTTCATTCCAGCATTTTCTAAAGAAATACTCGCATATGAGACCTCCTCTACTTTCTCGGTCACAGGACTGTAACTGGCGCAGCCGGACTACGAACAAGGGATTAATCATGCCCACTACGCTCATAGTATGGTTATTTCATAAGAATGATTTATTCAAATGGATATTACTTATTAAAAATACTCACAGTCATAACGCAAGCAATTTTATATTTTTTAAGGAATTTTTAAAAATTAAATTCATTTTTATAATTTTCTAGCTTTTAAATATCTGATTTAGCTATTTTTTGACCCGGCTGCCATTACCACTCATTTTTGTTTACATGTCGCCGCCTAGGATAAAACTAAAATTTGAACTTTGTCAACCGAAAAAAGTTGAAAAATCCGAACTTTAAAAATCCGCCATAAATCCAATTTTTTATAAATTTGGGCCATACTCAGCTTGTTTTGTCCGTTGCGATGTAAACTTTAAGTTTGTACCCATTATAATTTTTCAACGGATTTATTTCGAGTTTTTACGATACATACAGCCGACCTACAGAGGACCAAAAAACACATTTTTCATCTTTGTCGAGCTGCTGCGCTGCCATTACTTATCCAATCATATTGATCTGTATGGCAAAGTTAAGCTCTGATCTATTGACTTTATAATGAAACAAAAACTGGCCCAATTGGGTGGATATTTGCCGAGATATAGGAATAAATTCGAAAAAAGTCCGATATTTAACATTTTGAACTTTAAAAAATCTTTAAAAAAAAACCTGTGCCATCGAAAAAAAAGTTAGTGGTATTTTCGTGATTTGGGGGTCGAACACTAACAGAATTTGCCATCAATTGCTTTGGAGCTCTCCAAGAATATTATTTTGTAAACTAGTGTACTTAGTGTTAATATACATACATATAATCATTACTTCACATATTATTACTATTGCATTACACTATACACATTACTAGCCATTATTTTCAAAGAACAACACAGATTTCTTCTCAATACACATACATGTCGAGACAAAAAGCGACCACTAGTAACACAGTTAGGGGCAGATTAGGGCTAAGAATCTGGTCCAGTATATCTGAGATAACGGAAACAATGGATTCCGCTAACTCATCAGGGCCAAGCGGTCCAACCATTGGCAAATCATCAACTACTACAAACACAAGCCATTTAGTTCAACCACAAAACAAAAATTCCACCAAAACTGTGGATTCCGGTAACGCATCAGGGCCAATATGGCCCACCGTTAGTAATTCATCGACTTCCCCAAACACAAGCCTGAATCTACAACAACTACTTGCCCTTGTACATCTTCTACCCACCTATAAAGGCCCGCCTGACAATCTTGATAGATTTGTAGGTAGAGTAGAACAACTACTTTTGTTAACCGGATCAGTGGACCAAGCAACATGCGGACAGTACTTACTTGGAACTATCCGTGGCAAAATTATAGGCAGGGCAGACGAAGCGCTGAGTGTTTGCGATGAATTCTGTGAGGAGTCGTAAAACTCCCCACAAATCTCGAAGCAGCAGCGAAGGCAGCGAGAATGCGGCAGAATCCAAGGGCATTCAGGTCCACTGGTAAATACTGGACCTTGGACCCGGCCAAGGCGGAGAGACCGTGAACTAACGGTACCGCGCTGGACCTTGGACCCTGGCTGCCAAAGAGGTTCCGCCGCTGGAGCGCGAACACAGGAGGGCACGGCCCGCAGCCACAGTCGCCACCGTCGCCACCAATACCAGGTCCGCAGCCGACGTCAAGGGTGGGTGCGGTACACGCCGCCGGAGCAACACCGGCAACAGCAGCGGGACATGTGCCACTGCCACCACCACTGAAGCAACCGGAGACTGCAGCACCACTTGCAGTAGATACAGGTTCAAGTGAGTGTCGGAGCGGTTCACCACGATGCGTCATGAAGCTGGAATAGCAAGAAAAGCTGGCTGTACGAGAGAAAACAAAATCAATTGGCTTAATTCACTCACCTGCAATGTAAACATTGAACAGCTGATCGAGAGTCACACGCAAATGGTACGAAAAAGGCAACGCTGCGATCTCGATAACGGACATCGATAACTGGAACTGACGACATGGAAGTGGCAACGCCGTTCGCCACTATCGATAGACGCGATAATGAGTATGCGCGGAGTTGCCAGACTGCGGAGAGAGAAATGGTGAATTTCGACGGGGGAGTGGCGCGGAAGTTCAAAATTCCGTCCGGAGGCGAGGATCAGCGACCAAGGAGGAAGAATCGGGAAAGCTAGAAACAAGGGGCAAGAACAGGAACAAGGACGGCACCGGGGGTGGTCTATACGCGAGGGTCGAGATGCCTATAGGACACGGCTGAGACTGGCATCGCTGCGATCCGACCGGTGGCCAACGGCAGGAGAAAGGCATCAGTGAGGGTTAGACGCGGTCGTCGAGATGCCAACAGGAAAAGGCTGAGATTGCACCGCTGCGTCCGGACTGATGGCCAACACAAGGAGTAGGGAACCAGGAGTTAGGGACAAGGAGCAAGGAGAGGACGAGGACTACAACGAGGAAGCTAAAAGACGTCGACGGAGTGCGCCGGGAGGAGAAAGCACCTTCTTCAATAAATTTCTGAAGGAAGGGGGAGATGTGAGGAGTCGTAAAACTCCCCACAAATCTCGAGGCAGGAGAGCCCCTAGCAACAGCGAAGGCAGCGAGAAGGCGGCAGAATCCAAGGGCATTCAGGTCCACCGGTGAATACTGGACCTTGGACCCTGGCCGCCAAAGGGCAATAAGGTCGAACGGTAAAGCCGTGGACTTTGAACCGGCGCAAAGAGGATGCACCGTGAATTAACGGGACACACTTGGACGTTGGACCCTAGCGAGCCGTGTGCAAAAGGGAAATAACGGGACCCCGCCGCTGCCTATAAAAGGGACGGCGCAGGCGCAGCTCGAGACAGTCAACCAAGATACGCGTGCGGAAGTACAAGTGCAACAAGTGAACAAGAGATCAAGAATACAAGTGCGAGGATTCAACCGAGTGCGTGGCCGTGAGAGTACCGTGGAAGCCGAGTGCTCAACGCCCAGATCAAGATACCAGAGTCAAGACGCTAGGCCAAGGCTGAGACTGCAACGGTGAGATCTGCAGGACACAGAGATTGGAGTGGAAACGAGTGCAGGACAGGAGCAGAATCAAGCGAAGGACGAGCTACCGGCAAGGTGAGCGCGGATCAAGAGTTTGTGCCAGGCGTCGGGGTTACGGTGGACTGACGATAAGGCTGAATCCTCGGATTTGACCTGTCGGGACATTTGTTTCTCAGGCTAGAGCCAGACCGACCTCAGGGAACACGACGACACAGGTGATCCTAGGAACATTCTGGTCGGAACCCTAAAGGAAGGTTGTACAGATCTTTTGAGTCCTACAAGCCGGGTGGAACTGGAGAGACGCCGTTGGAGAACGACGCCGCAGGAGTCCACAAGTAGCACGAAGGGATACGAGAGCAGCGGCGCCGTCGAGGAGCGCCGCCGAGAAACGCACGAAGTGAATCGTGAGCCGAGGGAGGCACGTCGCCGACCAGGCGAGCCGCAATAGCCAGCTGACGAAGAAATCAATTCCAGCGTAAAGAAAAACGTAATAAAGTTTTCCGATTTGTCCCAATCGGATATCTCTGCATTTTCTTGGGTCACGGGCAGTCACGCAATATAAATTTGGTAGGACGAACACACAATACGTAGCGATCAAACAGTCAAAACAGTTCGTTACAATTCCTCAGTTGGGATGACATCAAAGCAAACCTTAAGCGACTATACTCTAGCAAGAAAACAGAAGAAATGCTCAGTATGGGAAAGCTTTATTACACGGCCACGAAAATAAGAAACGAATTAATGTCACTGGCCAGAGAACCAGACCCTAGTGGACACTCCCTCACGGCCAAACGTGATCAATATGACAGATTCTGCCTGAATACATTTTTAGTTGGATTAAAGGACCCACTTAGGTCAGCCATTAGGAACCAAAGGCCAGAGACTATCGAGAAAGCGTACGAGTACGGGCAGATTAAATTAACCTTCTCTAGAAACTTAAATAAACACCAAGAAAACCGATGACGCGGCAGCTCGAAATACAGGAATAACCCATACGCGAAGGGACCAACCAATAGTGCCTACAATAGCCGCTACAAACCACAACAACAAAATTATAATAATGGCAACAACGCCAACGACACCAACAATGACAATAATGGTCGCTTTACACAGCGTCAACAAAATTACAACAATAATTAGTGGGCGTTCTCCACTGCGCCAACAGAATTTGAACAACAATAATAATAAACGCTTCACACGTCAACATAATTCCAATAACGATAGTAATGGTCGTTACGATAAACAAAATTTGGGCAGGAACCCCTTCCATAATAACGAAAAACAAGATAAGACCTTTAACCACCAAGACAAGAACAACAATAATCAAAGCGACCCTCTGTGTAACATCAATGATGATGGAAATTTTTTTTACTTTGCCAACTCCATATTGGAAACACCAGAAACCGCCATCCCAATCCTCACAAGAGCTAACCCTGTAGACTCATCACATACCCTGCCACAATATACCAAAATGCGATTACCGCTCCCAGTAAATTTCATGGAGGGATCCTTTATATACGAAACCACGAATTTGGATAATCAAATTTCCATAACGGGCGGCTTATACACCGTAATCGCAGGATCCGCTTATTTCGAAGTCTGCAATAACTCAGACCAGATTCAAACACTGTACCTCGAAGAACCGTTACAGGCAGAAGAGTTCTCTCCACGAACCCACCAATACTTAAACTGCATGTGCGCAGCAACAGATACAGAACAACCAGGCGACCATGGAACACCTTAACAACGAAGAAAAACAACAAATACTTAAACTATGCAAGTCGTTCAAAAAATGCTTTCACGACGAAAACAATCAACTAACGTTCTCGAACGCAGTCAAACACTCTATACCAACAACAGATAACATTCCGAATCACACAAAATCTTACCGATACCCATTTGTACACAAAGACGAAGTTCGAAAACAAATTTCAAAAATGCTCGAACAAAACATTATTGTAAACAGCCATTCCCCTTGGAGTGCACCCGTCTGGGTCGTACCTAAGAAAAGTGACATCACAGGCGAAAAAAGTGGCGCTTGGTAATCGATTTTCGGAAATTCAATGAGAAAACTGTCTCTGATAGATACCCTATCCCGAACATTGCAGAAATACTAGACATCATAGGAAAGACGATATATTTCACAACATTAGACTTAGCAAGTGGCTTCCACCAAATTCAAATGAACCCACGCGACGCAAGCAAGACGGCATTCACCGTCGAAAATGGGCATTAAGAGTTCACGAGAATGCTCTTCGGTCTCAAGAATGCCCCTCAGCTCATTGTTTTTTGGCTATTATTGAATTATTTGTATTTAGTTATGAGCGGAAAAGCATTACCAAACAGGTTGATATTTGTGGGCCAGAATGTAAGCTGTTTTGTAAAGAAAAACATCAATGTTTGCGGCGAAGTCTCAGAATATGTTCTGCACTTCATAAGTAATAACAAATATTAATTAAAAGTGCGCTATGTACTCCTATAAAGTTCCAAAGTTGATATAAATTACCAAAACAGCACAATTTTGGGTTTGTCTACAAATTTGCCAAATTAATATTGCCTAGACAGAGGCGTAGTAAGAGCGGAGTGTGGGGTTCGGGAGGTTAGGCCCTCCCCTATGTATATGTATGTATGCAGACTCGTTATAGGATATGTTATAAACTATTATCTAAAGCTATTTATTGTATTATTCTACAATAAGATGACAAGGACGCAATTTTACGCCACTTTTGCCGACTTAAATTCCCCCTTCCTTAATGTTGAGTTGAGCAACTGCTCTTTAAGTCAGCTGTTATGGGATGGTGGATGGAGCTCTATGGGAACACGAATTTCACATTTGTCAAAAGTCCCAACCGTTTCACACGGATGGACTCCATGGGAAGAGGCTATTAGGTGACTTAGTCTGGAACGTCTGTCTCGTATATCTCGACGATATAATAGTATTCTCACCCTCACTGCAAAAACATATAGCGGATATTAAATCTGTATTCACAAGACTACAAAACGCAAATCTAAAAATCCAACCGAGCAAGTGTAACTTTTAAAGGAAGGAAATCGACTTCCTTGGCCACATCGTCACCCAAGAAGGAGTCAAACCAAACCCACTTAAAATTCAAGCCATCAAGGACTTCCCCTGCCCGAATACAACTCGGGAAATTAAGTCACTTTTAGGACTCTTAGGGTATTACAGGAAATTTATAAAGGACTTTGCGAAAATAACTTAACCCATAACGAGACAGTTAAAAGGAAAGAAGTCAATAATAATAGATGAGGAATTTAAACAAGCAGTCGAAACGTCGAAAGATCTTCTTTGTAATGATCCCATACCCATATACCCTGATTTCAACAAACCATTCACGTCGACCACAGACGCAAGTAATTATGCAATAGGCTCTGTGTTGTCACAAGGCCCAGACACTAATGACAGACCCATATCCTTTGCTAGCAGGACACTATCGGACACGGAAATCCGCTATTTTACGATAGAGAAAGAAATGCTAGCTATCATTTGGTCTGTAGGTCACTTCAGACCATACCTCTTCGGGCGTAGATTCAAAATAGTCACGGACCATAAGCCATTAATCTGGCTAGGAAATCTGAAAGGCCAAAATCCAAAACTACTTCGATGGAAAACTATCCTGGCCGCTTACGACTATGAAGTCGTATACAAAAAAGGGTCACAAAATGTAGTCGATGACGCTCTCAGCAGAATTGAGCCAAACTTGAATATTGGGTTGTCAAAAAAGTCCTGCGGTATTTTTATTATATTATTTTTTTCTTTTTTTACATCGAGCTTTTAAGAGACTCAAAGCTTCTTTAAATGGTATATAACGGCTTAATGACTTAAGCCAAGCTCTTGACCGATGCTACGGCTACTACTATGCCGGTTTTATCGCAATTTTCTATGACAGGCCTTCCTTCTTTGACCACCTCTGCACCAGAACGATAACGTTGAAACCATCGTTGTGCGGTGGAAATGGAAACTGTATTGTGTCCATAAACTGCACATTGGCGGCTTGAGAGGTATTTTTGCCTTTATCGTAGTAGTACTGTAAAATATGCCGTATTTTCTCTTTATTTTGCTCCATGATTGCGACGCTATAACTCACGAACGACTTAAAAGAAAAGACAATCAATCAAACACGTGTTGGCGCGTGAAATGAGCTTTCCAAAAAGGTATATTATGAACAGATGCGACGAATAATACAAGAACTACGCGCTTTCAGCGCCAACTAGCGAAAATACAGCAAGACTTTTTTGAAAACGAATAAAATATAAACGAAGAACGACAAGTTATAACAATCGCTTCACAACCACTAAATCACTTCAATAATCAAATAATATTTCGTCCCGGATCAACATCGTCAAAACAAGTAGAAACACCATTTGCCAATAAAACAAGATACATAATAACAGAACCCATGCATACTTTCGACTCCATTACAAACACCCTTCAAACAATCCTGAAACCGAATAAAACATTCGCAATATTTGCGCCAGATGATAGGGGGATTCCCTAAACTGTTGAATTGCTGAATTGTTGAAAATTCAACAAAAATTTTCAGCAATTAAGGGAACGACCCAAAATGGTTCCTGTTGAATTTTCAAACAGCTGTTATTTGTTGAAAAGTTTCACGGAACTTTAAACATGTAAAATTTGATTTATTATTGCTATTTACTGTCTAAAATTGTTACCAAGGTAAAAGTAACCACAAATATGCTTTCTAAGTTGATTTTAAAATAAATAATGCGTACTGGTGATACTAAAATGTTACAGAGTTGCCATTACTTTTAATAAAAAAAGGTGACAACTCTGGCCTTTCAGCAATTCATCAAAATTTTCAACAGCCCCGAGGCTGATGAATTGCTGAAATTTCTGAAAGTTGACTTTGTATGGAACAGGTGATTAACAGCTGACCAAAATTCAACAATTCAGCAATTCAACAGTTTAGGGAATCCCCCTGATATTTTCAAAATAATAGAAGAATCTTATAATAACTACTTCTTTGAAAATGACTTATACAAAATTTCACGCTGCAAAATATGGCTAACCGAAATAGCTAATCCCCATGACCAGGAAATCAAAATTCGTGAGTACCACTTTAACACCAATCATAGGGGGATAGATGAAACATATAACCATCTAAAAAGGGACATTTATTTTCCGCATTTAAAAGACATTATCACTAAAATTATAAAAAATTGCGATACCTGCTTAACCCTCAAGTACGATAGACACCCACATAGACCATTGATGCAAACACCAACCTCCCCAGAGGGACCATTGGCGGTCGTCCATATAGACTTATATTTCATTAACAATACTTGTAACCTTACCATTATTGACAAATTCTCCAAGCTAGCGCAAGCCTACCCTGTTAGCAATAGGAATTCAATAAAAGTCGCCGATGCCCTATTACAATTCATAAGTCACTACGGCGCACCAAAGGAAATAGTTTTTGACCAGGGCGCGGAATTTTCGGGCAGCCTATTCAACGACCTCTTAACCCAATTCAAAATAACAGCTTATAAAACTTCATTCCAACAATCAACGGGCAACGCTTCGGTAAAAAGACTACATTCCACCTTAACTGAAGTATACAGGATAATCATGAAAAAAAGGAAGGAAGCACGCTTAGAATGCGGACATGATCGAATACTATCAGAAGCAGTTGCAACATATAACAATGCAATACACTCCAGCACTTCAACAAAGCAATAACATTCGACAATCAGTCGTGGTGGTTAACAAGTTAAACGATTTTGGAAAAGACATATACCTAAAAGTACAGGAACATTTAAACGCGACCACAGAAAGAAGATTGGTTAAATTAAACGAAGACAGAGAGACACCAGTCCAAGTCGAGCCTAATGATACGGTATTTAGAAAAGAAAACCGTAGGAACAAGACGACACCGAGATTTTCACTACACAAAGTAGATAGAGACAAAGGCTTCACATTGGAAACAACTAAAGGTCAAAAGTTACACAACCAAAAAATTAGAAAGACAGTTAAGAAATTTACAAACATTGGATCACTAGCAACAAATACTTACACCAATACATAATTTTTAACGTAATTCGACCAGTAGTTCTTGAATCCTTTCAATAATCGCCAAACCATGGGAGTATCATTAGAAGTCCTACGAAACAAAATCAAACAAGTTAAAGCCAAACAATGTACACAACGTAGTTAATAGCCCCAGCAAACTTAACATTATTCCAAAATTGTTATTCAATAAGAAACAAATACAACATAAAACAGATAATATGTAAACAAAATGTAACGCTAGAATTAGATAAACACTTTTTTTTTCAACACGACACTCATGTTTAACTTTAAGATACACATTTTTTAAACAAATTGTTAAAGTCAAAATATTGTCGGAGTTTGTGGCGTACACCAACAACGCATCGCCTAGCCGCCTTTCTCCGATCCGGCCATTACCCCTTTATGGCCATATCTTCGGCCTGGGGTGGGGAGGAGTTAACATGCCCCTCTCACCAGCCACAAGGAAACAACACAGAAGCGACAACTACAACTGATACATTGGACTCGTACACATTTTGACATAATAAATGATGATTCTTATTTTGTACTCGAAGCACAGTGTTGGGACATACCTAGATACTTTTACCTAGGTACAATTAAGTGGTACTTTTTACCTTACCTAGGTATATAAATAATTGGGTACCTTTTACCTTACCTAGCTACAAATTTGTATATACCTTTGGAATTACATAGGGGAGTGTAGGGTAAGGTGACGAACGATTCGACTTTTGAATGTAACTTTTCGAAAAATCAATATTTTTCAAAAATGTAAATGCAGAAAGTTGCTTACATCTTTAGAGCATATCTCTGTAAAATTTGGATTCGAAATTCTAACGGAGCTAAGTCCTACAGCGTTTAGAGTGAACCATCCTTTTTTTGCACTTTTAAAAATTGTAGGGTAATGTGACGAACGATTTTCTTTTTAATGTAACTTCCCCAAAAATCAATATTTTTTAAAAGTGTAAATGCAGAAAGTTGCTTACATCTTTTGATCATATTTCTGTAAAAGTACGATTCGAAAATCTAAGGGAGCCAAATCCTACAGCGTTTGGCGTGAATCATCCTTTTTTTGCACTTTCAAAAGTTGCCAGATAAGGCGACGAACTAATAAATACACACTAAAACTGTATGCAGATGTGCGAATTATTTTTTTTTTCAAGAATGGATGAAAAATTACAATAATATAATAAAAAGGTAATTTTAAATTTAACAAAAAAATATTAATATAAAAACTTACAGAATTTGAACCAATCTGAGAATAATTGTTTAAAAAGTTCAATACCACGTCGTCGGATTCCTTTGAAACATCAACACTGGCTTCGTTTACTTTTTTAATGTAACGTCTAAGAGTGGGTTCCGAAATTCCTTGTTCATTTGCAACCGAATTAGTCGACCTACCATGGAGCTTTACTAATTTTATTGCCTGCAACACTTTTTCGAGTTCATTTTTTTTAACAAACTTTGATTTAACTGACGACATATCTAAAACAATACGAAAAAGCAATAAAACTTCATCAGTTAATGTTATTCGGTATTATAATAGTTTTTTTTACACATAATCAACGATAACAATTCAAATTCTTGAATAAAAAAAGTTCGTCACCATACCCTACAAAAAGTTCGTCACAATACCCTACAAGCTAGACTTGGAGCAAAAACGGTGTCACTCTTAAACGGTGCAAACAAAACAAACGCCAAGTACCAAAAACTGTTGAGAAAGATCTCATTTATACGTGCATACACTTACCTGATTTTATTTTTCACTCCTCTTCGCTCTGGCCCTGCTGAAACACAAGTAAATTGAATAGATTTGCTAGTTTGCGCACCACCTTTTTAGAAAAAATTACGTCACGAACAAATTACGGGACTTCTTATTAATATTACTGTAAATACATTGTCGACACGATAAGGGGAGACGACTACATTTATTTCGAATTTTTGTCGTGACGTCATATGTGAGATTCGACGAGTTCGTCACATTACCCTACTCGTCACATTACCCTACACTCCCCTACATAGGTATTAAACAATGCTCTGATTTAAAATAGCCATATCTGACTGCGACACTGAAATAAGCTAAATCCACCACATCTACACGTCATTGTACACGAACGTTTCGAAATTGTAATAGTCGGAACGCAGTATTAAAAGTCATTGGAACTTCGCCATTCTCATGTTTGTTTTGTGAAGTTACCTTTGCATTGCAATTTTCACATATGCACTAGAGGAGGAGAAACATCGATGTTCGCAAACATCGATGTTTTCAAAAAGAACATCGAGTAAAACATCGATGTTTTGAAAAAAATATAATTTTTTTTTGTTTTGTATTAGTAGAGAATATAGCGCAAGTGAACGACTTTTATTTTTCAAATTATAACATAGAAACATAGGCTTTATTCGCAATCAAATGAAAACAAAAGATCATCCGAATTCATATTCACATTATGGTACTTAGGATATTGATTATGGTTATAGGATAGATTAGTTAAGATCTTCTTTCGTTTTCGAACCTGGCTGGTATTCTGACGTTTTCACCACAAATGCATCCAATCGCTTTGGCTGCGAAACTTTTTGGGCTACTTCAATGCTCCTTAAGTGGTCCAACAAATTGGTTGCGTTGCCACCCGTCCTTAAAACTTTATCGCAATACATGCATATAGCTTTGTTTGCATCAGCAATTTTCCTGAAATGGTTCCACACATTGGAACATCCACGCTTCCTCTTCGAAGGCTGAGACGAGGATTCACAGTTTTCCTCAGTTGTTCCTGGAATTAGCAAAAGGTATTAGTAGGGAAAAATATATGTGTTAGTTTATAAATCCTTACGGTCTAGGAAGTTCTCCATGGTTAATGTCCACCGCTGCTTTCCTCCTACACCACCAGTTGAATATCTAAAAATATGTTAATATAGTAGATAGTTAAAATTATAAACACTTTTTTCGCATACATACCTTTCGCACGTTTCTCAAAAATTTGTGATGTGACAAAAACATCGATTGTGGGAAAAAAACATCCATGTTTCTAGAAAATTTTAAAACATCGATGCATCGATGTTTCTCCACCTTTAATATGCACAAAACAATTCGACTATGCGCGACAGACATGGCCGAAAAAGAAAATTTAAATGAGAAAGTGTTGCCAATAATATTAAATGGCAAATTTTTTAACCCGGACGGCAAGTGCGTGTTGTGTGTTAATAAAACAATAAAATTCGATAATAAATCGACAGGGAATCTGCACAAACACCTCAAGGTAAGCCTATGCGTTTTTTTATGTGTGTTCACGCCAAAAGGGCGTTTAATTTCGGCAGGCAGTGTCGAGCGGCAGTTTTCTCCAGATCTCCACATCTCGCTCGCTCGCACTGCCCTTCGCTCTCCCTCTCCAACTCTCCCCCAAGTCTCCGCTCCACTCTGGAGCCACTAAGCTTAGATTATTGTAGTTAGTTCCTTTTTACAAGTGTAATAATAAACAGCCGCACGTCGCGCAATACCCCGAAAAGTTCTCCCGTGTTTTCGATAATATTTCTACGCGGATGTCCACCGCCGCTTTTCCTGGGACTCATCATCGCTTCGACAATCAAGCCACCCCCGCCCCATCAATGTGTAAGATATGTACATATACATTATTTATGTACAATGTAGGGGAGAGTGGGGCAATTTCGTCAGCATTTTTTTAAAACTATTTTTTGTCCATCTTGAGATACGTTATCATATTTATATTTTTACTAGCTATACCCGGAGCGACTTCGTTCGCTTAAAATTAGTTTGGAGTACGGTTGTCAGGACTTTATGTTTTCTTATTAGCGCGTTTTTTTAAAACCTTTGTGTAAAACCCTTTTTAGAAGATCCTTCAGGAGCGAGAATCAGAAGGCTACTGGCAGAGCTATATAATAAATGAATTTGATCTATGTAAAAGTATTGAATTTGTATACATTCTATCAGTTACAATACTATCAATGCAATTTTAATTTGCGTACAAATGTACACTTGTTTGTAAATTGTTTCAAATTTGTTGTTTTGAATGAAACGAAAACATTTGTACACACACGAAAAGATTGGCATCTCATACAAAAATAGCGAAGTAACTTATTATTTTCCGATTCCACATTTGATTGATAATTATTAATTTTAAGCTCGACAAATTTTGCATTGGCTGAAAGGAAATTAATGATTTTATTTGTATTTAAGCACATTATCTACTTTCAAGTAGAAACATACACACAAATTGTGTGTATGCATGTATTGTACATGTATTGTAAATATAAACAAATCAAAACATATCCAAATATACAAATGTACATACGTATTTGATCAAAAGTTCGAATCTTAAGATTAATAATTAACTTGGAAACATTTTGTCTTTGCTTACAGAATTTGTAGTAATTTTTTATTTTCTTCCTTGGTGGAAATAAAATAAGGCTCTTACTTCTGCTACAAAATGAAAAATATTTTTTTAAAAATAAAAACTTAGCATTTGATCCACAGGACTGACTATTGATCGAAAATCATATTGATCGGAACAGCAGCTGAAGTTTTTAAAATCCAAAACAAATTTTAACTTAAATTGCCCCATTCCACACAGCACTACCCCTCCCCCTCGTCCGTTTCCTTGGGTGTTGCTCTCTCGGCCGTCGCTCTCTTGGCATCCGCTCTCTGGGTTTCGCTCTCTCGGCAGGCTCCCACAAAATGCAACGCGATAACTTCGAAAATCTAAATAAATTCGTTAAAAATACTTAAAAAAATGTTAAAAACTTGAAAAATAAAACTTAAGCATTTGGGCCATAGAATAACTAATGATTCAAAAATCATCTTGATCGGAACAGCGGTTTAGATTTTTAAAATCGAAAAGTTAATTTTAAATGTAGCCCCCAAATTATGGGGGATATCGAAATTTCTTTTAGATTTCTAATTAGGCCTTTTCAAGACCTAAAATTCTGCAAAATCAAAATTTCGAAATTCCAACCACTTTAGAAGTTAAGCTTAAGTACATATAATTATTTTTTGCTCTAAATATCGATGATGGAGCTGTTTGGGGCCACTGGGGGGGGGCATGTCGGATCTTAGTGGGCGCCTACTCCCCCAATGAAATACTGTGCAAAAATTTGGCTGCTGTAGCTCTTAAGGTTTGGGCTGTGGTCGTATCCCCTTAAAAATCGGTCTTTCATTTTATAATCGTTAGAGATTAGATTTTTAAAATCGAAAAGTTAATTTTAAATGTAGCCCCCAAATTATGGGGGATATCGAAATTTCCTGCAGATTTCTAATTAGGCCTTTTCAAGACCTAAAATTCTGCAAAATCAAAATTTCGAAATTCCAACCACTTTAGAAGTTAAGCTTAAGTACATCTAATTCTTTTTTGCTCTAAATATGGATGTTGGAGCTGTTTGGGGCCACTGGGGGGACATGTCGGATCTTAGTGGGCGCCTACTCCCCCAATGAAATACTGTGCAAAAATTTGGCTGCTGTAGCTCTTAAGGTTTGGGCTGTGGTCGTATCCCCTTAAAAATCGGTCTTTCATTTTATAATCTTTAGAGATTGTACATGTATTGTAAATATAAGCAAATCAAAACATATCCAAATATACAAAGATTAAGATTAATAATTAACTTGGAAACATTTTGTCTTTGGTTACAGAATTTGTAGTAATTTTTTATTTTCTTCCTTGGTGGAAATAAAATAAGGCTCTTACTTCTGCTACAAAATGAAAAATATTTTTTTAAAAATAAAACCTAAGCATTTGATCCACAGGACTGACTATTGATCGAAAATCATATTGATCGGAACAGCAGCTTAAGTTTTTAAAATCCAAAACAAATTTTAACTTAAATTGCCCCATTCCACACAGCACTACCCCTCGTCCGTTTCCTTGGGTGTTGCTCTCTCGGCCGTCGCTCTCTTGGCATCCGCTCTCTGGGTTTCGCTCTCTCGGCAGGCTCCCACAAAATGCAACGCAATAACTTAGAAAATCTAAATAAATTCGTTAAAAATACTTAAAAAAATGTTAAAAACTTGAAAAATAAAACTTAAGCATTTGGGCCATAGAATAACTAATGATCCAAAAATCATCTTGATCGGAGCAGCGGTTTAGATTTTTAAAATCGAAAAGTTAATTTTAAATGTAGCCCCCAAATTATGGGGGATATCGAAATTTCTTTTAGATTTCTAATTAGGCCTTTTCAAGACCTAAAATTCTGCAAAATCAAAATTTCGAAATTCCAACCACTTTAGAAGTTAAGCTTAAGTACATCTAATTCTTTTTTGCTCTAAATATGGATGTTGGAGCTGTTTGGGGCCACTGGGGGGACATGTCGGATCTTAGTGGGCGCCTACTCCCCCAATGAAATACTGTGCAAAAATTTGGCTGCTGTAGCTCTTAAGGTTTGGGCTGTGGTCGTATCCCCTTAAAAATCGGTCTTTCATTTTATAATCTTTAGAGATTGTTGAATGCGGTTAGCACCAAGCTTTAAAATGTAACATTCCCCTTTTTTTTAGTTACCTTGGTGATTTATAAAAAATTAAAAAGTAAAACCAATATACTGGGGCAATTCCGCCACATAGGGGGGTAAAATCGCCACACCACTGGGGCAATTTCGTCACATGTAAAAATTTAGGGAATTTACCGCCTGTAAATATGCTACACTGATCAAGCGTAGCATTTTTGTTGACGTTCTATATTTATTGCTGCTGCCGGTAGTCTGTTTGTTAGCCAGCTCGTCAAAAAAAAATATTTATTTAAAATAGGTGCGAATTTACCCCAAGCATAGGGTGGCGAAATTTCCCCACACAGTTTCATTGGTTGTGTCATGCCGTCTTGAAGGACTAAAACAAAAAAATTATATATTTTTACGACTTATGGATTCCGAGATATTGCAGGTGACGAAATTGCCCCAGTGACGAAATTGCCCCACTCTCCCCTACATACATATTTGAGAAAAAAATGTGAAAAAGGGTAAAATCGTGCGCAAAAATTCCGTATGTACGTAAACAAACGGCGTATACATATTCACAATATATAGTCAAATGTTTCTCCATACAGAATTTTTGCGCGCCAAATATGTATATGAGGGTTTTATAAATACATTAATGTAGTGATACGTGCATACAATTATTCATGTTTTAAAAATATATACACAAAATTATTCAAGCTTAAATTACTAAATAATTGGATTTAATTTCAACAACTTTAGAGGGTTCATCCAAGCAGTTACACGGACTACGAGGCCATGAAAGCTAAGAAAGCTAAGACAAATATGGAACTTTGTAAGGAAAATTCAAAATCGTTTTTCAGTTCCCTGAGTTCAGCCCAGGTAATTAAATTAATGACAAAATTGAATAACTCAATTTATAATAATGTGCGTTTATTTAAATATTTGCAGATCAATCAGAAATTGTGCGACTACATCGTGGCGGAGATGCTATCAATATCCCACGTTGAGAAAATATCTTTAACAGCGTTACATAAATATAAATGCATTTTGGATGTATTCCCAAAATATAATACAGTCTTGCCCAGCTCTGCGCCAGTTGAAAGATTGTTTAGTTGTGGAGGTCAAATTTTAACCCCAAAACGAAACAGGCTGGACGAGTTTTTCTAAGCATTTGTTATGTTAAAAAAAAAGATTACAATTAAATTGTGATTGAAATGAAAAGATAATGTTACATATTTTATAGATGACTAAAAACTGAAACCTAGTCTTATTTTAAGTTGAATTAATTTGCCAATGTAATAAACCAAAAAAAAAAAAAATATACCAAAAAATATTATAAAAATTAAAAAAAAATATATTTTTACCGTTTACCTTTACCTAGGTACTGGGACATTGAAGTACCTTTTCCTTACCTAGGTATTCATTTTTGCCCAATAGCTTTAACCTTACCTAGGTAAAACAAACGGTAACTATCCCAACACTGTTTCGCAAACTTCATTCCAGTATTTCTAAAGAAATACTCGCATTTGAGACCTCTACTTCCTAGGTCACAGGACTGTAACTAGTGCGCACCCAAACGGGTGCACGCCTGCTGTCGGAGAAGTGGGAGGAGATCGAGGTCAAGGTGGCCGGCATGTAAGCTGAAAGGCTATCAGAAGTGCCAAATGGTCCGATCCCCTCCTTCGACTCGTCGGACATGGTCAGGAGGCACCGGGTGATCAAGTGCGATGACTCGTTCTCAAGGTCCTTCCTGGCGGAATGCATAGCCAAGATTGGAAATGCATGGGACGACCTTAGTATTAGGCTCGTCCACGCCAGGGAGATTATAAGGAGGCCGCGGGCTCGCATTTGGTTGCCAAAGGACCAGACTGACCAAGGAAAGGTGCTGTCGCTGCTGATGGTTTAGAACCCAGAAGTGCACACAGAGGACTGGGCGATACTCAAAGTAGAGAAGGAGATGAAGACGAGCCAGCCGTTCCTCTTCCTCATCAACCAGCGCTGCCTGCCGCAGCATGAGAAGGCCGACTACACCATCCGGTACGGCTTACGGAAGGCCAAGATCAAGGTCTTCCTGGCAGAGCCGGATGCTGTTCTCGAGGAGGTCGATGACACCAACAAGCTGTTGGATGACCTGGTCATCGACGACAAGACCCCAGATCCCAAGCACTAGGGAATTTCGGGAATGGGAAGAGGTGTTAGACCTCACTTTACAGACATAATTTAGTAAATATAAGGTTGACAAGAGGATAGTGTCGAAAAAAAATTCCTTTTCATATCACAGGTAAATTTTCTTCGAAATTTCGATTCCGATTAGCAAACCGGAACCGAAACGTAACCCCTGTAGAACAAACTGGGACAAATTCGGTAAGACTGTCTACTCGAAAGTTAGTAACAGAACTCTGAGAAAGAGGGCAAGAAAAGCCTCCCAAGGAATGGGAGCCATACAAAGAAGCACAAAAAGCATATAAAAAAGCGATATACGCAGCCAAGAAAGACTCTTGGAGGACTTACTGCGAATCGCTCGAAAGCATAAAAGACTCGGCTAGACTAAGCAGCACAACTTTATTACACAAACAAGACGGATCGGCGACTACAACAGTGGAAGAATCCATAGAGACACTGGTGGATACACACTTTCCAGACAACCTCCTACACCTAGGAACAGCACCTACTGAAGGTCAGAGGGCTCATCAACCAACACACACAAAGGATATCATAACCATTGAAAGAATCGTACCGAAAAGGCAGATCCACAGAAACGGCACTACACGAAGTAGTCTGCCACATAGAAAAATCGCAACATTTTAACCAATACACGATGGCCACCTTTTTAGATATAGAAGGTGCGTTCAATAATGTAAGCCCTGAATCCATACTACGAGGGTGGTCCGATAAGTACTTAGCCTCACCGCCCGATGGCGCCACTATAGCAAGAAAACTTTTCTATCGTGTAGTACATTCTAGTAGACGTCTACTGTCGAAATTTCAGCCGAATCGGACTCGTAGCTTTGTTTTGCCAGCGTTTGGCATCATACGTGTTCGCGGATTTTAGAAAAATGGAGAAAGAGCAATATCGGTCTGTGATTCGATTCTTGTTTTTGGAAGGGAAATCACGCAGCGAAATCAAAGAGCGCTTGGATGCTGTGTACGGTGACTCTTCTCCTTCGATAGCGACCGTCAAAAATTGGTTTAACGAGTTTCAACGTGGTCGCACGTCGGTTTTTGATGAGCCACGCCCAGGTGCCCCGAAATCGGCTACCACGGAGGATAACGTCCAAAAAGTCCACGATCTCGTTTTGGCAGATCGCTGATTGAATATACGCGAGATAGCTGAGACAGTACGCATGTGAAAAGACCGCGTGGGTCATATCATGAAATTTTGGGCATGAGAAAGCTGTCGGCGCGATGGGTGCCGCGTTTGCTCACTCCGGACAACAAACGCAACCGTGAAACCAAGGCCAAATTGGTCGAATTGGGCTACGAACTGCTACCCCATCCACCATATTCTCCAGATTTGGCCCCGTGTGACTTCTTTTTGTTTCCAAACTTGAAAAAGTCTCTCGCTGGACAAAAATTTGCGTCGAATGAGGAGGTCGTCGCCGCCACAGAGGCCTATTTTGCAGACCTCGAGAAAACGTATTTTTCAGACGGGTTAAAAAAGTTGGAGCATCGCTGGGTCAAGTGTATCGAGCTAAAAGGAGATTATGTTGAGAAATAAATCGCCACTTTTCCAAAATTTTCGTTTTTCTTTTGGAGGCTAAGAACTTATCGGACCACCCTCGTAAGCTCCCTCAACTCGATCGGCATTGAAGGAGACATCAGAGCTTGGATCGGAGTTATGGTCACGAGCAGGACGATAACAGCCGAACTGAGTGGCACTTACCTCACACGCTTTTTGAGGAGAGGCACACCTCAGGGCGGGGTTCTATCGCCACTACTCTGGCTTATTAGCATGAACGACATATTGAGAGAGCTCAAAAGCGGAGAAGTTAAAGTAGTAGCCTACGCAGACGACGTAGTGCTGCTAGTATCAAGACCATTCCCTGATGTTATTAGTAACATAATGACGGGTGCCTTTACCCGACTCAATGAATGGGCAAAACCTGCGGACTAGGTATAAACCCGAGTAAAACCGAACTAATGCTCTTCACGCGAAGAACAAAGATCCCAACATACAGCAAACCAAAAATAGATGGATTCGGACTCGAGCTATCGGGTAAAGCTAGGTACCTAGGAGTGATACTAGACCCGAAGCTCTCGTGGAAACAGAACATCACGGAACGAGTAAAGAAGGCCAGTATAGAATTCTACTCGTGCAGGAAAATGTTCGGCAAAAACTGGGGTATACACCCTAAGATAACACAGGACAACATAATGGACTTTATTAAAAGGTGCAGACCTATTTAAAGGTACATTTTTACGAATGTGTCAGATGTTTATGTAAAATGGGATTTAAAAATACTTGTTACTTTTTAAGTTCTTATAGAAAAAATTATATAAATTCCATCCTTTGAAGTACAATAGTGGGATTTAACACAAAAATTCGGGACAAAACGCCTCTAGATGCCTGTCAAATATTTTTGGGCACACATTTTTCCTTGTATTTTTTAAGCCTGTTCACCGCATCAAGTTGGTTGTGATTAGAGGTGAACAAATGACTTCAATGGCTCATGGGCTTTGATTGTCTCAATTTATGATGGAACCCTAAATGCAATTATTTAGAAAAGAATCTAAGCAATTTTTTTGTATAGGTTTTACTATAATTGGCACAGACCCTCAAAGATATCTTAAATCTAAATATTAAATGTTGCTATTTTTTTCAAACCGCGATTGCACAAATACCACCGTTAAACGCGAAAACTAAGTATGCAGATATGCTTATATACGTCTATATTAACACAATTTAATGTCCATAGGGCTGCACCAAAAACACTGTCGGCCTGTGTAATATTATGGCTTTACACAGCAGTGGTAAGGCCAAATCTCACATACGGGGCACTACCGTATAATGGCCAGCCCTGACAAGAGCATACAATATTACTAAGCTGACAAGAATACAGAGATCAGCTTGCGCGGGAGCTACAGGGGCATTAAGATCATGCCCGGCTGCCGCGGTGAACACTATTCTGGATATAAGGCCTATAGAACTTTTCATAAAGGATACGGCAGCGCAGAGTGCGGCCAGACTGAAGGCAAGTAAATGCTGGAAAGGCTACCACACAGGGCACTGCCGTATCTTGGAGGACAGCAACTATCTGGCAAAGGACAAAACGGATTTTATGACAGCGGAGATAAGGTTTGGAAACGGATTCACGACTACCTTTCCAACGAGGGAAGACTGGGAGAATGACAGAGTAACCGGACAAGATGAGGTATCAGTCTACTCTGACGGCTCCAAGATGGACTGTGGTGTAGGGGCTGGAATTTTCGCTGAAAGCTGGGGGATAGAATAAAAATTCCACCTCCCAGAATCAGCGACAGTTTTTCAGGCTGAGGTACTTGCCATTTTAGAAGCAGCCAAGCTTTCGATTCAGCAATGCCTCAGGAATACCAAGGTAAGGATATACTCTGATAGCCAAGCGGCTATCAAATCTCTCGCAGCAGCAAGAACCAACTCGACACTAGTAGCCGATTCTAAGTCGGCTGTTAACATACTAGCAACAAGCAACCATGTACAGATAACATGGGTGCCAGGGCACAATGATATGCCAGGAAACGAAAAGGCGGATGAACTTGCACGAATGGGGTCGGCAGACGACTCCTATACAACTAGTCTACCTGAATCCACAAACACTACAAAACACAAGCCAGTAAAAGTTGGTCGGAAAAGCAGGGTCTCAGGAGATCAAAGCTCTGCTGGCCAACCGTCAATAGCAAGAGAACTCGAGAGCTAATAACCAAAAGTAAAGGGGATATTAGTAGGATCACGGCACTCATCACAGGCCATTGGGCCATTGGCACGCAAGCCAGGAAGATTGCAGAAGCTGCAAAGAAACAGACACACAGGAGACACCTGAGCACATTATGTGTCATTGCCCAGCACTAAACCACATCAGGGCGAAATACTTCGCGCCGTATCAGCTGGAATCATTGGGAGAAATAGGAAAGCAGAGAATAACTGCAATCCTAGGTTTTCTAAATGACGCAGGCTGGAACTGAAGAGAACGCGGACACAACAATTTATGAGGGTGTGGATCTAAACGGAGCTCAGCTCTACTTGGAGGTCCTTAGAGAGGACCTTACCCCTTTCTACCTACCTACCATGAAATTTTACTCGTTATAGACCTACTTTTACTTATTTTTATACCCGTTACTCGTAGAGTAAAAGGGTATATTGTATTCGTGCAAAAGTATGTAACAGCTAGAAGGAAACGTTTCCGACCCTATAAAGTATATATATTCTTGATCAGGATCACTAGCCGAGTCGATCTAGCCATGTCCGTCTGTCCGTCTGTCTGTCCGTCTGTCTGTCTGTCCGTCTGTCTGTCTGTATGAACGCTGAGATCTCGGAAACTATAAAAGCTAGAAGATTGGCGTTTTGCATGCAGATTCTAGGAGTTCCTACGCAGCGCAAGTTTGTTTCAAAAGGGTGCCACGCCCCCTCTAACGCCCACAATCGCTTATATACGATTTTAAAAATTTCAATATTTCGGAAAAGTAAAAATGCAGTTTTATTGTGTTTATCAATACCTATCGAAATGTAGAAGACATTTTTCAAATCGGACCATTCATTAAAAAGTTATACGCAATCAAAATTGTTCATATATCTATCTCCCTCGCACTCCCTTTAGCCCCAATAGATAGTCGGGACACCAACCCCAGTACAGCGTTCGCACTCCCTTTAGCTGAGTGACGGGTATTAGATAGTCGGGACACCAACCCGACTATAGCGTTCTCTCTTGTTTTTATTTAGAAGTTAGATTCGCCTAAATTCAAATTAATGATAACACTGATATCCTTTTCCTAAAAGAATATTTCATTTACACTAGTCGGCATAATTATTTTGACAAAAAACAAATGGTGCATATTTCTATGTAACCTTTTAATGGTTTAATATAACTCAATGATTTTTATTATTACCGTTACTCGTAGAGTAAAAGGGTATATTGTATTCGTGCAAAAGTATGTAACAGCTAGAAGGAAGCGTTTCCGACCCCATAAAGTATATATATTCTTGATCAGGATCACTAGCCGAGTCGATCTAGCCATGTCCGTCTGTCCGTCTGTCTGTCGGTCTGTCCGTCTGTCTGTCTGTATGAACGATGAGATTTCGGAAACTATAAAAGCTAGAAGATTGGCGTTTTGCATGCAGATTCTAGGAGTTCCTACGCAGCGCAAGTTTGTTTTAAAATGGTGCCACGCCCCCTCTAACGCCCACAATCGCTTATATACGATTTTAAAAATTTAAATATTTCGGAAAAGTAAAAATGCAGTTTTATTGTGTTTATCAATACCTATCGAAATGTAGAAGAAATTTTTCAAATCGGACCATTCGTTAAAAAGTTATGCGTGATCAAAGATTCTATCTCCATCTCCATTACACTCCCCTTTCCCTGAGTAACGGGTATCTGATAGTCAGGGCACCCGACTATAACGTTCTCTCTTGTTTCTATGTTACTTAGTGCTAATGTAAACTTAAAAATAATGAATTCAACATTTTATCTTATGAACTTAAAAAAATATAAGCTTAAGTAATTTTCATGTGGTGGCATAAGTATTTTGACAAGTATAAACTTAATGTATAAACTTAATATATTGTATTCGTGCAAAAGTATGTAACAGCTAGAAGGAAGCGTTTCCGACCCTATAAAGTATATACATTCTTGATCAGGGTCACTAGCCGAGCCGATATAGCCATGTCCGTCTGTCCGTCTGTCTGTACGTATGAACGCTGAGATCTCGGAAACTACAAAAGCTAGAAGGTTGAGATTTCCCACGCATATTCTTGGGCTTCCTACGCAAAAAAGGTGCCACGCCCCCCTAACGCCCACAATCGCTTATATACGATTTTAAAAATTTAAATATTTCGGAAAAGTAAAAATGCAGTATTATTGTGTTTATCACTACCTATCGAAATGTACAAGAAATTTTTCAAATCGGACCATTCGTTAAAAAGTTATGCGAGATCAAAGTTTCTATCTCCACCTCCCTCGCACTCCCTTTACCTGAGTAACGGGTATCTGATAGTCGGGGCACCCGACTATATCGTTCTCTCTTGTTTTAAATAAAATTATAAAAGTAAACTCGGATGCGTATTTCATAAACTTTTAATTCAATAGTATTGAATTTAAAATATTTGCTCAAAATGCTTCTGCTTTTAGAACTTTATTTTTTTTTGTATCAGTTTTGTTCAACTTTTTTTGCTAAAGTAAAGTACCATAAGCGTTTAAAACAAATTTTAAAAAACGAACAAAAAAAAATTAAAAAACGAACAAAAAAAACTACAAAACAAATTTACAAAACAAGCAAAAATACAAAAAAAATTAAAAAACAAACAAAAAACCTTAAAAAAAAAATAAAAAACAAAAAAAAATTAAAGCTAAAAACTTTGTTCATACACAATGTTGCTAAACATGACTAACACCAACAAATCAAGCATTATCCAAATTGGTAACTGTACCAGGCGCCCAGTTGCACCCACGGCTGGTAATAAGTACTGATCAGCATATTCTACAGAGTCAAGACAGGCCAGGCAGTCAGCACATTCTGCAGTGTCAGCCGAACAAATGTGCAATCTGTTAGCGTAATCAATTTCACTGACCTACTATAGAACACACCTAACTTTGCTATTCTGTCCACTAAACTTCCGCATCTCAAATTAGTATAAAAGCATGTACCAACTTCACAATAAATCAGTTATCAACCCATCTTATAACTCCGCGGTCTTACTTTCTGACCTCCGGGAAGAGGCCGCGTAACTCCAAAGCGTCTCCGTGCCGACAGTGCGAATTATCACTGTTCCTCGGTAGACCCGTCTGTGTGCTTACATTCGCGTAGGCACAAACAAATACCTATCGAAATGTAGAAGAAATTTTTCAAATCGGTCCATTCGTCAAATCGGTCCATTCGTTAAAAAGTTATGCGAGATCAAAGTTTCTATCTCCACCTCCCTCGCACTCCCTTTACCTGAGTAACGGGTATCTGATAGTCGGGGCACCCGACTATATCGTTCTCTCTTGTTTTAAATAAAATTATAAAAGTAAACTCGGATGCGTATTTCATAAACTTTTAATTCAATAGTATTGAATTTAAAATATTTGCTCAAAATGCTTCTGCTTTTAGAACTTTATTTTTTTTTGTATCAGTTTTGTTCAACTTTTTTTGCTAAAGTAAAGTACCATAAGCGTTTAAAACAAATTTTAAAAAACGAACAAAAAAAAATTAAAAAACGAACAAAAAAAACTACAAAACAAATTTACAAAACAAGCAAAAATACAAAAAAAATTAAAAAACAAACAAAAAACCTTAAAAAAAAAATAAAAAACAAAAAAAAAATTAAAGCTAAAAACTTTGTTCATACACAATGTTGCTAAACATAACTAACACCAACAAATCAAGCATTATCCAAATTGGTAACTGTACCAGGCGCCCAGTTGCACCCACGGCTGGTAATAAGTACTGATCAGCAAATTCTATAGAGTCAAGACCCGCCAAGCGGTCAGCACATTCTGCAGTGTCAGCCGATCCAACTACGCTAACCGCGACCATAATCAAAACATACTGACCTACTCCAGAATACAACCCATTTCACTATTCTTTACACTACAGAATACAACCCATTTCACTATTTTTTATACATAATTTCCGCATCTCCAATTAGTATAAAAGCATGTACCAACTTTACAATAAATCAGTTATCAACCCATCTTATAACTCCGCAGTCTTACTTTCCGACCTCCGGGAAGAGGCCGCGTATCTCCAAAGCGTCTCCGTGCCGACAGTGCGAATTATCACTGATCCTCGGTAGACCCGTCTGTGTGCATACATTCGCGTAGGCACAAACATTGGTGACCCCGACGTGATTTCACGTATTCCCGTGATTCAAATCAAGCGCAGTGCCTTCTATCAACCCGCAGTTCCCAAGTCGTAATCAAGTTTACAACCGTCGCCCTGCGTTGATCGTCCTGCCGCTACCTCCGCCCAACACGGTTCACAGCCGTCACTTAACCCACGCCCAACACGGTTTCCAGGCCGTTCTCCACATCATTGGCAACACGGTTCTTAGCCCGCTACATACGTCCGCGAGCCAACTTCCTGGCCGTCAGGACGAAGTTCCAGACAATTAAAGCGTCTTCGTGCCAGCAGTGCGAACTATTACTGTTCGGTTACAGACCCGTCTGTGTGCTTACACTCGGGTAGGCACAAACAAATTTGAGAGCTCCGGAAAGTTGGCCAATTTCAGCATTTTTCGAACTTTGAGGTCCTTTTGCTAAGAATCCTTGCGTCGGGGAACTTTTTGGAAAACGCAGTTTAACTTGGAAATTCGTACCGAATCCAAAAATATAGCACCCATCGAGGTAAATTTAAAAAGCATTAAAAATGCTGCACAGTGTAATTTGCCTTCCCTGTACTGATACCCTTTCTCCTTTAGTTCCTCAAACTAAAATAAGATGCTTTCGTAAAATAGACTATAATAAACTAAACTACATGATTTCGCAATCTAATTGGACTGATTTTCACAATTGCATGGATATTAAAAGTGCAATTGAACTTATCTATAGCGTTTTAAACACTTCCTCCAAAGCTAAACAGGCCTCCTTGGTTTAACAATGCTCTTCAAAGACTTAAAAATCTTTAATCCAACACTTATAAAAAGTATAAAAAATCGGGTAAGCCATCTGATTTTTCCAAATATGTGGTGGCTTGTTCAGATTTTAATGTTCTCAACAGTCATTGCTATTCTATGTATTTAAATCGATGTAAATTCGAATTTTCAAATGATACGAAGCAGTTATATAACTTTGTTAATGCCAAGCGTAAGTCTTCGGCATTGCCTTCATCGGTACTTTTAACCGAAAAGAGGCATCGTCGGATTCTGAAATCGCGGATTTATTTGCCGAGTTTTTCCAAACTACTTACAGTTCGGCTGCTTGGTCAAATTCTATCTACCCTTACCCCTTAAATAGGGCTAATTGTATTTTCACCCCTGTAATTACCGAAATTTCTCTCTTAAAGGATTTGGCAACAACAACGTCAACTTATTCTCCCGGTCCTGATGGACTCCCTGGATGTGTGCTTAAGTTTTGTGCTTCATCCATTTTTAAACCGATTCTTAAACTTTTTCATTTGTCTATTTCACCATCAGTTTTTCCAACTATCTGGAAGGACTCTTTTATTATTCCACTCCACAAAAAGGGTGCGAAGGCAGATGCCCAGAATTACAGAGGTATTTCTAAATTGTCGGCAATTCCTAAGCATTTGAACGTATTATTACTTCTCATTTGCAACATTTATGTTCCTCGCTAATATCACCGTGTCAGCATGGCTTTGTTAAGCGAAGATCGACCACCACCTTCATCAACCTTCTTGAATTGTCATCTATTGTATTAAATGGATTTAAGAATAAAATGCAGACTGACGTAATATATACAGATTTTAGTAAGGCCTTTGACTCTGTTAACCACTCTCTCCTTTTATTCAAATTAGATCAGCTTGGGTTTCCTCTAATCTATTAACTTGGATTTCAACAATAGACAATTCACAATAGACAATTAAAAATACATGCAGGTCAAAATACGAATAGTCAAGATACATAAAGTAAAACTAATTAGTTGCTAAGTAGGATAGTATTATTGATTTAAAGATAGGCAGTGAGTCGGTAGTTGATATTAGGTGATATAGTTTATTATAGTTATTGCAGAGTACTCTAAAAGGTTCATGCATTGCATAATTAGAGATACAATGATTTAAAACTAGAGGAATATAGTTTCTTGTGAATCTATTTGGCACATTAAAATGCAGGCGACCCAGTAACTCGGGACTCTCCACATCACCATGAATAAGATTCCTAATAAACGTAATACCAAGCATAGTTCTTCGATTAACTAGGATGGTAAGTTAATTAGAAGTAGTCTAATAGAGTAGGATGGCAGTATTAGGCTTGTATTTTTGCACAGACTCAATCCGGTCTATATGCACCCCATATTGGGGACTCCAAACTGGAGCGCAGTACACAAGAATTGGCCGGACTAATGAAATAAACAAGGTCTTAGTGACATAGGGATCATCGAATTCCTTCGACCACCTTTTGATAAATGCAAGCACACTCCTGGCTTTATTTACAATGGTAGTTATGTGATCAGAAAATTTAAGTTTAGGATCCATATAGACTCCAAGGTCGTCAGCATGCGTTATTCTGTCTAACCCACAACCGCTCAAAGTATAAGTGGAATAGTGAGGGCTGACACGAAAAAAGGTCATTAGTTTACACTTATAACTATTTAAATTTAAATCATTATTCATGCACCATGTTTGAAATGCATTGAGATCAGATTGTAAAGCTAAACTTTGTGCGGGTTCATTAAATTGGAGGCACAACTTAACGTCATCTGCGTACATAGGTACACGTGAGATCGTTAGGACTAGAGGAAGGTCATTTATAAATAATGTAAGCAGGAGCGGACCAAGATGACTTCCTTGTGGTACACCAGACGTAACTCGGATTAGGGATGATAACCAGTTTTTAAAAATGACCCTTTGTGTCCTGCCATTCAAATAACTTAAGATCCACCTAAGAAGATCATCAGGAAACCCTAAAAGGTCCAATTTCTGAACTAAAATCGGATGGTTTACAGAATCAAACGCCTTACTGAAATCAGTGTAAACCACATCACTCTGACAATTTTTTCTAAAACCATTTAAGGCAAATGAAGTAAAATCCAAAAGGTTAATTATCGTTGACCTACGTTTTATAAATCCGTGCTGACAAGAGGAAATAATAGACCTACAACTGTGTTGCAAATGGGGAGTAATAATGTTTTCAAAGAGCTTCGGAATAGCTGATAGCTTTGAAATACCTCTGTAATTACATGCGTTCAATTTGCTCACCTTTTTATGAAGCGGGATAACAAATTCAAATTTAAGTGTTGATGGGTAACTTGAAGATTTACGCTTTGTGTTAACAAAATTATAAAACTGTTTTGGATCCAGTGTAAACTGTGTCTTGCAACGAGCTAAATAGTTTTTGTAACACTGAGCGTTAAGCACGGTAAAATCCGACCGAGCACTTAAGTATCGGGAAAAGGCAGCTTGTGATCCGGAAGCTCTAAACTTTTTGTAGAGTCTAGACTTCACATTTTTAAGTCGTGGCAGCTCTTTACTTAACCACGGAGGTTGGTTAGAAATTTTAGGATAATACGTAGGAACGCATGTATCAAAAACTGCGTTTAATACATTATAAAATATATTAACAGCTTCAGTCACATTGGTACATAAGTACAGATAAGACCAATCCGAGCAAGCGATAAGGCTATTGATAAGTGCAAGATTACTTGAAATAAACTGGATAGCGGACAGATTATTTGCATATATTGGGAATACAGATGACGGCGGAATATAAGAACATGTTATGTATATAGAAATACCCGGAAGGGATAGTTTTACACACAGAAATTCAGTGTCCATTATTTCGTCGGACGTTATTTCTTCAGACGTTAATTCTGAGTCAACTGCAACTAAAACTCCACCTCCACGTCGGTAGGGACGATCAAGCCTGTACGTTGTGTACTTACTTGGAAAGAATTCAGAACTAAGAATTTCCGGTTTTAACCAAGTTTCTGTGATCATAATAACATGGGAAGACAAGGAAAAACTATCAGTATACAGTTTGGACAACTTACTTTGTAAACCTCTTGTATTCTGATAGGAAAGCAGAAGGAAAGAATCTAGTTTTTTGATACAGATAAAGATGAGGATATGGATGGCTCTTTAAAGGGATTTCCAACTTCCTTTGAACGAATTTGCTTTTTTCTCGCTTCGTACTCTTTAACAAAAATGCCTGCAGGCCAAAAATTGGCTGAGCACATCGTTGCAAAATGAGCACAGGGAACACCGATCTTAAATGATGATACTTCCCTTGCATATGGAAAATAAAATTGTTCAACCTTTAGATCATCAATCTGAACTTTGTTACGGATATAGGCCGTAATGTCCAGGGATGAAAGGTCAGGATTCAGCCGTGAAACAAAGATTTTTTTCCGCTGCGGTACACAGGTGACTGTTTTAGGTACCACGCATGTGACAGGTTTTGGTACTACAGCTGCACTAACAGTTCCAGTCGGTACTCCAGACGTTAAGTCAACATGCGGCGTTGGAGTCATTTCATTTTTCAACAGATTTTTCGGGTGTCTCATGCGGCAAAGTCTCACGGCCTTTATATTCGGAAACCGAATCTTTTTTAGCTTTCGACCTCAGTACCATTTGTGCGGCAGCTGAGATCGACTGCTGTGCTGCAGACCCGGGATCGCCAGAGAGAGTTTCACTAGCGACTACCGTGGGTTGTCTATCGACCGCGATCTTTTTACGCTTAGGAGAATCGGGCTCAGATAGCATACGGCTAGTGAGCTGCGACTCAAGCACCACAAGCAGATCCGTATTTCCACGGCTGTTTCGAATTAATTCCGTTACAGTGCTTTTTGTGAGCCGTCTTATAGAGATTGCCTGGGTTTCATAAGCAATCCATTCTTCACAATAGTAGCGCTAGCCACTTTTCATGTCGATTGCATCGCGAACAAGGTCCGAATAGCCAAGGCATTTAGCATGAAAAATACTGTCGCACGAATGGCACGGAATGCTCTGTTGTCCAGCCAAAATCAACGACTTGTATTTCTTTGAACAACAGAAAGCCATTATCGCGATATTCCGAACCACAGTGCAAAGAAAAAAAAAAGCTACGAGAGTAAAGAGCGGGAACATTGTTCTTCAGTTTGGAGTCCACAATATCAAGTCCACATCGACCGCATTGAGTCAGTACAAAATGAAGTTCTTCTTTTTGCCCTTCGTAGTTTGAACTGGGATGAAAACGTAAGGCTACCTTCCCACCAGAGTAGTTTACTTTTGCTTAATTTACCTATACTTGAAAACCGTAGAATAATGCTTGGTACTATATTTATGCAAAATCTTATAAGAGTTGATATTGATTCTGTAGAACTGGTAAACCGTTTAACTTTTAATGTTCCCGTTAGATCAACTTCAAAGTCTATCCCTGTATTAAAAACTAAAATTTTATCTCATTTGCTTCAATCTTAGTTGTAGCCTTTATAAACTTGATGTGTCCCGTTTCATGTATATTCCTCGCAAACTCGCATTTTTGCCTTAATTGGTAAAGGGTCCCGCGCGCAACAAAGCACGTGCTTGGTATCGTTGGGCCACTTGTTTGTACTGCTCGTAATGCATCAACGTCCATCATATAAAATTTCAAGATAATATAAGATTAAATTACATGGATACAGATTCCTTCATCTATACAATTAAGACTGATGACTTTTATAGAGATATTCGGGATGATATACAATAGAATTCAAATTTGATATATCTGGATATTCCGAAGAAAGAGCTAAATTATATAATTTTACAGCATTAGAATATCCAGATATTGAAAAATATAAAAAGGTTATTTTCACTGAAAAACGAACGTATGGCAGTATGTCAGTTTTTAGATCTAAAATGCATACCATAAATACTTACAAAATGACAAAAATAATTCTTGATGGTAATGATACGAAGAGAAAAGTTGAGGCTGATAAATTTTCCATACTCCCTTATCATCATAAGGTTTTATTAGAAAGGGAACTCATATTAAATGTTCAATTACTTGAGGGAGAGTCACTTGTTTTGGGGAGACAGGTACATAGATGAAATAGAAAGTCTTGAATTCCAGACTGAGAAACAAAAAACTTTACTCAACTGCCTAAAAAAGAAATAGAAAATGTTGAAAATGATTTACTTTACAAGTCACTTGACCTTGAAATGTTTTATAATGAACTACCTCCCGACCCCAAAAAACAGAAACAATTTTAGATTTAACGATAGAAAATATTTATATGATTATTAAGTTTGATAAAATGTGTTGAACAATAAAAATGAAAATGTCATATTTATATCAATGAATATATTTAATATTTGCGTGTATTGATGTTGTTTTGAATATTTGTTTATAAATTGGGGTTGTTTCAATATTTGAATATAAATTCGCGAAATTCGCGGTGCATAGGTGAGTGTATTTTATTTGATTGCTTTTGTACCCGTTGCCTATATAGATAATTCCACAGTTCTAATTGATGTGGTCTCATTTCAGCTTCAGGTTCAGAATCCCCGTCTTCAACAGGTTCATCTTCTTCTTCTTCTTCTTCTGCTGATTTTCATCTTTATACCCTTGCAGAGGGTATTATGATTTCAGTCAGAAGTTTGCAACGCAGTGAAGGAGACGTTTCCGACCCCATAAAGTATATATATTCTTGATCAGCATCACTAGACGAGTCGATCTAGCCATGTCCGTCTGGCCGTCTGTCTGTTTCTACGCAAACTAGTCGCTCAGTTTTTAAGCTATCGGGATGAAACTTTCCCAAAAGTCTTCTTACTATTGCAGGTAGTATATAAGTCGGAACCGACCGGATCGGACAACTGTATCCTATAGCTCCCATAGGAAGGATCGGAAAAAAAAAACGTTAAAAAAAATTCTAGCTTCGGTGTTTTTGGAAGTATTTCCTTCTAATCTTAGGAATATTAGTCTTTAATTATTTCTGAATGTCGAATAAAGTTTTATCAAAATCGGACGACTATATCATATAGCTGCCATAGGAACGATCGGAAAATTAATGGGAATATAATAGGAAATAAATTATTGCTTCGTTGGTTTTTATTGTATTCTCTCTCTCTGATCTGCAAGGGTATATAAGCTTCGGCTGGCCGAAGCTAGCTTCCTTTCTTGTTTTCATTTATATTGTTTTCCCTATCTGTTTTTAAGATAGTATCCCAACTCTAGTACATCAGGAGTAGTATCTCTATTTTCATTACTCTTACTGAACAAAGTCAGTTGAATTAAAACTATATTTAGTTTAAAAAGCTTGGAAAAAAATTATATCCTAAAAGATGAACATATCCAACTGAAATGAGAAAAAGAGCGAAAAGAAAATAGAATTAATAAAATTAAATATTAATATTTACTAAAGTAATTTAACTCACCTTTTGTTTTGCTTAAAGTTGTGCATGCGGGTCTGAACATATTTATTTTTCTGTTGCTGAGTTGAATAGTATGTGGAGTATATATATTTTTTTTTATAATCCGAATAAGAGTTGCTCTATAAAATATTATCTTTAGTATTTTCGTATTTTTTTGAAAACCCCAACCAACGTACACGGACTCTATTCCCGTCTCTTTTTAATATTTTTTCCACTAAATATTTGTCTGGGAAACGAGTTTTTTTCAGTTCTTCTTTGTAGAAACCACCTTGTATTGGAATACCTTCGAAGCCTTCCAACAAGTATGTGGTAGGGTATGTGTTTCTCGCACTTATTCTTTTAAAAATTTCTGAAGTCCAATTCGGTGTACAGCCCTTTTCAAACACATGTTTATATTTACTGATGCGTACATAATCTCCATTACGCAATTTTCCCACACTTAACATTTTGAGATGATTGTAGGCTGTTTTCAAAATGTGTTTTTTATTGGAAGAATTGACGTCAATTGGGGCGACCTTAATTGTTCTATGTGGTCTTTTGTTGTATATATCAATTAATTTTTTATACATATCAACCCACTTGTATGTTCCGCTAAAACTAAATTCACGCCACATAAGTTCCTTCAAACTTCTGTTGAAGCTTTTCAATTGAAAAGTTAGAATAATGGTTAATTCCATATTGTTTCATCAACGCGTTAAATTGTTTGTTAAAAAATGCAGTTCCATCATCCGTTTGTAAATTCTTTGGTGTTCCACGTCCTGATTTGAAAATTTTTCCATTGCCATTGAGACATCTTTAGCGCTTTTTGATTTTAATGCTTCTCCCCAGGCATATTTGCTAAAACAATCTACAACAGTCAAAATATAAACAAATCCTCCGTTAAGCTTTGAATTCTTTCCCATTTCCACTAAATCTGCTTGCCAGAGATCATTTATACCCTTTGTCACTACCCTTCGACGTTTAAAATTACGTCGACACGGAGCATGAATTTCTTTAACAATACCCAATTTATCACTCATAGTTTTTGGTACTAGAACTTTCTTACTATTGGAGTTGCAGTACCTTCTATTTCAACTGTCTGTGATTTTAAAACTGATTTTGGTTGAGTAACATATTTATAAACATAGTTTTCAACATTAGTAATCTTTGTTAACATATTGGTTAGAATTTTATGAACATTATCAATCCTCCCATTATTAACTTGAACTAAATTTTCCAAATAAGTTATTTTAGAAAGTCTTCGATTAAGGGATGTACTTAGTTTCGTATTAAGGTCTTTCTTTAACGTCTCCAAGTTATCATAGACATATTTTTTCGTCGTTGCATCCGAATAATCTATTGGGTTCCCACAATTTTTAATTCGTTTCTGTTGGGTATTCAGGTTATCGTCGCCATCAATGTACAACCCCACAACAGTTTTAATATCTCTTTTTAAAATATTTGAATGCTCTTTTTCGTCTGAAAAGTGACCAAACTTGTCGACAGACATTTTGTTTATAAGGTAATTTAAAGTTTGTGTACCTTATTTATTCAATTATTATATAATTTTTGCCTCTCGCAGTTCTTCTATTACATACATGATCTCGGTATTCTGGTTAGTGTTGCCAGCGGCCTTTGAGGCTATTAAAAGTTGCAATCTTTCAACTAATTCATTGACATCATCCCAATAAATATAATTGGGCTTTGCTCATTGTAGGGACATGTATTCAAATCCCTTTTTATTTGATTTTTTTTGGTTTTGATTGAATTGGGGTGGATATAGCTGAAGGAGGTATATTTTCATTACTCATGAACTTTTTAATAATGTTTGGATACTTGTAACCTCTAGTTCCTTTTATTCGCTTATTTGGATCAAAATCTATTCTGTGTGCACTTGTCTCAGTAATGATTTCTTTATAATTTTTCAAGTCTGTGGCACTGAATTGTGTGGGTTTATTATGAAAAATAAGAGAATAAAGCCCAGGAGTCAAATTCCACGTGCTTCCCCTTGATAATTGAACTTTATTATTACTTATATGTAATTCACTATTTCCCAAATTTAAGGATTTGGGGGTTGATGAACTTTTTCTAGGCCCATAAGCCTTATCCAGAACTTTATTTCTCGATAGACTGCTAATATTAAAATCATAGTCTGCATCGCAGTCTGCAAATAGACTGCTAGCATCTGCTTCTATTTCTAGCGGTGTTTTTAGTGGTGTTTCTAGCGGTGACTCCGGCTCTGATCCCAATTCAATATGTGACTGTGAAAAAAATTTATCATCTGAGTCACTAGTAACATCATCATTATAAATTTTTGTTTCTTCATTTCGCATATGATTATCATCATAATCATAATCATTATCATCATCGTCGTCATATCTTAATTGATGTTTCTTAAGCTTTTTACTGGGGGTTTCATTTTTAAATATTTCACTTTTTTGCTTTAGAACCGATGATTTATCTTCGTTTGTATTCATAAACTTTCGTTTTTTATTTTCACTAACTAGTTCATTTAAGGGATTTTTTATTGGCTTAAAAGTTTCTTCCAACTCGTAAGCATTTTGTGATTTAAAATGTTTTAGATCATCGAATTTTATCTTCAATGCATTTCTCGTTTTAGTTAGCTGACTTAAAATAAATTGACTCATTTTGTCTACTCTCAAAACTTTCACCAACGTCAGCACAAAACATGAATTACCGGTGCATAAACTATACTTTACAGGGTTACATATTATACTAATGAAAGTTATAAAATATATAAATTATTTATATGTTTATATTTTTTGACTGAAAAAGAATCATTACGAGTAACGGGTATTACTCGTAGAGTAAAAGGGTATATTGTATTCGTGCAAAAGTATGTAACAGGTAGAAGGACCCTATAAAGTATATATATTCTTGATCAGGATCACTAGCCGAGTCGATCTAGCCGAGTCGATCTAGCCATGTCCGTCTGTCTGTCCGTCCGTCTGTCTGTCTGTCTGTATGAACGCTGAGATCTCGGAAACTACAAAAGCTAGAAGGTTGAGATTTCCCACACATATTCTTGGGCTTCCTACGCAGCGCAAGTTTATTTCAAAAAGGTGCCACGCCTTTAACGCCCACAATCGCCCACTAACGATTTTAAAATGTGTCTGGCGCCCACACATTTAAAGCTTTCCGAGAAGTATAAATGCAATTTTGTTGTGATATTTATACCTATCGAAATGTAGAAGATCGGACCATTCAGTAAAAAGTTATTCGCAATCAAAAAAATGTTATGTATCCATCTCCCTCGCACTCCCTTTAGATGAGTGACGGGTATTAGATAGTCGGGACACCAACCCGACTATAGCGTTCTCTCTTGTTTTACTTTTGTAGTTGTTGACATTTCCCTTCAAATAAAAGATGTTAGAGTATGTGTGAGTGTGTGCGTGTTTTATTGAGTATAATAAATGTTTGAGTATGTTTTTTCGGTGTCAAAAACTAGACTATCAAGATGGGTCGTATGCACGCTCCTGGCAAGGGTATTTCCCAATCAGCCCTCCCCTACAGACGCACTGTCCCATCCTGGCTGAAGTTGAACGCCGAGGATGTCAAGGACCAGATCAAGAAGCTGGGCAAGAAGGGTCTGACGCCCTCCAAGATCGGCATCATCCTGCGTGACTCGCACGGAGTTTCCCAGGTGCGTTTCGTCAACGGAAACAAGATCCTGTCTACTGATTAGGTGTCGCACCCAGCACTTGGAACTAGGTGGACGGCGGAGAATGGTGCGCAAGATGAGGATCTGAAGACTAAAGCGACAGCCTCTGTTGATTGCGATGATAGATGAGTAACAGTCAGTTATATTCTGAGATTGAGACTGATTTTATTGAACAAACTTAACGGTATTTATAGGTACAAAAGTGTTTACGCTAACAAAAATATGTAGAAAGGGGAAATGAAATTACAGCTATTCTTCATAACTCGCAGTGGGTTAAAGTGCTATATGCAGTGCTGAGTTATTGCTCTATTTCCGAATTGTGGAGTCAGCTATTTTCGCTGCGTCGGCAGATTGATGACTGTTAAGCATACTGACGGTCGAGCTGTATAATTGCAGTATCGGCAGCAAGTCTTATGATATATGATTCTTTGTTCGACATTCGTAATTGCGATAATACTTATATTATGTAACTCGATGAGTCTTAACATTCTCCCGGCCGTTGAACAGTTGTTCAACCATCGCTAATGTTGAACGCAAAACTGCTTGGGGTAGATTCCGGTGCTTGCTGCTCGTCGTTCTCTTTCTTGTTGCCGGTACGTTGTCGTGGATTCCAGTTGACGAATCGCTTTCGGAGACTATATGCAATGATTAATATTATTGATATTACTAACGCAGCATACGCGGCTACTTGATGATGCTGCACGGTGGTGAATTGATTTGACCATGCTGTGTCCTTTAGCTTAGCCAGCCTTTGTTGTAGACGATCCAGTTCGTCTGTTTCAGATGGTTGAGTTGCAGTCTCTCGAGCTGACTCTGATGTATCTTCCACAACGGGTGTTGTTATATTGCCAAAACGAATATACGCTAAATGTGATTCGGTGATCAACGTGCTGAATGTGCTAATACTAATGTTGGCGGTGTCTGTGCAGCCCGGGGACAGAGACAATAAGCCCGATCCATCCAGGTGAATGGTGGATGGTATTCCCTTGCCTACAGCTTGAAGTTCTATTTGGTTGTGGGTCGCAAACATCCATCTGTTTCGTTGATGCGTTCTTAACCAAATCAACTCTGCTTTCGACTTAATAGTCTCACAGAGTGTTTCAGATTTGTTGTTGAATAGCTGAAACTCACACCGATTTTCAGCGTGGAATGCGGCTTGATGGTTAAAACAAATGTGTTCGTTGTTGGATAATACTAGACATTGCTCGAACTCATCCTCAGTAAGACCCATGAATTGATCTCTGTGGGAATTTACAGCTATGATGGGTGTCTTAATGTCGAATCGATTCCAGTCTCCTGATTTCCACGTCGGGATGGGAATGATACTGAAGACTTCCTGCTGCGCTGTTGCTACCAGAGGCACTGTTATTTTGAACATAACATGATCTGTAGTTGTGGTTCCCTCAGCGCGCATGATTTTATAGAGTTCCATTACATTTTCTGATGAGACCGGCAACATCTGATCCGGAAGTAGATGATCCCGAATTTTGTCTAATTGGTGTCTTAGCTGCCTAGGAGTTACCAGCATGGGACTGATGGTTCGATGACGAACGTCGGTAAGAACGCTGGCGATTTCCGCTTGCATCCGCTGCATTCCAGTTGCCAGTAGAGTTAGCTGGGCAGTTAAGATTACAAATGCTTGCTGTAAGTGGTCGCCTTGATATCTGCCTCGTTCCTTGTTGAGGGTTGCTAGTTGATGCTCCAAATTTCTGTTGCGGTTATCAGTGGATGACTTGCTTTTTCTGACTACGTTTATTGTAGAATCCAAGATCGACGTGTGGTTTTTGAGTAGCATCATCAACACGTCTTCTCTAAATTTCACCTCATTTATGACTTTGGCCATGTCGTCTGCGTACCTGGCGTCAAGTACACCAAATAGTAAGTTAGCCACGTTACCTACTATATCAAGTGGTGATCTCCGCTGTCGGGAATGGTTAATCAGATAGCTTCCTTCTTGTAGCTCGCCATATATATGTTGAAAATGCTCAAATATAGAGTTGCATGCGTTTTCGTTATGCAACTCAGAACACTTGTGCCTGAGCTCCTTGATCCCAGTGGACAATATTCTCATATCGCTCCAATATGGTTTCAAATCATAATAGGCAATTATGGTCCATTCCGAAATTGCCGTTATTGACGTGCCGAGTCGTTCATAGAATATTCCGGGGTGGTCAGTGCTACCGGCAGGATCAACAGCAGCGCCAGTAGGACTGAGACTGTGCTGCCCATCACTACTTTTTTCCGACGTACAGGTGGTTCATCAGGTTCCAGACGGGATTCAGCTTCGGGCCTTTGGCGCTTGCCACCGCTCTGTTCTGGGAATAATAGCGCCAACCGAGTGATGGGCCTCTTAAATATCCCAGATGCTGTTTTTACATCAACAACCCGAACGCGATTATCCGCACCATGATAAGTTTTAATTACTCGACCCAGTGGCCAATTCATTACTGGTAAATTATCTTCTTTTACCACCACCATTAGTCCTTCTCTGACGTTTTGTGCTTCTGTCTTCGTGAGTTTAAGATTGCTTCAACTTCAATTATTACTGTGTTTAACTCTTCAAACGTCAATGACGCCGTAGAGCTGGTTGTCAATAACAGTTTTTTGGCGGATTTTACGGCTGCCTCCCAAAGGCCTCCGAATGATGGTGCTCGTGGCGGTATGAATTTAAAGTCAACTTGTCTTCTGCTACATTGACTTATAATTCTATCCATAGCCCTTTCCGTGAAGAGTGTCGTTTCCAATTCCTTAAGCTGGTTGTTAGCCCCAACAAAATTAGTTGCGTTATCGCAATGGATTGTCTGACATCTGCCGCGGCGGCTCAGAAATCTCCTTAAGGCCGCTAAGAATGCGTTTGTGGTTAAATCGCTTACCAATTCAAGATGCACGGCCTTTGTGGAGAAACAGCAAAATACGGCGATGTATGCTTTGTCGGGTCTTTTTCCTCGGATTTTGTGATGAATCCAAAAGGGACCACAATAGTGACTAGTTCAGCTGGGAGGTCTCCCATGATCTGTTGCATCAGCTTGGGCCTTGCTCTAGTGCATCTCACACAGTTGTGAATAATGCTTCTGGACATGATCTTTTCGTTGAGAACCCAGTACTGTTGTCGCACGATTGCTCGTAGTGCTTGAGCCCCGCAGTGCATGTTGTCCTCATGCGTCTCTCGTAGCAACATTTTTACAATAGGATCATTGTACGGCAATAGAATCTGATGCTTAGATTCGTAGGGAAGTGCAGAGTTTTCTAGCCTTCCTCCAACTCTTATAAGACCATCATTGCCAAGTATGGGAGATAGTGAAACTAGTCGATTTTTCTTGTCCACCGTCCTATAGCTCTGCAGCTGGATTAACTCTGCAGCGAACTACACTTGTTGGATGGTACGTAGAATCACAATTCGGGCTTGATGCAATTCCGCGGTGAGTATCGTTGATGTTGGCGATCTGTTAGATTTGTAGCAGAACCGTAACATGTACGCCACTATTCGCTGCAATTTGTAGAACGAATTATTGTGCTTACAGCTGTAGATCTCTTCTCCGATTGTGGTTGGGGAGATCGGTAAACTTATATATTTTGTCCTCCTTTCTAGATCGCTCGGCTTGAGGTCCGGAGTGCTGGTCCACTGGCTTGACGATCCATGTAGAAATAGTGGCCCATAGAACCACAGATTATGGTCGCCTAACTTGCTGGCGAAGATGCCTCTTGACAGAACGTCAGCTGCATTGTTTGCAGATGACACGTGACGCCATTGCGCTTGGCTTGTTATTGCCTGAATTTTGGCTATTCTATTGGTCACAAATGTGTGATAGGTAGATGCCGCAGCATTAATCCATGATAATACCACCATGGAATCACTCCAGTAGTATCCTGCCACGCTGCTATCGAACGATAGGTCCTTTCTGACCTTGTCGCTTAGTTCAGCTCCTAACACTGCAGCACATAGTTCCAATCGGGGTAGTGTCTGCTGAGACCTGGTTATTTTTGTATGTTGCCCGAACGTAGATTGCTGCTCCGTACGCACGTTCCGATGCATCAACAAAGGTGTGCAGCTCTTGGGTGACTGGAATTTTTCCATCATATATGAGACGAGGAATCGTTATCGTATCCAGGGTTAAAAGATCATCCCGGTAATTTTTCCATTCTGTTTGAAGATCCTCTGGTAACTCATCATCCCACTCAAGTTTGGTTTCCCAAAGTTGCTGCAAAAAGATTTTTGCTTTTACTACAACTGGTGCAAATAACCCTAAGGGGTCAAAAATTTGTGCCAATTCCGAGCAGACAACTCTTTTCGTAATCTTGGTAGAGTGGCTCTTTTGCGTCCTTCCGCATAGGTGATCTTTCTTAGGCATCCAAATGAGACCCAGCGTTTTTACGCTGTAATGTTCAAACGATTCATCTAGTTTGACATCACTAACAATGTCTTCCTTTGGAATTCCTTGTAACAATTGTTCGTTCTTTGAGCACCATTTGCGGAGTTTAAATCCATTTGGAACTAGGATTTTGTTTAGCTCATCGCGAATTTGAATGCTTTCGGCAATTGAATTGGATCCAGTGAGGCAGTCGTCCACGTAGAAGTCATCTCGGAGTTTACCTGATCCCAAGGGGTGAGTGGCCTTTGATATGAGTGCTAAATGGTTTAAGCATTTTGTTGCCAGAAACGGAGCGGAGGTGGTTCCGTATGTTACAGTCTTCAAGCGATAGTACTTAAGATCCTCTGATGGATTACTTCTCCAGACGATGAGCTGATAAAACTGATCATCCGGGTTTATCCAGACTTGACGGTACATTTTCTCTATGTCCGCTGTGAACACATACTTGTGAGTTCTGAAGCGTAAAAGTATCGCGAATAACTCACTTTGTACGGTTGGGCCGGCATGCAAGATATCATTGAGAGATTTTCCGCTCGATGTTTTGCATGATGCGTCAAATACTACCAGTAATTTTGTGGTAGTGCTGTCCGGTTTGAGGACACAGTGATGAGGTATGAAGTAATGACTTTTGGGAATCTGTGCTGGACCTACACTTTTCATGTGTCCCAATTTTTCATACTCATCCATGAAGGCAGAATACCCTTTCCAAACTTCTGCTGATGTTCTTCGCTCCAATGCGAGAAACCTTTTCGTAGCTATTTCCCTTGACTCCCCCAGGGCTGAAGATTGTTCAGAGAACGGGAGTTTTACAATGAATTTTCCATCTGCTGCTGTCCTTAAATTTCCCATGAAATGCTTTTCGCAGTATGCTTCTGTGGGAGACCGATGTTTTTCGGTTGTGTCCAAGTTTTCCAATGTCCACAATTTTTCTGTTAAATCGTTGGTTTCTTGTATGGAATTAATCGCGCAGACGGCAGACGAACTGTCAGTAGCATTCACCTTACCAGCTACGATCCAGCCAAACTTTGTGTTTTGCAGAATTGGACCTTTGATGGTGAAGTTCTTCTAGTTTGGGAGCAGCAAAGAATAATAGTGCTCTGCACCAATGAGCAGGTCTATTTTTCCTGGTTTGTCAAAGTTGGGATCCGCCAAGGCCATTCCCTTGGATAACTTTGTAGCCGCTAGCGAAAGTGGCTGGGCTGGCTGATCAGGTATTATTTGGGGAAACACAAAAGCTTCAATCCGTTGTGTGAACCCACTATGAAGTGATTTAACTAGTATGTTGACTCGTGCCTTACTAGTTTTCGGGAGTCCTCCAATGCCTTCAATTCGTAACTTAGCATTGTGAAGCTTTAGTGATAACATTGAAGCCATTCGCTCTGTAATCAGATTTATCTGTGATCCAGAGTCCAGTAGTGCTCTAAAGTTTGCACACTGCCCATTGTTGGCCTGTACTGCAACCTTAGCCGTGGCGAGTAGATTATAATTCTTATTACTCGCCGCACCTACAATTGGTGTACGAGGCTCTACTGTAGTGTCGAGATGAAGCAGAGTATTGTGATCCTTCTTGCACTTAAAACACTTTCGACTACGGCAGTCCTTTGTTTTGTGATCAGTACCGAAGCATTTGACGCACATTTTTTGTTTCAGTACCCAATTTAATCTTTCAGATGTGGGCCTAGATCGGAAGTCTTCACATCTATATAGGGGATGGGCTTCCTTTTTACAGAATTTACATGCAGAGAACTTTCCAGTTGTTGACGACGCACACGTTGAGTTCTTTGGCTCTCTTTTCGACGATTTTTCCGATTTTCCTGTGTTTAGAACTCGTACTCTTTGATCCAAAAAATCTATCATTGTATGTAATGGTTGGATCTCAGTCGCGCTTCCAAGTGATTGCTCATACAAAGCCCGGTTATTCATGTCGAGCTTGTCTGTCAGGAGCACGACTAAAATTGGATCCCATGTGGATATGTCGATGCCTAGGCCCTTCAAGGAGGCGAGAGACTCAATCGTTGTTATATATAATTCCTGCAATGACTTTGCGCTATCACAAGATGCCTATTGATGCAACAATTTGCGAATTACAGTATTTGCAAGCTGTCTTGGTTTGTCATACGAATCAACAAGTATTTCCCAAGCTTCTTTATAATTGTCTTTCTTGAGTTCTATATGCCGAATCAACCTTTCTGCATCACCGGTAAGTGCGGTTTTTAGGTACCACATTTTCTTTATGGTGGGCATGTTGGTTTCATGAACCATGCATGAGAATAAATCGAAGAATTGTCTCCATTTTAACAGTTCTCCATCGAATTTCGGAATGTTTATTCTTGGCAGTTGCACATCAGTGCTGTTTGTGGCAGATGCACTTGGCCCAGCCATGAGCGCCTTTTGCACTTCCACTTGTAACGTCCCGTAGGCTTCCTTGTTGTAGCCCTTTTCTATCGGGTTGTCAAATTCTTCATCAATTTTTAACTGGACCTCTTGTACTTGTGCCCACAAAGAACATATGAAGTTAGTGGAGGCTTGACCCTTTACCGTCGCGTACTCCTTTAGCGCCATTCTAAGGGATTCAATAACCTCTCCTTGGCGTCGGCATAGTGACGCTAGCCTTTTGTCGCTGACTTCTGTCATGGGTGGCTGCCAAGTCTTGACCGAACTTTCATCCTCCTTGCTGCTACTGGCTAGGAGTAAGTCAAGACCTTCCTGAAAGATCTTGGTATATTTCTCGTAAGTCGATCGAAGATCGTTTGCATACTTCTCGTACTTAGATCCCTTCTGTGAGTCTGGCAGATGAGTCTCATTTTCTTTAAACATCTCCCAGGCTTCATTAATTGCCAATAATCGGGCTTCAAAATATTCAGGCTTTTGTTTCCGTGCAGGTCCATCTTTCTTGAAATTATTGATGCACCTAGCAATGTCATTGCCTAATTCTTGTTGTGCATTTAGAATCTTTTGAATGTCCGATGAAGGATTCTCTTCACCCATGCTGTTAACCATTTTGATCTTGTTCTGTGTTTCTGACCCGGTGGGAGTATTTTATTCGCTTACGCTGGATACGCTCCGATTCGCAACCAGATTTGGTCAGAAAATGAACAGTAATGGTGGATAAAGGTGGTCGCCTTGTTGACCGGTCCTTTATTGATCCTGAGTCGATAGGTTCGATCTCAGGTGTCCCTCTGTGGCCACGATGGCACTTGCTGTGAGGATGGTGTTGGTTATCAAAGTGTCGCGTGTTGACAACTTTGAGAATGTGTCCGGGATTGGATTCACGAATCCTTTCCTGCTGGGATCACAAACGATTTTATCAAATCGTTGACGGAACTGGTCGCCTTGTTGACCAGTCTTCCAACTTCCTGAGTCGACTTTTCTCAGGTGTCCTTAATCTGTCGCCTTGTTGACGACTTGGGCAAAAGGACTCGTATGGAAGATATCTCCAACGTTGTGTTCTATGGTGTGATCTCTTGGTGAGATCACGTCGGGGTCACCAAATGTTAATACGTTATCCTTAGCGTGAGTGGCGTTACTTCGCCTGGTCACAGGAATTGTGTATCGGGGGGTTGGGTAGTATACAGCACATAAACTGTCTACTGATTAGGTGTCGCACCCAGCACTTGGAACTAGGTGGACGGCGGAGAATGGTGCGCAAGATGAGGATCTGAAGACTAAAGCGACAGCCTCTGTTGATTGCGATGGTAGATGAGTAACAGTCAGTGGTATTCTGAGATTGAGACAGATTTTATTGAACAAACTTAACGGTATTTATAGGTACAAAAGTGTTTATGTTAACAAAAATATGTAGAAAGGGGAAATGCAATTACAGCTATTCTTCATAACTCGCACTGGGTCAAAGTGCTATATGCAGTGCTGAGTTATTGCTCTATTTCCGAATTGTGGAGTCAGCTATTTTCGCTGCGTCGGCAGATTGATGACTGTTAAGCATACTGACGGTCGAGCTGTATAATTGCAGTATCGGCAGCAAGTGTTATGATATATGATTCTTTGTTCGACATTCGTAATTGCGATAATACTTATATTATGTAACTCGATGAGTCTTAACAGAAACTATTTTATAGACTAAAAAAAAAAAAAAAAAAAAAAAAAATGATAAGTGAAATAAACAATTCTATTTAACTCCAGTTGAAGGGAATCATTGTTTCTTTTTCGAACTCGATATTCCTTGTCCCTGAGAAACTTCAGATGGACATCTTTTATAGCGTTATATCTCTTAGGTAGATATAGAATATATTTATCAAGTTCCAAGGCAATGGAGTCCCCATAAACAGTTTTCTTCCTCTGCGCATTCATAATTGGGTAGCTGACGTTCATACCCATCTTATTTTGTGATAGCAAGGGCTTTAATGCTTGCGTGTTGAAGTCCTTTAAAACCTCCCCACGAAGAATTTCCTCCTACACAATAGCGTCCAGATCATTTTCTGTTGGAATTGGTTGATTTATGATGTTGATGTTGTGGTTGGTTTGAAGTTTGTCCTCGAAGAAGGTGGTTTAAGTGAGAAGCAAGCTGATTGACCTGACAAGTTTATGTTGTAATAGGTCAAACGCACTCTGAATTTATATATTGATAGTCTTTCTTTTATTTCACAACCGCTTCACTCGAAGGTATAACGCAGAATGATGCCTCAGTCCACGCTTTCCCTTGTGCTCGCTCATTCGTGTGAGCGAGACAGATATATGTACAATTGATCTCTTATGTTAAAGTACATGAAAGAAAGGGATGACCACATAATATTTACAGTTAACTAGACTTAGGTTTTAGCGCTTAATTTAAGGAACAGTGAGTTATGTAAGAATGTATGAGTGTGTGTAAGTGTAGTTATGTGTGTGTATATGTGGTTGTGTGTGTAGTTATGTGTGTGTGTGTAGTTATGTGTGTGTATATGTGGTTGTCCTACCACAACTCGGCCATCCTGACTGAATGATCTCCTGATCACTGTGAAAATTTACAATAGTTTTATGCTTATATGATAGGTTACAATTTGGAAACTTTATTATTATTATTTTTTCTTAATTATTAGAAATTTTTACTTAAGTATATTTTACAATAGGTTTATTTTTCCTTGATGCGAATATGAACTGTTATCCTTTTTGATTTCTTCCTATCCAAGGCTTAATGTTTTTAATGCTCCAAACGCCTTGGTAAGGGTTGCGTGATACCTGGAATCCTTCAACATCTTTTAACAAGAATCTGTCATTTCGTAATATCTTTGAAATTACATAGGGTCCCTTGTTCTTAGGTATTAGCTTTCTAGACACGCCTGCTGTGCTATCGAAATTCTTGACCATTACATAATCTCCTATTCTGTAATCTGAGGGTTTTCTAGCTGTCTTATCATATTGCAGTTTGTTATACGCTTGTGCTTTTTCTTGACATATTTCAGCCTCGGTTCTAATGGTTGTCAAATCTCTGTCTATCGGTTCATTGTTTAATTCTTCTAACTTCTCTTTTAACTCGTCTACTACTTTTCCTCTCTGCTCTAAACCAAATAACATTTTGCTTGGACACTGTTTAATACTGCGGTGCTGTGTGTTATTCAATACATGTTCTACTTTATCTATTACTAAGTCCCAGTATATACCTTTTTCTGGTTCAATTAGCTTTGCTATCATTGGTCCTAGACTTCTGTTGATTCTTTCGACTTGGCCGTTTGCTTGGGGCGATCCCGTTGCTATTTTCATATGCTTAATATCGACTTCTAACATAAAATCGTCGAATTCTTTGGACGTAAAACAGCTTCCCCTATCTGAAATTATGCATTTTGGCTTGCTGTATGCTCTAAAATAATCCTTTAAGGCTAAGATAACTTCTCTGGTATTCGTTGTCTTTGTTGTATATAAACGTACAAACTTTGTGAAACCGTCAACGACGACAAATATGTGTTTCTTCGACCTGCCCGAATCGACTGGACCGTAATGATCAATGTGGATAAGTTCAAAGGGCTTACTGCCCTTCGGAATTGAATGTAAAAATCCTTCTTTGCCTATCTTGGGGGAAAATGCTACGCATTTTAGACAGTTATTAATATGGCTTAAACATTTGTCTTTGGCATTTGGAAACCAATAACTTTTACCAATTATGTCTAACATTTTGTCTCTACCTATGTGACCGATCTCATTGTGGTATTTAAAAAGAATATGCTCTTCCATATCTGTAGGTACGTAGAATAATAACCTGCCATCGTTGCTTTTTCTATAAATTATTCCGTTTCTCATCTCGAATAATTTGTGCTCATTTTCCTCTAACTGACTTTTTATCACTTGTATTTTTGGATCTTTGGCTTGGCAAATAACCAGATTGTCTTCAAACGAATTTGTTTCTACTACTAAGATGTTTGTACACCTGCTAAGGGCGTCTACGTGTTGCATTTTGTTTCCTTCCCTATGTATTAAATCATAGTCGTAATTTTGCAGTTCTAATGCCCACCTGGCTATACGCGGGTTGAGCTCGATCTTATTAAGTGTCAATGTGAGAGAGTTACAATCAGTAATAATCTTGAAATGTCTACCGAATAGATATATCCTAAATCTACGCAATGCGTGAATAATGGCCATTGTCTCAAGCTCAAAGCTATGATACTTTGATTCGGCAACTGTTGTGCGCTTGGAAAAATAAAAAATGGGGTGCAGTTTACCGTCTTCTTTCTTTTGGAGTAGTACGGCGCCAAAGCCAAGAGAGCTGGCGTCGCAGTGTAGTTCTACTTCGTCCTTGTAGTTGTATATGGCTAACACTGGAGCTTCTACTAACTTTTGTTTAAGCATTACAAAACAGCTCATTTCTTTTTCTCCAAAATGGAATTTCTCGTCTTTTTTTAATAGATCATATAAAGGTTTGGCTAAAGTCGAAAAGTCTTTAATGAATCTGCGGAAATACGAACATAGACCAAGAAAACTTTGAACCGATTGCGTTTTGTCTGGGATCGGAAAATTTTGAATTGCCTCTATACCCTTGTCGTCTGCTCTAATGCCTTCGCCGTTTATAATAAAACCCAAATACTTAATACTAGATTGGAGGAACTCGCATTTATCCATTCGCAATTCTAACTTATTTTTAGCTAGTCTAAAAAATACTTCTTTTAAAATCTGGAAATGTTCATCAATATCCTTGCTAGCTATCATTATGTCGTCCATGTATACGATCACTTGGTTGTTTCTAATAAGATCATCGAAAATTTTATTTATGAACCTTTGAAACACTGCCGATGCAGTTTTTAGACCCATTGGCATTCTAAGAAACTCAAATTGACCTAACGGTGTCACAAACGAAGTGTACTTAACTGATTCCTTGTTAACGAAAACGTGGAAATAACCGTTTTTTAAATCAAGTTTAGAAAATACTTTTTTATTTACTAATTTGTCTAATAGGTCATCGATTAGGGGTATTGGGTAATTGTCTTTGATTAAAACCTTGTTAAGCTTTCTAAAGTCTATGCACAGTCGTATGTCTCCAGTTTTTTTCTTTACTAATACTATAGGCGAAGCGTATTCCGATTGGCTTGGTTGTATGATTCCGTTTTCTAAATAATCGTCCAATAATTTTTGCAATTTTTCTTTTTCAGCATAGGCGAGTCGCCGTGGGGCACAGCTAAAGGGTTTCGAATTCTCTAAAATAAGTTTTATTTCGCTTTTAATAAACGGTTCTTTCGGTTTATCTACCTTTACGTAATGGTTTTCAATTATCTTTTTTAACTGTCGTATTAAGCCTTGATTATCATTTGTTCCGCATAAGTAATCTGTTTTCTCGTTATCCATATAGTTTATGTTCAACATATCCCGAATTGCAATTGACATATCATTTTCGCATTTATTGCTTGCTATAGCGGCATTACTAACTAAGTTGAAAACCGTTGGATCAAATGATTCACTAATTACAGAGTTGCCTGTTTTATCAACTATCTTACTAACTACCTTGCCGATTGTTCCACTATCTTTATAACTAACCGCCTTACTAGCCTTATCACTAACTATTTGACTCACTATATCCGTAACTGTTTCCTCGGCTGTTTTAACTGTATCACTAACCGCATTCCTAACTGTTTGACTAAATGTATGACTAACTGTGGGACTAACGGCTTTACTAGTTGTTGGGTTAACTGTAGGACTAACTGTTTTACTAACTGTTGTGCTAACTGTAGGACTAACTGTATGCTTGACTAATGCTCGTTGGACTAACTGTTGTGCTAACTGTGGACTAACTGTTGTGCTAACTGTAGACTAACTGTTGTGCTAACAGTAGGACTAACTGTTGTGCTAACTGTAGGACTAACTGTTGTGCTAACTGTAGGACTAACTGTTGTGCTAACTGTAGGACTAACTGTTGTGCTAACTGTAGGACTAACTGTTGTGCTAACTGTAGGACTAACTGTTTTGCTAACTGTAGGACTAACTGTTGTGCTAACAGTAGGACTAACTGTTTTATTAACTGTTTTATTAATCATTTCACTAACTGTTGGGCTAACTGTCTGATTAACTGTATTACTAACCGTGTAACTAACTGCAATATTATTCTTCGGAATTTCGATAGCACATTTTGGTTCATAATTGAGATTTAATTCTTGTGTTAAATTGCATGTGTCAAGATTCGGGGTATTATTCACATTTACAATATGTTCAGTATTCGCAGGCTCTATTGTGACCATTTTTAGAACATTTAAATCTAATTCTAATTTGCAAGCATCCATAAAATTCCTCCCAAGAACAACCTCATGGCTCATAGACTCGGTAGGCACAATGTAAAGGTAAAAATAACATTTTGATTTTTCTTTTATTATGTAACATAAAATTCTTCCATAAATTTTCAGTTGGCTTTTGTTTAGCCCGAAGTAGTTTTCAGAAACGATTTCCATTTTAATTTTAGAGGATATAATATTGGCTTTTGCAAATGATATAGGGCTACCCGTGTCTATGAGGCATGCTGAAATAAATGGGGTTTCAGAACTGTTGTGAAAAAATATTTTTATGTATCTTACGTAATTATTTGTATTTGCGCTCTTGCGCTCTGGACACTGTCCCACAAAGTGTCCGAATTTCCCACATGCGTAGCAGGAACCGGGCTCCCTTTTCGGTTTGCGGCAGTCTTTGGCGTAGTGCCCCTTTGAGTTGCAATTAACGCAGCGGAAATCCTTGGGCGTTGCAATCTTTTCCGGTGAGCGCTGCGAAGAATTGGCTTCCTGCTTGCGTTGAGGCAAATGAATTCCTGAGAAAGCTTTTAGTATTTGCGTTGGTTCGGAAAAACATTGTATGCGCGCTTGGTCGCGCAGTCCTGCAGTTGGAATTCCTTCGATGATGTTCTCGAGGAGCTCCTCCTTGTCAATGTTTATGTCGTTCGCCAACATTATTTTTTCGTCGAAGTATGAGGCGAACCTCTCTCCAGAACGCCATTGACGACTTTGGAACGCGTTTCTTAGCTCCCCCTTTGACATTTTGGCTCCAAAGGTCAAGACCAGTTGTTCACAAAGGCGATCGGTTGGCTCCAAAATGCGGGTGGCGTTTGCGTGTAGCCAGATTTGAGCCTTTCCCTTGAGTTTGGCAATAAGAAGCATTCGCACCCCAAAGGTGTCCAACTTGTACACCTGCGCAATGTTTTGCAGTTGTGTTACCCAGCTGCGGGCGCACAAGTTGCCGTCGTAATCCATTGTGACTTCTTTTGCCAGTGCGAGCGAAGTTGCTGGAGATTCCAGCAGTTTGTTTACGTTTGAGACTTGGCGTTGTTCATCACTGTTTTCGGTGTCCTTTCCAGTACTGGATTTATCGATTTCGATACCTCTGTTGATGTTAGCCTCGTTGCTGTTAACGTTAACAGTGGTGCTGTAAGCGCAATCGTTAGGGTTGCCGGACTCCTCGAAGTTGTTGTCGATGACGTCATGGAATAACTGTTGGACAAGATTGGTTTTGTTCCTGGTGACGTCATTGATCTCCGACTGAATGCGTTGCAATATGGTTTTATTTGCGTCGATTTCGTCTCGAATTTTCTGCAACATGGCCTTTTCGACGTCCACAAGAGAAAGCTGCTCCATGCGGATGTCGTATACTGGTTGTGACGTCATCGGATCAGTGTCGATCAAAGCCCCTGCGTTTTCCAATTGCTGTTCCAGCGGCAAAGATGCGGCTCCGTCCATCTCGGTTTCTGGCGGCTGCTCAAGACGAGTTGTTGTTTTATTGGGTGGGTCACCACGTGCCTCTGCTGAGAGGGTCTGCAGACGCGCCATCAATTCTGCTTTTGAGCCCGAGGTTTGTAGCCCGAGCGCACTTAACCAGGTCTTGAGTTGAACGACCGTGAACTGATTTAAGTCTGTGCCAGGCATAGTGAGTAAGAACCACTTCTGATATTGTAATAGGTCAAACGCACTCTGAATTTATATATTGATAGTCTTTCTTTATTTCACAACCGCTTCACTCGAAGGTATAACGCAGAATGATGCCTCAGTCCACGCTTTCCTTGTGCTCGCTCATTCGTGTGAGCGAGACAGATATATGTACAATTGATCTCTTATGTTAAAGTACATGAAAGAAAGGGATGACCACATAATATTTACAGTTAACTAGACTTAGGTTTTAGCGCTTAATTTAAGGAACAGTGAGTTATGTAAGAATGTATGAGTGTGTGTATGTATGTGTGTGTGTGTGCATATGTGGTTGTCCTACCACATTAGGAACAAATTCTTTTATTACCAAATCATCATTAAGCCAAAAGCTTTCAGAAAGTAGTACATTAATCAGGCGGAGCAAATATTTTAAAAGACGATATCCTACGGGCGTACGAAAATCAAAATTGTTCAACTGCAATGTCCTCGGATGGGAAATTTTCTCGTATAAATTCCAAAACTTCCTCAGATTTGGTATCCGAGGTAAATCTAGAAACAAATAATTGCTTCCTATGTGGAACAACTGAAAGTTTCTTACGCCCCCCAGCAGCAGTCTGAACCTTACTCGGCTGAGAGCCAGAAACGGTATCTACTGTACCTATGGGTACGGTCGGCACCGAATTTGATAATTCCGCCAGCTCAGAAGATTTTTTCCAAACATGACTTTCGGAAGCAGGGTCTCCACCGGACCCAGCGGTATCCATTGGCACCGTTGCTGAGTCAACAGAAATTGCTGCAGTTACCAGGTTCGGATTTGGGGTGGATGCCACAACTTTATTTGAGCTGGCTTTTTTGCGTTTGGGCGACTCGGTTAGTAATTGTTTGTTACTAAATTGGGCACAAACAGAATCAAACCCTTCATTGAGCTTTTTAATAGCTCCCGAAATATTCAAAGGCCGTCTCGAGTCTGCCTCATAAAGCTGGTCATCTCACTTACCAATTTCCTGCAGGACTCACATGCCCACATGAGACCGGCACGCTGCTCAAGAAAGTCTCTAACTCTGCCATTAAATCCTGCACATTTAACATGCATCGTCGTTTCGCAGAACCAGTAATAAATAAAATCTTCATTAGGTGAAGAAGAAAGAATACAATTTGTCTTTGAACAGATAAGAGCCATTATTAAAATAGTAAAGAAAATTAAATAAAATATAAAAAATACCTCAAGTAAATTTGGCACTGGGATCAAATTCCAAAACCGCAAAGACACAAAGCACCAAAAGTATAAGAGCGCGGATCACGAAATAAATCGAAAGCCAGAGAGCGCGAGAGAAAAAGCTGCTATCGACTGAGCGTGGCTTGTGGGGCACCAAACTATGACGCACGAACAATTACAATGTAAAAGCAAGCGAGAGAGAGAGAGACAATGAGAATAGCAACCAAAAGTCTATAAGAAGTTTAGAGAGGTTCAAAGAGAGTGAAATTACAATTATAATAGAGAGCGGGAGAGAGAGATGAGAGAAAGAGGGAGAATACAAGAGTTTCAGCAAATTAGGAGAGTGCAAATTACACTAACAAAGCAAAGATATTAAACAAATCGAATGGAAAAGTTAAAATAAACTATAACCACGTACGGCGTTAAATGGGGGATCTATTTAAAACACTAACACGATTGTTAGGCTAAACTTTGTTGATAAACAAATACAAGACACTTGCAAAAAGATCACGAAATAAAACAAAAACTCAGAGCACAATAATAAACAGAACCGTTCACAAGCGACGATGCTAGACAACATAGACCTAAGTTATGCAGAAATGCTAGAGTATTGGCTGGCACATGGACGCGAAACCGAAAGCCTGTAAAACTTTGTGTTGCAGCATCGAATTGGAAACTTAAAGCAAAACATAGAGGATCCATTAAAAAATAGGGTTAAGAACTTTGTTGCTTATGTTGATGCTGGAACAAAAAGAAAAATACCAAGGTAAAAGGCGCAGAAAGAAAGTTTTCTTGCATTACGTTTCCATTTCCACCGCACAACGATGGTTTCAACGTTTTCGTTCTGGTGCAGAGGTAGTCAAAGAAGGAAGGCCTGTCGTAGAAAATTGCGATAAAGTCGGCATAGTAGTAGCCATAGCATCGGTCAAGAGCTTGGCTTAAGTCATCCAGCCGTTATAAACCATTTGAAGAAGCTTTGAGTCACTTAAAAGCTCGATGTAAAAAAAAATAATATAATAAAAATACCCCAGGACTTATTTGACAACCCAATATTATAACTGTATAGTGTGCCAAGTTTCAAGTATGTAGCTTAATTTTTCTAGCTTAAGGCCTCTTTACACCTCAGTAGGAATTTTTCAAATGGAATTTCTTATGTTTCAAGCCCGGTAACATAGTCTGTTGTTATTCCGGTGAAATAATTAATTGAAAAATTTTAGCTTCTTCTAACAAAATTGTTGTATGCACATTTACATATATGTTCAAATATTAAAAAAAATTGTTTGCAATATCTAAAAAATTTAAAATAAAAACTAATTTGCAAATTCACAATATTGTGCCTGCTTTTACAATGGATGATAGCTTTTATTTGCATCTATTCTGAGTGCATCTGAGAGCATCTCACTTATTCCTAATTTTTTGAGTCGTACACACTAGCGGTTTTAAAGTCCTAATAATTACAAATAATATTACATCGCTGCATCCATATATTGGCATACGATTGGTTTATAGTAAGATGATCAAAAACCAATTATTTTCCCAGTTTGCCTATAAAACCAGCCTGCTACTGAAAAAAATGGACGACAAATTATAATTTTTAAATATTTTTATTTTGCTACACCAGTGATAAGACATAAGTTCATTGGCTGACTTTAGAAGATCTCCGGTTTTTATAATCCACAGGATCTGTGGTTTTCTTCATCTTCTTCTTTATAAATCTTATTTCCACCCATGGTATATTAGGGCGACCGCTTTGTGAATGGGAGAGTTCCATGGAATCCTATAAACCAGTCAGTGCACATGGTCTTTACGCTAGACTCCTGTTCCACTTTTGGGTTGCATTGTTTTTATTTTTCGAGCTCCAGACATTTTTTGGAACCACAATCACTTTGACAACAAACGAAATGAAAATATTCATTTCATGTATGTACCTACTCACACACATATTCCAATCGAGTCAAATAAAATGATATTAACAGATCAAAGTTCTGTTACTGTCGAGTAAATGTTAAATTTAACAAGGGCTTCTATTCAAAATGGTTTTAATCTATATGAGGCTTTTCTTAGAATCTTGACCAAATTCCATTTGAAGTGTAAACTCTAAATCAAAAATGAAATGGAAAATGGATTCTATTCCATCTCAAATTTTGAAATTTGTATGAAAAATTCGATTCCATTTCACATTCTATCTGAACTGTAAAGAGGCCTTTATGCTAGAACATTGTGCATTGGACCAGGGTGCGTTGTCTGGCTGAATTTTGTTCACTGCTGCAAATTTGTTGCAAACGATACATTATTTTAAACTGTTACTTGTTACCTGTATGTAACTAGGATAGAAGCTTTTCCGACCCTATAAAGTATATATATCTAACCATGTCCTTCCGTTCGTCTGCTCGTCCTTCTGTCTATCTGTATGAACGCTTAGATCTCGGAAACTACAAAAGCTAGAAAGTTGGGATTAACCATATAGATTCTAGGGGTTCCTAAGCAGCGCAAGTTTAATTCATCCGAGCGCCACGCGCACTCTAAAGCCTTCAAGGACTTTAAAAAATTCTGGCGTCCACATATTTAAAAATGTTTACAAATAAAAAAAAAAATGTTGTGTAAGTAATACCTATTGATGCTTACTCGTAGAGTAAAAGGGTATATTGTATTCGTGCAAAAGTATGTAACAGCTAGAAGGAAGCGTTTCCGACCCTATAATGTATATATATTCTTGATCAGGGTCACTAGCCGAGTCGATATAGCCATGTCCGTCTGTCCGTCTGTCCGTCTGTCTGTCCGTATGAACGCTGAGATCTCGGAAACTATAAAAGCTAGAGGATTGGTATTTGGCATGAAGATTCTTGGAGTTCCTACGCAGCGCTCACAATCGCTTATATACGATTTTAAAATATTTAAATATTTCGGAAAAGTAAAAATTCAGTTTTATTGTGTTTATCAATACCTATCGAAATGTAGAAAAAATTTTTTTAAATCGGACCATTCGTTAAAAAGTTATGCGTGATCAAAGTTTCTATCTCCATCTCCCTCGCACTCCCTTTACCTGAGTAACGGGTATCCGATAGTCGGGGCACCCGACTATACTACTTGGAGTTCCTACGCAGCGCCCACAATCGCTTATATACGATTTTAAAAATTTAAATATTTCGGAAAAGTAAAAATTCAGTTTTATTGTGCTTATCAATACCTATCGAAATGTAGAAGAAATTTTTTTAAATCGGACCATTCGTTAAAAAGGTATGCGTGATCAAAGTTTCTATCTCCATCTCCCTCGCACTCCCTTTACCTGAGTAACGGGTATCCGATACTCGGGGCACCCGACTATAACGTTCTCTCTTGTTTCTAAATCAGAACACTCAATAAAAGAATATGAGCATATAAGGGGCTGGCTAATGGGTGGCGCGCGTTCAAGCAGTCGCTTTGCTGCTGGCCTCCACCTCCCTCACGCTTTATTTAACTGAGTATGCTGACAGTTGAGTTACTCGATTGTAGCGTTCTTTCTGGATTTATATGGGACTGACTTACATGGGCGACATTTGTAGGCGACTTCGACAATTTTCCTGCGCTTGGGGCACGGGTCGCTATTAATGGTATTGGAGCTGGCCGTGCTGCTGTAATAACTGCTCGTTCCAGACGAGTCGCCCACACCGCTGGCGCCCTGTCCGTAGAACTGCAGGGATCCGTGGAACTTGCAGTGCTTTTTCTTTTGGCAAGCCTCGACCACAGTTTGCAGTAGGGAGTACTAGAAAAATATAGAATAAAAATAATCATTAGTTTTACTCTATGCCCAGGTATCCTTCCATTAATATAAGCAGCCGAACGTATGTACATATAGAAGTCAAGCAAATGATAAGTAAATGTTGATATGCAATATGCTTGTAAAATACAGTCAACTTAATCTTCCTGATCGGTCTGCTCACTCATAAGAGCAGTAACCCATTTTTTGATTGCATTAATGTTTTCGGACACAGATTTCTGGTAGAACGTGACATACGAATATGTTCTTTACTGACCGCTCAATATGAACAGAACCGTTCGTCGCTTATCTATTGAAAGTCAGTGAGTAAGTAAAATAAATAAAAACAAGAGAGAACACTATAGTCGGGCTTGTGTCCCGACTATCTAATACCCGTCACTCAGCTAAAGGGAGTGCGAGGGAGATGGATATATAACATTTTTTTGATTGCGAATAACTTTTTAATGAATGGTCCGATTTGAAAAATATCTTCTAAATTTCGATAGGTATAAATATACACAACAAAATTGCATTTATACTTCTCGTAAGTCTTTAAAGGTGTGGGCGCCAGACACATTTTAAAATCGATAGTGGGCGATTGTGGGCGTTAGAGGGGGCGTGGCACCTTTTTGAATTAAACTTGCGCTGCGTAGGAAGCCCAAGAATATGTGTGGGAAATCTCAACCTTCTAGCTTTTGTAGTTTCCGAGATCTCAGCGTTCATACGGACAGACAGACGGACAGACGGACATGGCTATATCGACTCGGCTAGTGACCCTGATCAAGAATATATATACTTTATAGGGTCGAAAACGCTTCCTTCTAGCTGTTACATACTTTTGCACGATTACAATATACCCTTATTACATGCAAAAAAAAAATTTGGCGATCAGCCATGGTTCTCTTGTAATTGAGTTGTATTTGAAAAATCATATTGTAATTACAAGTGTACACTTTTCGCATTTTGTCAAAAAATACGAAATCTTAAAATTCAGAAAACTGAGTAATTTGTTATTATAGGGAATCAGTCCCCACAACTGCGAAAAAATTGTCCTCGATGGACAGCGATTTCCTAAGAACACACATGACCATGGATGACCAACATGGGTATAATGACAATCAGAAGAAATCGGGTTCCAAGGAGGATTATATGTTTTAACCTTTCTTAAGTCTTGGCTTCTTCCCTAAAAACACTCAAGCAGTAGAGAACCTCCACTTAGAGGAGAACCTCGATGAGCAAAGCATAGTCAACATTTCAAACCCTGAACGCATCAAATGGGCGATTAACTCCTTTAAGCCCTTCAAATCACCTGGCCCGGACGGCTTCTTCCCGGCCCAACTACAACGGACAATAAATACAACCCTTCCATGGCTGACTGTCATATACCACGGCTGTCTGGCACTGAATCACATACTAGAGATGCAAAACCATCGATGTTTCTTTCGATATTATCGATGGTTTTAAAAACGGCGATATATCGATGTAGTTTTTCAACCATCGATGTATCACTAAGAGAAAGAGACGCGAAGCAGCCGTAAGTAAACTCGATAAATAAGCACATTTTTTCCAATACTTTAAGTTTTGCTACAGTTTCTTTCAGTTGAAACCCCTTAGGGCGGTTCCTCGTATCAAAATGGCCACTTTATTGAAAATTTCAAGTTAAAAACGGTAGTTCTAGCCACGCAGCCCCTGTATATTTAGATAAATATATTTGTTTTTACAGGTTAACGAAGTCCAGTTTAGCTCCCTTGCGCAGAGCGCCTTGAAATATTTATGCATTCCAGCCACCTCAACCGAATCAGAAAGGGCTTTCAGCAAGGCGGGCCAAATAGCAACTGAAAAAAATTCGCGATTAAAGCCTAAGGCAGTGAACATCATACTCTTTTTAGAAAAAAATGGGTGGATTTTGGATGAAGTGTAGTTTTAAGAAATGGACTGAAGTTTTTTTTATTTTTTATTTTCTTTATTTTTCTTTTGTTATTCATGGATCTCAATTTTTCGTTAAATAAATATAAGTTAGTATTAAGGTTCAGCAAAACAATAATTTTATTAGCAATTGGTTCAATTTTTGGGAAATTTTAAAAATTAATCAAATTTTCGATGGTTTCAGCGATATATTGATGTTTTTAACCATAGCCATAGCACTCTTTGCTTGTAAAAAAGGCCATAGGGAGAAAGTGGGGCTTCTCTTCCGTAATAGTCCACTGGCTATACACTGCAATAGTCAGACCCATTCTCCTCTACGGAAACATCGTATGGTTGCCACCATACCCTAGAAAAGAATTGCAACCTAAAGAATCTGCACAAGATCCAACGAAGCGCAGAACTCTGCATAAGTGGGGCGCTTCGCACTACCGCCACTGAAGCATTGAATACAATTCTTGACCTAGAACCTTTAGACCTGCTGGCCAAAAGCTGGGCATCAGCAACGGCGCTGAGGCTCCGCGAAGCGTCGGCCTGGTCTACAGGCTCATCAGGTCACTCCATTATACTAACAAACCAGCGTTATATACCACACGTAACAGACTACATCCCACCCATAGTCAGCTTCGAAAAAAGATACAAGATCCTCATATCCACTCGCACAGACTGGGATCACCTCCCTCACCAGATCGAAAACGCCGTCAATATATACACGGAGTGCTCCAAGCTTAACTTGCAAACATGAGGGGGAGTTTTCTCGCCCGAACTAGACATAAAAGTCTCTTTTCGACTACCAGATCACTGCAGTGTCTTCCAAGCGGAAGTGATGGCAAACCAGGAAGCCATGTCTTACCTGGATACAACAAAACAATGCAACACATCCTCGACTCCTACTCAACTAGCTCACTTACTATCTCTGAATGCCGCAAATCTCTGAACAGATGGCACTCATCTCAGAATCAGCCTCATTTGGGTACCTGGACACCGTAACATTGAAGGCAACTGCATAGCGGACGAACTAGCAGGACAAGGGACAACCACCGACATCCTTCGCGATAAGGACACAGTGGGCATGCCCATAGCTACCTGTAAGCTTCTCCTCAAGCAAAGATTGTATACCCTCTCCAACAACCGTTGGAATACGATCTCAACATGCCACACCTCCAGGCTCACGAAGTAAATGACAGTTGGGGGTTCGGGCGAATTCATCCACATCCGGTATTATCGGAAGCTATAAAGAGCCCAATAACATGGCACACGGTCCCTTTTCCCAATTGGCCAACGTAAAGTAAGGACCATTCATACAAAGCCTTAAAAACGCGTGTTTTGTTACGTAACTAAGAAGTAATATTGGGTTGGCAAGAAAGTCATGTGGTTTTTTTTAGTAATCGTTTTTAATCTAATTTATTTACGACTAATCGAGCACCGGGGTCACACTTTTTAGTATCGTTTTAAAGCTTATTGTCTTAGGTACTATCGATGAAAATTTGGTAATTATTCGATAACATTTGTGGAAGCTATAGCAAATTGAACGGAGGATCAAAGTGAGCATTTTCGGCATATTTTGCTTTTTTATTTCCGAAAAGGAAAAAAAGCGGTCGAAGCTCGCGAAAAATTGTGCGAAGTGTATGGTAAAGATGCCATGAGTGATCGCCAATGTCAGCGCTGGTTTGCCAAATTCAGGCTTGCAGATTTTGGAGTTAAAGACGCCCCACGTTCTGGTCGACGATCGGGCGTTTTTGACGAACAAATTCAGGCTTTGCTGGATGAAAACCGGCGTTATTCAACGCGGGAGATGTCAGAGAAGCTCGGTGTGTCGCATACAACGGTTGAAAACCATTTGAAGAAACTTGGGTACGTAAACAAGCTCGATGTTTGGGTTCCGCATAACTTAAAGGAAATTCACATAACTAAGCGTATCAATATCTGCCATTCTCTGCTGCAACGGATTAAAAATGATCATTTTTTGAAGCGGATCATTACTGGCGACGAAAAGTGGGTTGTTTACAATAATGTCCAACGAAAAAGATCATGGAGCAAGAAAGATGAGCCAGCCCAAGCCACATCAAAGGCCGATATCCATCAGAGGAAAGTTATGCTGTCTGTTTGGTGGAATTGGAAGGGTGTAGTGCACTTTGAGCTGCTGCGACGGGATGAAACCATCAATTCAGATGTGTACTGTCGCCAGCTATCCAATTTGGCGGGAAAAATTAGAGAAAAGGAGCCGGCACTAGCTAATCGCAAGGGTATACTCTTTCACCATGACAACGCTAGGCCCCACACTTCTTTGGTCACTCGGCAAAAATTAACGGAGCTGAATTGGGAAGTGCACATCCACCTTATAGTCCGGACTTAGCACCTTCAGATTACCATTTGTTTCGCTCTCTTCAAAACTCTTTGAATGGTAAAAACTTTGATTCAGATGAGGCTGTCGAAAACTACTTGTCTCGATTCTTTGCTGGAAAAGACCAAAAGTTCTTCGAGCGCGGAATTATGCAGCTGCCCGAGAGATGGTCATTAGTGGTCGAACAAAACGGCCAATACATAATTGATTAATTATAAGTCCTGATATAAATAAATCATCTTTGAAAATATTGAAAAAAAAACATGACAAGACTTTCTTTCCAACCCAATAAAATAAACTTAAACACAAATCCAAGTAATATAAATTTTCGCCTCGCAAAGCTTTTTGAGCCCAATGACATCAGCCTAAAGCGATTTACTTTTAAAAAAGATATCTTATTCGAAAACAAGTAAGAAAGTAAACTTCGTCAAGAGATGTTTATATACCCTTGCAGTTAATAGAAATACTCAATGCTCAATACGTCAACTCATTCCCTTCGCTTTCTCTAACCGAGATTCTAATGCTTCCTCCAAATTACTTGCGTAGGTCGAGACAATCTGTATGACATTATGGGTCCTTATTTGCCAAGCCTTTCGAACGTATTACGATCGTCGCTGTTCCTGGGATATCAGAATATTTTTGACTTGTTTTAAAAATGGAATTTAAATTAGCAAAAATCAACATGCCCACTTAAAATCAACAAAGCTACAATTGTTATACCCTTGCAGAGGGTATTATGATTTCAGTCAGAAGTTTGCAACGCAGTGAAGGAGACGTTTCCGACCCCATAAAGTATATATATTCTTGATCAGCATCACTAGGGGAGTCGATCTAGCCATGTCCGTCTGTCCGTCCGTCTGTCCGTCCGTCTTTCCGTCTGTCCGTCTGTCCGTCCGTCTGTCCGTCCGTTTCTACGCAAACTAGTCTCTCAGTTTTGAAGCTATCGGGATGAAACTTTCACAAAAGTCTTATTTCTATTGCAGGTAGTATATATGTCGGAACCGACCGGATCGGACAACTTTATCTTATAGCTCCCATAGGAAGGATCGAAAAAAAAAAACGGAACAAAATTATAGCTCCGATGTTTTTTGAAATATTACCTTCTACTCTTGGGAGTATTTTTCTTTTTAAATTTCCGAATTTCGAATTTTTTTTTTAATCGGATCACTATATCATATAGCTGCCATAGGAACGATCGGGAAATTAATGGGAATATAATAGGAAATAAATTATTGATTCGTTGGTTTTTATTGTATTCTCTTCTACTCTGGGATACGACTCTTTTTAAATATTTCAGAAATTCGATTTTGATTTTATCAAATTTTTTGATTTTATTAAAATCGAACTACTATATCATATAGCTGCCATAGGAACGATCGGAAATAAGAGAAATAATAGGAAATTTAAAATTTTTGCGATTTGTAAATTAATAGGAATGATCTAAAAGGGTATATAAGCTTCGGCTGGCCGAAGCTAGCTTCCTTTCTTGTTTTTTTATTGTTTTTCCGATTAATCTTATGGGAGCCATAAGATATAAGATTTATGGAATGGTGATGGCTTTAAAACTGAGAGCCTAGTTGGCATAGAAACGGACAGACGGACAAGATTAGGAAGATTGTTTGCGCTGATCAAGAATATATATACTTTATTTGGTCGGAAACGTCTTCTTTACTGCTTTGCAATCTTTTCACTGAAATTATAATACCCTCTGCAAGGGTATACAAATGTAAATTGACAAAAGATAAGATAAATATTTACGAGATGTATCTATTTATAACCGTTACTCGTAGAGTAAAAGGGTATATTGTATTCGTGCAAAAGTATGTAACAGGGAGAAGGAAGCGTTTCCGACCCTATAAAGTATATATATTCTTGATCAGGATCACTAACCGAGTCGATATAGCCATGTCCGTCTGTCTGTCTGTATGAACGCTGAGATCTCGGAAACTACAAAACCTAGAAGGTTGGGATTGATCACACATATTCTTGGGCTTCCTACGCAGCGGAAGTTTATTTTATCCGAGCGCCACGCCCACTAGTACGCCCACAGTCGCTTTAAATGGCGCCCACATCTTTGCAGATTTTGTAAAAGTTTTAATGCCATTTTGTTGTGTTTATTAATACCTATCGAAATGCAGAAGAAAATTTTAAAATCGGACTATCCATTAAAAAGATATGAGCAAAAAATGAAATGGTCACTAGATGTTACTTTTGAAAAACTTTAACATCAAACTAAACCATGAATCCGTTTGCTTGTGATACCTTCGGAAAGTTGGCCAATTTCAGCATTTTTCGAACTTTGAGGTCCGTGGGCTAAGAATCCTTGCTTCGGGAAACTTTTTGGAAAACGCAGTTTAACTTGGGAATTCGTAACGAATTCAGCAATATAGCATCCATCGAGGTAAATTTAAAAATCATTAATTTTGTTTCACAGTGTTTTTATAAAATCAGTCACACCTATCTTTTCCGGTCCGGCATCCCTATCAGCTGAGTGGAATAAAAGCATGAATTCTCGTCTGTCTCGCATAAACAGTGGTTATTTATATTTCGCACTTTCAAGAAATCGTGATTCCCATGGCATTAACATTTTATATGTAAAGACTTTTTTACTCGTGAAGATAATTGATTCTTTTTCGCTCGGCAATTCTTATTTTCTACGTACTTTTCGTAAGAAGTGTAAAAATAATAGAAGTTCAATATAGTATCTAGTTGCCATAAACTTCATTACCTGTAATGCATTTGGCCACATGCAGTTTTCGAGAGCATTTTCACTGTTGTAATCGGTACTTTGTACGTCGTCAACAGAGCGAGACGTGCTAGATACCGATTCAGCGCCAGTTGCAGTGGTGCTGCTAGCTTCATTGACAGATTGTGCTGGAACTGTAAGGCCGTAGCCGCCATTCAAATATCTGTTAGATGGTATCTTCAGTGTGGGTGAGCCAAAGATGGAGCCACGGAGCAAGTGTTTCGTCCTACCTCGTATTTCGGGTCTTGATTCCCCAGACCCAGGACATAATTCTTCGATGCTGTAGCCATCTGTAAGAACAAACGAGTAAGGAAACCAATGTAAAAAAAAACGTGAGTGTGTTTATAACTTACCCTTTGCCACAAACTTGTTGTATTGGGCAAACTCTATTGAAATGCTGGTACCGCGAGGGCAGGCTATAAGCACCTGATCCGAGTCACAAGCCGCTTTTTGATATGTGCGCAAAGTTGCGGATAACAAAGCTACGTCAAAAGGAAAATATAAAAAACATAATGAATTATTAATTTGACACTGTTGTCTTAAGTTGTAAACTTAAAATACATAAAGGAGATCTGCCGTAGCTGTAAAGGACTAAGTTCCAATAACAGCAGTTTGCAAAAAAAAATGGACAAAATACGTCATGAAAGCGACCTTGGTTTTCTGGTAAAGTACATCTCATCAGGGATTAAGAAAAGGGCACTTAACAATTTTTGTATGGTACTAATTTTTTTAAGTGCTAAAAACGTTTTTGACTCTATTTTATTTTTTAACTTGAGTTTTGATAAGCCGATTTCGGTCATCGAAGACTAATTTTACAGGTAATAGAATGCCTTTTAAATTTTTTAAAACATGTCATGGAGTTCCAGTCATTAATTAGAAGCTACACTTTGTCAAAGATTAAAAAGTTGGAAAAAATTCAAAAACGCTGGCGTCCATTGCTAATTTAAACAAGAGAGAACGCTATAGTCGGGTGCCCCGACTATCAGATACCCGTTACTCAGGTAAAGGGATTTCGAGGGAGATGGAGATAGAAACTTTGATCACGCATAACTTTTTAACGAATGGTCCGATTTGAAAAATTTCTTCTACATTTCGATAGGTATTGATAAGCACAATAAAACTGCATTTTTACTTTTCCGAAATATTTAAATTTTTAAAGTCGTATATAAGCGATTGTGGGCGTTAGAGGGGGCGTGGCACCCTTTTGAAACAAACTGCGTAGGAACTCCAAGAATCTTCATGCCAAATACCAATCCTCTAGCTTTTATAGTTTCCGAGATCTCAGCGTTCATACAGACAGACGGACAGACAGACATGGCTATATCGACTCGGCTAGTGACCCTGATCAAGAATATATATACTTTATAGGGTCGGAAATGCTTCCTTCTAGCTGTTACATACTTTTGCACGAATACAATATACTTTTTTACTCTACGAGTAACGGGTATAAATACACGCCAAAACGGAAATTAGTTTTAAGTGTCCTTCTCTTTATCAGGGAGATGAACTTTACCGGAAAACCAAGGTCGCCTTCATGGCGTCGATTTTGTCGATTTTTTTTAAACTGGTGTAATATATAAACATACAACTGCGATCAAAATATCGGTCCTTCCTTCGACGAACAATGGTCTTATTTATCTTAAAAATTCGATGAAAGATTAGAAGCATTTTGCCTGTCAAATATTTTAGGACACATACTTTTCCTTGTATTTTTTTACGCCTGTTCATTGCATTAATTTTGTTGGGAATGGAGGGGCACAAATAAGTTAAATAACCCATAAATTTTGATTGACTTTACACTGAGAACAAAAACAGTGTAATTAATTCCTACGCAGCGCAAGTTTGTTTCAAGTTTGTTTGTGCCACGCCCCCCCCCTAACGCCCACAATCGCCATAAACGATTTTCAAATGTGTCTGGAGGCCACATCTTTTAAGATTTTAAAAATATATAAACGCAATTTTATAGTGTTTATTAATACCTATCGAAATGTAGAAGACATTTTTCAAATCGGACCATTCATTAAAAAGTTATACGCAATCAAAATTGTTTATACATCTATCTCCCTCGCACTCCCTTTAGCCCCAATAGATAGTCGGGACACCAACCCGAGTACAGCGTTCGCACTCCCTTTAGCTGGGTTGGTCGGGTTGGTGTCCCGACTATCTAATACCCGTCACTCAGGTAAAGGGAGTGCGAGGGAGATGGATAGATAAAATTTTTTTGATTGCGAATAACTTTTTAATGAATGGTCCGATTTGAAAAATGTCTTCTACATTTCGATAGGTATAAATATACACATCAAAATTGCATTTATACTTCTCGGAAATCTTTAAAGGTGTGGGCGCCAGACCCATTTTAAAATCGTTAGTGGGCGATTGTGGGCGTTAGAGGGGGCGTGGCACCTTTTTGAAATAAACTTCCTACGCAGCGAAGCCCAAGAATATGCGTGGGAAATCGCAACCTTCTAGCTTTTGTAGTTTCCGAGATCTCAGCGTTCATAGGGACAGACAGAAAGACAGACAGACGGACAGACGGAAAGACGGACAGACGGACATGGCTATATCGACTCGGCTAGTGATCCTGATCAAGAATATATATACTTTATAGGGTCGGAAACGTTTCCTTCTACCTGTTACATACTTTGGCGCGAATACAATATACCCTTTTACTCTACGAGAAACGGGTATAATAAAAAAGTTTATATATATGTTTTTTTTTTGGTCTTGCTTAACCTTATGAATTGATTTTGCAAACATAACACAAGGGATAATTACGATAATCTATTGATAAACGCCTCTACCCGCTAGGCCATGCTGTAGTCCGAAATTGATTGAAAGTTTAAGAACGATTGTTCTTATTTTAAGAACGTTTGCCGTTATTTTAAGTGCAAAATTTAAGAACAAAACATTCTTAAATTAAGAACTTTTTCTTAATTGTAGACTTAAATGTAATTCTGTAGAAGGGCATCTAAAAAATTTGTTGACAAAGGTATCAATAAAATTCAGTACAGACTCTCGAAGATATCTTAAATTAAAACATACAATTTTGCAATTTTTTCAAACTGTGATTTCACAAATTCCACCCATTAAATTCCAAAACTAAGTATGCATATATGCATGAGGGCGGTTCTTTTACAAACGACCAAAAAACCAAGAATACCAATGAGTTCCAAATTGGTCAAGCTATGCAAATCTGCCATGATTTTTATTTGTGAGTTTTATTGTTAAAAATCAATGGTAAAAATTATTTTTCGAGTTTTATTATAAAACTCAGGCAGTAATGGTTATTGATGAGTAAAAAAATAAAAATCTTCAATAATGATTATGTGTGAGTTTTATTTTATAAAACTCTAAATAAAACTCAATTCGCCTTTGCGGCCATTGTATTAGAAATTTTAATATGATTTAAATTTGTTCTTGTTCGTTTGGACATGTAGTTTCAATCCAGGTCCTTCCAAGCAGTGGTCACAAGAACGCGGCCGCCCTGAGTAAATCCTTTGGCAATGTCGATATTTTCGCGAATGAATGGCAAAAATATGCGTCTTGTGCTGCTGATCTACGTTTACTCTTGAAAATTAGCAACGTTAATTATTTTAAATTAATAATAAAATTTTTTACTTTTACTTTCATATTTGCTTCTTCTCCTTTTTATCCGGCAAAAAATATGACATTTTATATAGCTTTTTTCATGCATAGTTAAAAGTTTCGCAGGTTTTTGTAAGACTTAGGGCCGGTTTCTCGAGTCCCTGTCAAAGTCCCTGATAGCTATCTGTCCGAAAAACGTAAAGACCAGATAAACTGTTCGTAAAAGCAAATCGGCTTTCTCGACTCCTTTTATTTATCTGAACGAGAAACAATTACAGAGTGCTGTTAACGCATAGAATCGAGCTGTAAGGCGCAAAAAATGGCGTGTTTTGATTATTCTATTAGCTGTTTGGGTATAAGACAAAGGCAAAGTCAGCTGTGATTTCGTTTCTTCCTCTTAGTTGGCTTTGGGAAATCAGCTGTCGTTTTATCGAGCCGAAAACGCTTAGCAGGGAGTCCGAGTCCCTGTTAAAGTTAACTCTCACATTTATGCTCGAGAAAGCCAAAATGCCTTAGCAGGGACTTTATCTGTTCGAGAAATGTTAGCCGGCATTCGAGAAACCGGCCCTTAATTCCGATGTTGACATGGGAAAAATGAGATCGGACTTATAGCCTCTTCCCATAGAGTCCATCCGTGTGAAACGGTTGGGATTTTTGACAAATGTGAAACTCGTGTTCCCACAAAACACATCCCCCATCCAATAACAGCTGACTTAAGGAGCAGTTGCACAACTCAACATTAACGAAGGGGGATTTTAACTCGGCAAAACTGGAGTTAGATTACGATCTCCTAATCTTATTGTAGAATAATACAATAAGTAGCATGAGATAATAGTTAAAAAAAATATTCTGACACTTCGCTTTAATTTATTTAATTTTTTCCCGTCATCGATTTGAATTGTTCTCGCAGTCATCGTTCCATTTTTTACAGTCAAGAGAAAGAATTCAGAGTTGCACCGAAAAAAACATCGCCTAACTATCGCATAAAAGAGCCCGTTAAAGCCCGTCAAAATTGGATGGCGGACTAAGTGGAAAATTTTCGGAACGGTAAAACCCTACGGACCATCCGTTCAACGGATGGTGGAGTGATCTATCATATTTAAAATTCTCTGTGTGGTAAGCGAAAGATTCTAGTAATGAAAAAAAAAAAAAGTTTTTATTACGCATATTTAACATTTCCTTAACAATTTTAACAACAGTATTGTAAAATAAAAGTAATATTTCCAAAAAAAAAATACAGGGACGGAAGCTAACTTCGGCAGGTCGAAGTTTTAATACCCTTATAGATTTCACAAATGAAAATTTGAGTAGAATAGCAACATGAATTAATAAACAACCAAATATTTTATAAATGAAACAAAAAATTTTTTTAATAGATATAGACGTTCGATTGGAACGCGCGAAAGATTCATGTTACTGCGCGAAAAATCATGAAAAACATCAACTCTTGACCGATTTCACCCTGCTGTTCCTATGGGAGCTATATGATAAAGCCGTCCGATCGGCACGCGCTTTTACCCTAAAGAAGGTATGCATAAATAATAAGATTGAAAAAGATGCATATCAATAGCTTTTACAATACGCGAAATATCTTCAATTTTATTAGGTATTGTTCCTATGGGAGCTATACGATATATACGTCCGATCGGGTCGATTTTCAAACTTGATCTACGTACACATGTTTTCGGACGACTGGGAAAGTTTCACTTTTAAACTGAGCTCGCAAACGCTATTGATCAAGATCAAGAATATGTATACTTTATAGGGTCGAAAACGCTTCCTTCTACCTGTAACATACCTTTCCCCGAATACAATATATACTTTTACTCTACGAGTAACGGATATAAAAATATTTTAATTATTAATTATTTATTGAGCATTGGTCGAACGTGAGTTTCAACAAAATAATTATTTTCCAAAGTGATATTTTATACCCAACGCGTTTCTCTTACTAAATATTTTTGACAGTTGAGGGTACTACATATATGATAAAACATTTTTTTTTTAATTTCTTCTGCAGGTTGGTAGAACTATTGGTTATAATCGCAGGCCCAAGTCGCGGTTAAGGGCGGTGTTCGCAGCAGAACGCCTAAATTTCATTATTTGCTATCAGTTTGTAAATATAACGTAAAGTTTGCTAACAGCTGGCAGCATCTGCGTTGCGCTATGTTAATGTTAATTTTAACAGTGCGAATGTAAAACCTCTAAAACGAACACTGTACAACACTGACTATTATCTTCTCTCGTCTTGCGCTAAAACTTCGAAGTACACGATCTCTAAAACGAAAGCTAGGTCTTTTTATTTTAATTTAATAGAAACGGCCGAAGTGGGGTGCAAAACAGCATCTCCTCAAAACATTGGTGACCCCGACGTGATACTATCCCGGTTTTAGTGCAAATCGCAACTTCGGTTCTAACCTTTTGCTGTCTGGCCAAACGCCGTCAGGCACACACACACAAACACACACACACACATACAATCGTCTCCAGAAAACGTCATGAAACAGTGAGCCACATCTAAGATGCCCAAAGATGCTGACAACTTGCCACCGGCAAACAATCAAGATGATGGATCGGCTGATATTGACTTCTACAAGGTCAAGTGCGCATCAATTCAGCGCCAACTGAAGGCAATGGGCGACCATTTCAGCATCGCCGACTTGAGCACCTACGATGAAGCCGACTTAATAGTTCGTATAGACACAATTAATAAAATGAAGGAAGACTTCGAATTGTGGCAAGATAAACTGGAAAGGGTGGATCTGCTCGAGCTTTCTTCAAATACACGCTCCGAGTTCGCAATTAAAGTCTTCGCTGACTCGCCACATGGATACCTTTATGAAGTCACACATCGCAGATGCTAACTCAACAACACTTCCTGCCTACCAGGGCAGCATCAATTTTGCCTCTCAACTAAACAAGCGCAAGTCTCGGCTACCAGAATTACACTTGCCCAGGTTCAGCGGCGAGGATTGGCCAGATTTCATTGCCATGTACAACAGTGTCGTCGGTAACAACGAGGATTTAAGCAATATAGAGAAATTTCAGCACCTGCGCGCATGCTTGGATGGCGCGGCTCTAAGCACAATCAAATCTTTGGAACCTGCCGATGCCAATTACGATAAGGCATTGGAGTTACTTACAAAGCGTTTTGATAACAAGTTGCTACATTTTCAGGGCCATGTTCGAGCTATTTTTGGACTGGGAAACGTTGAAAAGGGATCTTCAGAAGCTCTGCGCGGTCTAAGTGACAAAATCAACTCACACCTTCGGGCACTTAGCACCATGTCAACCATTCCTCAACTGGCCGATGGACTTGTTACGAGCGCCGGTTATGCTGGGAAGCGAGGCAAAAAGGGGGCTGCAGAAAACACAGTCTCTAAAGTTGCGAAAGAAGAAAGAAAGACCAAATTTGCACAAGGCAATATAATGCACCAATTGGGCAATTCAATGGAAAAATATAGCGGTCAGTAAAGCAACGAAAGACTGATATGAACCCGAGAGCTGACGCTAGCTAAATCCAAAGTGGGCCAGTTAGCTAGAGAAAGGGGAAATGGGTACCTAGATGGGAACACTTAGGTACGAATATAAGAACCCGGAAGCAAAAAAGAAAAGCTCAGCTATTGTATAAAAGAACTAAAACTCCACGGAGAAGTCAGTCAGATTCTCAGATACGGCCGGTAATAATACCAATCGATCGCAAAGAACAAAATAATCCGTTCGACGGAAAGTTCAAAACAATGAACATGAATCCTTGTTTCGCGGTGCACGTAAACTCCGTGTAAAGGATCCAAAACAGAAAAATGGGGTCCAAAGTTTCAAAAGCGGAAGGCAACACTGCCAACGTTATAAACAAAGTCGAAGTGGTAGACCACAAGGACGAAATCGTGAAAGTCTTTAATGTCTTGTGTCTGATCACAGTGTTAATAATGGTCCTTATCGTCCTACGAGGACTCAGAATGTATAAAAGATCCGTACAACGCCGACGGGATCACGAACACGAGTTAGAGAGGATCGTGACCGCTGCCTCTAACTGGCCCGAGCGAAACCGGGATTAAATTCGAAACAATAAAGTGTATCCAAATCAAATAAACAATCAACAAAAACCAAAACAAACAAAAGAAAAAAAAGGAAGCAGCAACGCTAACAATAAAAACAAGAGAGAACGCTATAGTCGGGTGCCCGCAATCAGATCGACAATCAGATACCCGTTACTCAGGTAAAGGGAGTGCGAGGGAGATGGAGATAGAAACTTTGAACACGAATAACTTTTTAACGAATGGTCCGATTTGAAAAATTTCTTCTACATTTCGATAGGTATTGATAAACACAATAAAACTGCATTTTTACTTTTCCGAAATATTGAAATTTTTAAAATCGTATATAAGCGATTGTGGGCGTTAGAGGGGGCGTGGCACCTTTTTGAAACAAACTTGCGCTGCGTAGGAAATCCTAGAATCTGCATGCAAAATGCCAATCTTCTAGCTTTTATAGTTTCCGAGATCTCAGCGTTCATACAGACAGACAGACAGACGGACAGACAGACAGGCAGACAGACAGACGGACAGACAGACGGACAGACGGACATGGCTAGATCGACTCGGCTAGTGATCCTGATCAAGAATATATATACTTTATAGGGGTCGGAAACGCTTCCTTCTAGCTGTTAAATACTTTTGCACGAATACAATATACCCTTTTACTCTACGAGTAACGGGTATAATAGGAGCCGTTGGGGGAGTTACAAACCGGCTAGGCCAGCCGCTAGGAAGGTCCGAAAGTAAGCTGGAGAGGATGATGTCAGAAGTAAGCGAAGCACAGGGATCCGGAAACTTATCGGGAGGCAATAGCTCCACTCCCCAACTAGCAAGGGGACAAGAACCAACATCAAATGGTCGAGATACCAGACATAGGAATCACGACGAGATGAGTTCAGGATCAGAACCACCAAGATATCCTGGACAGGCTTCAGGGGATCCGCCTACTCCGAATGAACGAGAGAGGGGAGAGACTACTAGTATGCAGGAAGTTTCACAGCTAATTAATCGATCAGCTGGAAACCAAAACGGCAGACTCGACAAGTGGAATCTCAAGTTTGATGGCACTGCCAGGGGTATGTCTTGTACCGGACGGAGGAGCGGCAGCGGGAGCAAGCTGAACGTGAAGCTGAGGAACCCATCTGGCCGGAATTCGGGTTAAGACGGCGATATTCCGCTTTGTATTAAATTTTAATACGTAGCATTACGCGCATTTGTAACACAAGAACAAAATAAAATAACAAAAATAAAATAAAACGGAATATCAAAAAAAAAAAAAAAAACAATAGATCAATTTTTTTCACAGTTGTTTTTACAAAAAAAAATAGCCCGGCTAGCTCAGTCGGTAGAGCATGAGACGCTATATCCCAGGGTATGGGTCGAGGCCACACGTTGGGCTGGACTCAGGCACATGAAAAAAAAAAAAAAAACACCCTGTAACCGCCTGTCGTAGGATCCTTTTTGCGAGGTCGTTCCATACGGAATCCGCATCGACGACATCGAGCCTGTTACGAGCGCCGGTTATGCTGGGAAGCGAGGCAAAAAGGGGGCTGCAGAAAACACAGTCTCTAAAGTTGCGAAAAAAGAAAGAAAGACCAAATTTGCACAAGGCAATATAATGCACCAATTGGGCAATTCAATGGAAAAATATAGCGGTCAGTAAAGCAACGAAAGACTGATATGAACCAGAGAGCTGACGCTAGCTAAATCCAAAGTGGGCCAGTTAGCTAGAGAAAGGGGAAATGGGTACCTAGATGGGAACACTTAGGTACGAAAATAAGAACCCGGAAGCAAAAAAGAAAAGCTCAGCTATTGTATAAAAGAACTAAAACTCCACGGAGAAGTCAGTCAGATTCTCAGATACGGCCGGTAATAATACCAATCGAGCGCAAAGAACAAAATAATCCGTTCGACGGAAAGTTCAAAACAATGAACATGAATCCTTGTTTCGCGGTGCACGTAAACTCCGTGTAAAGGACCCAAAACAGAAAAATGGGGTCCAAAGTCTCAAAAGCGGAAGGCAACACTGCTAACGTTATAAACAAAGTCGAAGTGGTAGACCACAAGGACGAAATCGTGAAAGTCTTTAATGTCTTGTGTCTGATCACAGTGTTAATAATGGTCCTTATCGTCCTACGAGGACTCAGAATGTATAAAAGATCCGTACAACGCCGACGGGATCACGAACACGAGTTAGAGAGGATCGTGACCGCTGCCTCTAACTGGCCCGAGCGAAACCGGGATTAAATTCGAAACAATAAAGTGTATCCAAATCAAATAAACAATCAACAAAAACCAAAACAAACAAATGAAAAAAAAGGAAGCAGCAACGCTAACAATAAAAATAAATGAAACCAAATAATTATCAGTAACAGCACTGAAAACCCAAAACTAAACCAGCCACCACAACAACAAACTGCATGTGTAATAAGACGCTACTTGAGAGTGCCGCTTCTTTCATTCCCTCCATATACTTATAGTTTTTTTTCATTTTTTGTCTGTTCAGTGTTTTATGAGAAAAGAAAATTAATAGTTACGCGAAAAACGCAATGTTCAAAATATATATTACCCAAAAATATTATTTTTAAGTGCACTAATACACCTACATATACATATATATATATATGCCCAATTTAATAATTATTTGAAACCCAAAGCATCCGGAGCGTCGAGATCTCATCGCCAGGATATCAATAAGTAAGTTTCTATATTTGTTTTCCTCTAAATCTATATATATATATATGTACAACTTCACCATGATCACAACACAGGCGATGTTAACTACTCTTACAAGAGAACCTCATTTCGCTATTAAAGTAAAATATTTGCTATCCAACGTCAATCTACCGATATCTGTAACAGAACTAGAGAATTTATACCTTGAGACCTTCTGTCTAGATTTCTCTCCATTAATTCATTGCAACAAGCAAGAAAAAGCTATTATAGTAGCCGCGGTACCCAATGTACGAGTATATTCAGAAATCAATTCCAACAGTTTGCTAGGTGATGTCACCATTTTTATGATCAATAAAAATAATTAATCTGTTCTAAGTACACACAATAAAACAAAAACAAAACCAAAAAGAGACACTACATAAACACCAGAATTTGATAGGAACACAACATTTATAATTTATACATATATTTTATATAATCTTTATATTGATACTTTTATTATTCGTCTTCATAAACATTTCTATATTTAATTTACTCTCTTTTATATTTTTTTTATCATCAACACACTTACACCTATTATATATTTTTGTCAACCATCATGCACACATACACAAAACCTTTTTACAATAAATTTATAATGTGAATCGAACCTCATAATGTCTTGGTAGAAACCCATTTAAGGGGGGGGGGGGGGGAGCTGGTAAACATGGAAGAAGGGGTCTAGAACAATGACATAACTTTTGACTGACGACCGCGACATTAGGGGATCGTATTGCGCGGCCCGCGAGGATCCATTTGGCACACGAATGTGTGAATTGGAGGGAATGTGGCCGAAACACAGCCCGATCGTGTTACGATCAAGCTACAGCTGAGCTTGTGGGGCAGTGCGGACAGAAGACCAACGGACTTTACGAATTCTATCCATTTTTCAGGGACGATAAATTTATTCTCATTATGTTGGAGAGGAAGTGGCTTCCAAAGAAACCACCCCATATACGGCGAGCTTAGCCGGCAGCCAGCGTGCCTGCTCAGGACGCAACTTCCTAGGCCCAAGCCTTTCTCAGGACTGGGGCACTAATGTGCCGACGTAACAGACTACTCATTCACATCATCTCACGCAAGCTCGACCAAAACACTCAGGAAAGATGGGAGGAGGCACTGCCATCCGACAAGCTGCCCAGCTGGACTGATATGTCAACCTTTCTAAAACGGAGATGTCGCATGATGGAAAATCTTAACAGCGCCACGGTACCCACACCTAGCCTTCAGGTGAGCCGAAGCTCCCATAGATCAAATCGAAGCTCTTTCATTGCCACAAACACCAGAAACCAAAAACTTTGTACCTTTTGCGATTCTAAGGATCACTATATCGTTAAATGCCCACTATTCATTAATCTGTCCCCAGCTTAAGTCACAAGGAAGCCAAACGTTTAAATCTGTGCCTAAATTCTCTCCGGAAAGGTCATGGCTTGCAGCAATGTCGCTCAGGTCTTTGCAGGCACTGTCAACAAAAGCACCATTCTTTACTGCATTTGGCCCCCATAGCGGCTTAATCACCTGTCTCATGTGCACCTGGCTCGCAGCTTGCAATAGCATCCCAGCCAAGTATACCAGATTTAGCAACGCCCTTAGCTTCCACTCTCGTAGCCACTTACCCTGAAGACAACTCTAGGAACGTAGTCCTCCGAGTACGTATTGCTTCCTACTGCAATCGTTTATGCAAAAAGCCATTCAGGCGTATATATACCATGCCGTGCTCTGTTGGATTCTGGATCCCAACTCAACTTTATCACCACGCGTCTGGCTAACCAGCTCCAGATCAAGGTTCATCATGCAGCCGTATCGATATCAGGAATTGGCGAGTCAACGATCGCATCTAACTTGTCAGCTGACATTGTAGTTCAGTCCTGTGACATGAGATTCACCACATCCTTCCCAGCAGTTATAACTCTTTCGATAACAGATTATCAACCGAACTTTGGCCTCGACATCTCAGGCTGGAGCATTCCTAAAAACATATCCCTCGCAGATCCCACGTTTTTCAAATCTCAGAGAATAGATTTATTGCTTGAGGCCGGTCTATTTTTCGACCTAATCTGTGTAGGCCAAATTCGAATGGCAGATAATTTACCAATTCTCCAAAAGACCAAACTAGGTTGGGTGGCTTCAGGTGGACACTGTCTCGTTCGCAACAGCTATTCATCTCTCGCCGCCTTTCGTAAAATCCCTAATTTTGAGGATGATTCCTTATCCTACTCTAGACTTGAGTCGGGTCAGTACTCTGTAAGGTTGCCGACTAAATTCAGCACTGACACGTTAGGAGATTCCTTTCAACGCGCACTTAAACGCTTCAAAGCGCTCGAATTCAAACTGGCAAAAAACCTTCAAACCAAACTGAAGTACTCTGCTTTCATGCGCGAATAAATCGAGCTGGGCCATATGTCACTGGCTTTCAAGCAGCATGTTTTCCCACAATTCTATTTGCCGCATCATTGCGTTGAGAAACCTGATAGCTCTACGACAAAATTGCGTGTGGTTTTTGACGGATCAGCCAAATCTACGTCAGGAGTATCTCTAAACTTTTTAACATTCTCATCATATTTCGTCTTCTCAGAGTTGCTATATGCGGCGATATTTGCAAGATGTATCGCTACGTGCGAGTAGCTCACCCAGATCAATTTCTTCAGTGCATCCTATGGCGCGATCATCCCGATGAAGAAATAAGGACATACACGTTGGATACCGTAAAGTACGGAACCAAGCCCGCTGCATGGCTGCTTATGGCGCTTGCGTATACGTCCAATCTGAGTTGCAGGGTGTATATACGTCACATTTGTTATGCTCGAAATCCAGGGTCTCTCCTTTAAAAACGCTGACAATCCCAAAGCTCGAACTCTCAGCAGCGCTTCTTTTATCCGATCTTATGTCAAACATCGCCAAGGAATTCAAATCCGTCCGCAAATACCACTGCTGGATCGACTCTACAGTAGCACTTGCTTGGATACGAGAAGCCCCTTCTAATTTCAACATTTTTGTTTCCAACAGGGTAGCTCAAATCCAGCGGCGTACAAAGGGAATGATCTGGCATCATGTGCCGTCACAGCTAAACCCGGCGGATATATTGTCAAGAGGATGCAAGCCACTTGAACTGTTAGAATCACCACTTTGGAAAAACGGATTTTCATTTTTACAAGCCGGCAGTGCAGGTTGGCCACAAACCATGTATCACCCATCTGATCTACCCGAGAGGCGCTCAAAAACACTTGTTTCAACGCAACGACTGGATTTGGCAGCGTCCTGCAAATTCAGCAATTCCTTTACAAAGCTGCAACGGATTTTTGCATACGTAAACAAGTTCATCAAGCGCACAGCATCATATTCAGCGAGCCCGAAGACACTGCTCACTCCAGATGATTTCAAAGGCGGAACGCATCTTTTGCTGAAAAGCATTCACATTGTGCATTTCGGCGAGGAGTACAAAGCGCTAAGTTTTAAGAACCCGCTGCCACCCTAGCAGCAAGCTGCGGTCTTTATGCCCGTTTTTGGACGACGAAGGACTTCTGCGTATTCAGAATTCAAACCTCGAGTACGAAGCCAGGCATCCGATTTTGCTGCCTAAGCGTCATCCAGTTACCGATGCAATAATCGCGCACTACCATGCCACATTCCTTCATGCTGGTCCTCAATTCCTCCTTGCAACAGTTTGTCAACGATACTGGCCCATTGGAGGGCTCAAAGCTGTATCGAGTATCATCAATAAATGCATACGCTGCTTTCGAATGCGGCCCAAACTTCTCGATCAAGTAATGGCCCCTCTGCCAGCCGAGCGCGTCCAGCCAAGCCCAACATTTTATGTAACTGGCATTGACTTTTGCGGTCCATTTTACACAAAATCGGAAGTAAGGAACCGCGCGCCAGAAAAATGCTACGTCTCAATTTTCATATGTTCTGCAACGAAGGCAGTTCATTTAGAATTGGTGGAGGACTTATCGACATCATCATTTCTCGCAGCATTGAAACGCTTCATAATTCTCGAGGGAAACCGCATTCAATATGGACTGATAACTCAACGAACTTTCTAGGTGCTTGGAACGAGCTGAAGGAACTTCGCGAATTATTTCTAAGTGATCTACAGAGAAGCGAGATTTTTAACAACTGTACAGCGTTGGGAGTAAATTGGCATTTCATTCCTCCACGTTCCCCACATTTCGGTGGATTATGGGAGGCCGCGGTGAAATCAGCAAAGTTCCATTTTTACCGCGTCGTTGGAAACTCAACTCTTTCATTCAACGAGCTTCGAACCCTCATCTGTCAAATCTCAGCAATGCTCAACTCAAGACCTCTTTATTCTATTTCAGAAGATCCTAACGATTTGGAGATTCTCACACCCGCCCATTTTATCTGGGGCAAGACGAACGCAACGATCGACGAGCCTGACTTGAATCACCTAAACGCATGTCACCTCAGTCGCTGGAAAAAGGTATGCCAGATGCAGCAAGCGTTCTGGAGGAAGTGGAGCACATCCTACATATCCCTGCTTCAAGAGCGTGGGAAGTGGAAGACGATTTGGCAAAATCTCCAACCCGAAACCATGGTCCTGATAAAGGAGGACAACGCGCCGCCACTCAAGTGGCCCCTTGGCAGAGTGGACAGCGTCATCACAGGATGGGACGGCGTTGCAAGAGTTGTCGTCATCCGCACCGCAAAGGGACTGGTCAGGAGAGCCATAGCAAGGATCGCCGTTCTGCCAATCGAAACCAAACCGGTTGAAAGCCGTCATCTTCCAACGGGGGGAGCATGTTCGCAGCAGAACGCCTAAATTTCATTATTTGCTATCAGTTTGTAAATATAACGTAAAGTTTGCTAACAGCTGTGCAGCATCTGCGTTGCGCTATGTTAATGTTAATTCTAACAGTGCGAATGTAAAATCTCTAAAACATTTCCAAATGTGTACTTTACTCAGATTTTTCCAGTCTTAACATTTCTACAACGTCATATTGAGATATTTCTACAACGTCATATTGAGATATTTCTAATTTATTGTACATGTTCAAAATTAACTGATATTTTGAATTTAGGTGGAAAACTGAATTTTTTAAGGGGGAAATATCGATTGTTTGAGATTTTTTAGGGGGAAAGCTAAATTTTCATATGGCAACACTGGTTGCCTCAGTTAATAGCTGTAAGCGGCCAAAAAATCACCGTTGTCCCAAACTTCAAATATTAATATAAAATTAATTTGCTGGTGGATTCTAATGATCATTAGCTTGTTTTTTTTGTCAAAGTACCATCTACCAGAATAAGTTGAAAAACTAATTTCTGTTTTTATGCGTGTATTTTTATACCCGTTACTCGTAGAGTAAAAGGGTATATTGTATTTGTGCAAAAGTATGTAACAGCTAGAAGGAAGCGTTTCCGACCCCATAAAATATATATATTCTTGATCAGGATCACTAGCCGAGTCGATCTAGCCATCTCCGTCTGTCCGTCTGTCCGTCTGTCTGTCTGTCCGTCTTTCTGTCTGTCTGTCTGTATGAACGCTGAGATCTCGGAAACTATAAAAGCTAGAAGATTGGCATTTTGCATGCAGATTCTAGGAGCTCCTACGCAGCGCAAGTTTATTTTAAACAAGAAAGGAAGCTAGCTTCGGCCAGCCGAAGCTTATATACCCTTGCAGATAAAAGAAATAACTTTTTTAAGTTGTCAGAAATCAATGAATTTTCTTATATTTGTTTGATTATTCGTATGGGAGCCTTAAGATATAGTGGTCCGATCCGGCTTGCTCCGACATATGTACTACCTGCAATAGAAAGAAGACTTTTGGGAAAGTTTCATTGCGATACCTTTAAAACTGAGAGACTAGTTCGCATAGAAACGGACAGACGGACAGACGGACATGGCTAGATGGACTCGGCTATTGGTGCTGATCAAGAATATATATACTTTATGTTGTCGGAAACGTCTCCTTCACTGCGTTACAATATCTGACTGAAATTATAATACCCTCTGCAAGGGTATAAAAATAAAAAAAGTGTTTGTAGTGGTAAAGTTTGGGAAAGTCAGGTGCTCCAAAATTCCAGAATGCTCGACTTAATTGAAAAAATGCCACCATAGCTTTAAAATATGGACTCTTATTTACAGAATTAACTAAAGATTGTATTTAATAAAAGAAAATTCTCTTACGCACAAAAAAAGTTCAAAGTAAAATCACTGTGGACGGCAGTCCACGTAGTGACGAAGCGCACTAGGAGAGTGTGCGAAGGCGACTACTATATATACATCTGCTGTGATGGTCGTAATGAGTAATACACCAATCGACAGGTAACGCAAAAACTAAAAGGATTGCATTGGGCCGGTGGGCATAAATTCTCGCATTATTCTAGTTGTGTTCCTATTGAAAATACGCGTCGAATGAGGGGTCAAGATTTTGGAGGGCTTTGTCCCAAAATTATGTTTTTGGATCCTAGAAATTTTAGATCGTGTTAAGCCAGGGTCCTCACGAATTCAGTTCAGTTGAGTTCAAAGTGTTCATGTGTTCAGTTCAGTGCTCAGAGTTAAGTTCAAAGCTAATAATAATAATAAATAATAAAAAAGTTTTCGGTTCAGCTTAACGCTAAAACAGTTTAACAGTGTAAAACAGTTTCTTGTTCGGCTCAACAATATCAAAAGTTTTATTTGAAAAATGGTTAAAAATTTCTACAAATTATTCAAAATTGGCAGTGCCGCCACTGTATATCGTTAACAATTAGCGCCTTGAAATACTCTAAAGAAAACGGAACAAAGCGTTAAGTTCACTGTTAAAAATAAAAATGTACATTGCTTTCTTTGACTTTTTATTTTAACTGCAAGGGTATATAAACTTCGGCTTGCCGAAATTAGCTTCCTTTCTTGTTTCAACTATTTTAACCTCAATGTACACTGTTCCTCTTTTGTCAAAATAAGACTAATTTAAAATTCCAGAAATCTGAGTTATTTGGTATTATAGGGAACCAGTCACCACAACCGCATATAAATGATCCTCGATGGACAGCGATTTCCTAAGAACTCTCATAACCATGGATGACCACATGTGTATTTATACCCGTTACTCGTAGAGTGAAAGGGTATATTGTATTCGTGCAAAAGTATGTAACAGCTAGAAGGAAGCGTTTCCGACCCTATAAAGTATATATATTCTTGATCAGGGTCACTAGCCGAGTCGATATAGCCATGTCCGTCTATCCGTCTGTCTGTCTGTCCGTATGAACGCTTAGATCTCGGAAACTACAAGAGCTAGAAGGTTGAGATTTCCCACACATATTCTTGGGCTTCCTACCCAGCGCAAGTTTATTTCAAAAAGGTGCCACGCCCACAATCGCCCACTGGCGCCCACACCTTTAAAGATTTCCGAGAAGTATAAATGCAATTTTGTTGTGTATATTTATACCTATCAAAACGTAGAAGACATTTTTCAAATCGGACCATTCATTAAAAAGTTATTCGCAATCAAAAAAATGTTATATATCCATCTCCCTCGCACTCCTTTTAACTGAGTGACGGGTATTGGATAGTCGGGACACAAACCCGACTATAGCGTTCTCTCTTGTTTGTTTATGAACTCATTTAAACAATTAAATAATTTTATAGGAACTCATTTAAACAATTAATTAATTTTATAGGCACTCATTAAAATGTAATTAATTTGATTGAAAATATGAGAAAAGAAATACCCGGAACTTTGAAATGCAATTCAATTCTTATTTCTTAAGAAATCTTGGTCCATCGAGCATAATTTTTTCGCTAATTTCGGAAGTGAGTCCGCTAATCTAGAGTATTACCGAAATTTTTAAGGAATAATTAACTAGTAGAAATCAGGGAAGAAAAGTAAAAAACTTACATAAATGTGGCCCTCCGCGTCAAAGAGCTATAACAGCATTTTTAATAGCAAAGAAAGGTTAGAAAAAAACAACAATAAATCCAATGCAAACAGTGTCCAAAGAGTCCAATAAAAATGTTTAAAAATTAAATATTTTACCATGTACCGTTAACAGCGTAAGTAAGTTTTTAACTATTTTAACCTCAGTACTGGGACAAGGATAGTTGAAAAAGTATTTTGACATTTTGCAACGTTTCTCGAAGGCTTTTTAATTGACTTCAGAATTGTGTAGAAAAAATGTATAGCCAAAGGAACAGCCTTTCCGATAATACCAGACTCATTCCGATGTCTCCTTTTTTATAGCTGTCTAACCAAACTTTTCTTACTATTCTTGCCCCACTCTACATTGGAACTTTCGATATACAAATTAAGCTTTATTATTAATTATAATATTTAGCATGAAATTATACAAACAAAAACACCTCTTAACGAGGTATAAAAATAGTGACGATCGCACCTTCAACGTACAAAAGTTCTGATATTAACCTTTGTGACGAAAAATGATTACTTATTTATTTTATTTATTTATTTATTTATTTATTTATGTATTTATGTATTTATGTATTTATGTATTTATGTATTTATGTATTTATGTATTTATGTATTTATGTATTTATGTATTTATGTATTTATGTATTTATGTATAGTATTTATGTATTTATGTATTTATGTATTTATGTATTTATGTATTTATGTATTTATGTATTTATGTATTTATGTATTTATGTATTTATGTATTTATGTATTTATGTATTTATGTATTTATGTATTTATGTATTTATGTATTTATGTATTTATGTATTTATGTATTTATGTATTTATGTATTTATGTATTTATGTATTTATGTATTTATGTATTTATGTATTTATGTATTTATGTATTTATGTATTTATGTATTTATGTATTTATGTATTTATGTATCTATGTATTTATGTATTTATGTATCTATGTATTTATGTATTTATTTATTTATTAATTTATAGAATTGTATAATGGAACAGTTTAAAACAATTTTTTCCCTGACCTTAAAATACAGTTTGGATACGCACATACAAAATTCAATGTCTAGGCAGCGTTAGTTGTGTTGGGCTGGCAAAAGTGGCGATTTTCGTTTCTGAATAACTTTTAAACGTGACAGTAATGTGTTATATACCAAAATCTAAGGAATCTCAAGGGCTATACAGTTTAAAGTTTAAAAGAAAATCGTTTGAGCCGTTTTTGATAAAAATAAAAAAAAGCTAAAAAAAAGTTAAAAAACATTTTCTTTTGTTCATATCTTTTTAACTATTACATTTACACAAATTGCATATAGAAGGGGTTTATAGCATTTAAAAATACCTTTCAAACGAGATGCAGCACAAGTCTGTTGCTTTAGTAGTAAAGAAGTTACGGCTTTCCGAATTTTAGCTATTTATAGCTGTTTTACCGCTAAAATAGCGGGTTTTTCCAAAAGTGGTAGGACAAAAGTTTTTTATATCGATGTGATGAACGTCATATCAAATTTTCAGAACTTTAAAAACATGACACAAACTGACAAACAGAATTAAATTTTCATTTTGACTAGGCCCCAACAAATTTGTTTTCGGTCTAACTTTTGAACGGAGCGTCCGATTTTCTGATATGACCCCTCAAATTAAGCGCATTTTCAGTAGAAATAAAACTAACTAAGTGCTAACTAAGGCCAATTATCCCCAACGGCCCCAACAGAATGAGAAAATTTTAGAAAGTGTATTTAATGACGAGTGTAATAATTTTTCGTCACAAATGTTGATATCAGAACTTTTGTACGTTGAAGGTGCGATCGTCACTAGTTTTTTACCTCGTTAAGAGGTGTTTTTATTTGATATCAGATGTTTTGTATTGTTTACTTTTGCTCTCATATTTAAGAATTGCATTAATGGAACGGTTGAAAACAATTTTAACTATTCCTTGACCCTAAAATACAGTTTGGATATGCACATACACATAAAAAATTACTTTTTGTCATTCAGAAATTGTTAAAACACTTAAAACTTAACTTTTAATCATTAAAAATTGTTAAAGGACTAGTAAACGATGAGAAAACATGAATTCCATAAGGATCCGATACGAGTGAGAGAGTAGCCCTACTTGCTGCGACGTGTTTTCGTAGAAAAAAGCAGAGGCCTTGTTAAAAAAAATTAGATATTTTAAAAACTAAAAATGGCTCCAACTGTTTACAAAAAACGATTGTAACTAACAATATGGCGCATACATTGAAATATAAAAAAAAATTTAAATACAAAATTTTTTACAATCTTAATTTGCTTTTATTTTTAAGAAACTAAAAACTTATTTTTTTTAAGAAGAGGTTTTAGAGGAATTAATGCAAAAGGCATGAAGTCACGCGGATTCATTTAACTGGAGATAAAGATTTTCAATGAGAGGGTACTTTTTCAAATTTGTCAAATTTTTTTTTTTTTTTAATTTTAACTAAAAAAAAAATTTTTTTTGGACAAATCCTGATACACGTGATTGCTCATTTTCCGAATAGAACATGTAAAAAAAGTTTCAGGCAAATCAAAAATGTCAAATTTTTTTTTTGGCCAAATCTGTTCGGCTTGTAAATGAACGGCCCTTGGGCAGCATTAATTGTTATGAGCTGGCAAAAGTGGCTATTTTCGTTTCTTAATAACTTTTAAACGTGAATTTTTACAGTAATGTGTTATATACCAAAATTTAAGAAATCTCAAGGGCTATACAGTTTAAAGTTTTAAAGAAAATCGTTACGGCCCCTAAACTAGCGGGTTTTTCCAAAAGTGGTAGAACAAAAGTTTTTTATATCGATGTGATGAACGTCATATCAAATTTTCAAAACTTAAAAAACATATTTTGGACAAACTGACAAGCGGACAAACTGACAAACAGAATTAAATTTTCATTTTGGGAAGAAGAAGAAAATCTTATTTTGGCTATCACTTTTGAACGGAGCGTCGGATTTTATCATATGACCCCTCATTCGACGGGTATTTTCAATAGAAACACAACTAAAACATTGCGAGGGGGCATTTATCCCCACCGACCCCAACAGCTCCAAATTTCGAAATTTGCACTTTTTCACTTTCACCGCTCTCTCTCCCAATCCAATTAATTTTCTTAAAGTCTTGGTATGCAATCCTTTAAGTTTTTGCAATACCTTTCAATTGGTGTATTACTCATTACGTTCGGACTATCACAGCAGATTTTCAATTTTGCGGCTATATAATAGTAGTCGCCTTCGCACACTCTCCTGGTGCGCTTCGTCACTACATGGACTGCCGTCCATAGTGATACTACAGACTTAATCAGACAGATACAGACTAATGTTTAAACACCTTAAATAAGTTTCTGTTCTGTGCAATAAATGTTGTATGACATATATATTCTATTTATGGCTTGTTAGAGCTTAAGCTTACCCAGCGGATCGATGCGAAAAATAATTTCGCCATCTGCCCTGACCGCGCTGATGAAGCACAGGAAGGACAGCACCAGGCTCCTGGCTTTCGAGTAATCCATTATGTAACAGAGGCAAGCAAGTTATAGTCTGTCGTCTACTGACAGTAGATCGACTGGCGTCGTAGCAGAGGAAGCCTTTGTCGGCTTCGTTAGTCAAACGCATTACAGTCCAAGTCCTTCTGCGAAATTTCCAACGATGCCCTTCATGGGTTTCAAAAATCAGCACGTGCGAACTTGGAACCACTAATTTGGTCACTTCTCATTTATCATTTTTTTGTGTGTATTTTTTTCATTCACGGATTTTTTTAATTTGTTTGTGCAAAGGTCTGTGAAGACAGGACTGATTGTGATGACGGACGTACTTGGAACTATCTTGGTTTGATTTTAAATTTTATAAGTTTAATAAGTAATAAGGTAAATTACTTTGATTTTATTACGCGTGGGCTATACGCGAATGAAGACGCGTCTTTTGTTCAAACTAAAAGGCCAGTGTCCCCATGTAATTTGTTTCCCTCGGCAACGACGGCGGTTGGTTTAAAAGCCTAAGGGCTAGTACTCAACCCAACAAAAAGTCGTCCAAAACAAAAAACTTCATATGAAAAAAATGTCAAAAAATTTGGTTTCATATGAAGTTTTATGTCTTGGACGACTTTTTGTTGGGTTGAGTACTAGCCCTTACCAACCAAAACCGTCGTTGTCCCAGAATCTAACGAGTTTTGTTAAAGTAAATTAGTTCTGATTGTAGGAAGATTTGCTTCAAAGCGAACTATTTGGTTGGTTTAAAATCGTATACTTGATTTTGGAATGGTATCTGTGACACCTGGACTCGTATTTTTTAGAAAATTTCGTTTGAAGGGACTTCTGTGACACCCCTGATAAAAAGATAAAGGCTACTAACTCTGTCAACTTCCCTGATTTGAGCATAATCATTAAACGCATGTGGATAGGGCATAGGTACACTTTTTCCTTAGCACATGGATACAAGATTTTGGGTCTTAATTGTAGAATTCCCTTGGAGTAAGCATTGAACTAAGAATTCAGACAGATTATAATGGCATTTGTCATTTGCTCCCTTGCATTTAGCTTACATTAGGCAAATGACAATCTTCTCCGGGGATGCGAGCAGCCGTAATTATTAAAATTGTCACCACCAAAGGATGGGACCATGCACTTAAAGTCGACTCTGAGAAATGGAAATCACATACTGAAATTGTAATACTACATCAAGCCAAGTAACAATAGAAATCTGGATACCTCTAGAAATATAACTTTTTAATAACTTTATATTATTATTAAACAGCAACTAACTTTTTTTTTATTTACTTTTATCTATACACTTGTGGTTTTAAGGATGTTCGGCCAACTAAGCACTTTCATATTTAATAGTTTTTTCACCACCCTGGACGGTAACCAAAGTCCGCAAAAAGGCCTGGGTGATTGGCTAGTGAATGGTTGCTTAAGGGCGGTGCAATGGCTCTCTTCGCACATATTGTACCAGATTAGCACTAGCAAATGTATGAATCTTGAGTGCTTACTTTCCTTGCTGACAAAACTGCCGGCAAATTTAAATTAAACAGCTAATGGGCAGCGCCGATGTATAAACGCAGTAAAGCAGCCCATTCTCTAGTATTAGTAGTTCTTTTAAAAAGCATGTGGTTCTGGGCAGTTAGGTTAAGTTGAGCACTAAACATCCCGTCACCGTGCACTGGTTTGCCATCTTTAAATTCAGCTTTTTATAAATTTCTTTTTTTTGCGACCGGACGTGGCAATACAGAAATTTGCACCTTTTTTATGGGCCCACTTCAACTTAAACTTTTCGTAAATTTAGATAACACACACACACTTAAAGAAACACCCGTCTGATTCGGTTAGGTTCAGCGCCTCCGAGGCGGTACACAATCCCAGCTATATAAGTTCCCTGTGACTCAAGCTATACACGTCCGCGTCGGTGGAATATCCACGAATAACTGACGCAGTCTCTATCAGGACTCGGCATAGTAACATTGCCAGTCGTCGGATACGAACTTTATTCAGCCGCTTCCGAACCCGAGCTGTCGACGGAAAAAATTGTCTCAACGAGAGCTTTGGTCCGGGAAATTTACTCTTTGCGACGGAAGCAGCGCATGTCACCAACGATAAAGAGAGGCAGAGCAGTTTCTCAGATATATGAAAGCCCCACCACCAACCGGCATTAAGTAGAGCTGACGAACTGTAAAAGTGGGTCAGTGTGACCGCCACATAAATTTCTCCGTGCTTCGCTTTAGTCCCAGTCGTGACTCCGCCACAATCGGCTGTGGTGCAAAGAGAGTCAGTTTGGATAACGAATTAAATCTAATGCAACGTATATAGTTAAGTTAACAAATCGATTTAGCCTGTATGACTACCGATTGCGGCCGATATTGGCCATGTTCAGCAGAATAACATGATAACTGAACACTGATGAATCAGTGCTCAATGATCAAATTTGTTCTGTTGAACAAATGCTACATTACGTCGTCACAAAAGTACAACATTTTACCACAAAAACTGCACCGGAAAATTAAAAATGTTCCTTAAATTGCAGAGTTTTTGGACAGCATTCAAAAAAATTATTTTTGCCTTACCTGCAACTGCAGAAAAGGCGGCGTAAGGCAAGAATAGTGAGAAAAGTTTGGTTAGACATACACTCAGAAAAAAAATTTTCCTTAATTTAAGTCCATTGACTTTGATTTAAGGAATAATGGCTTTAAAATGGCTATCAAGTCTATAAGTGGACTTAAAAATGTTCATCCCACGCTATATACGATTTTAAAAATTTCAATATTTCGGAAAAGTAAAAATGCAGTTTTATTGTGTTTATCAATACCTATCGAAATGTAGAAGAAATTTTTCAAATCGGACCATTCGTTAAAAAGTTTTGCGTGTTCAAAGTTTCTATCTCCATCTCCCTCGCACTCCCTTTACCAGAGTAACGGGTATCTGATTGTCGGTGCACCCGACTATAGCGTTCTCTCTTGCTAGAGATGTATTTGTACCCGTTACTCGTAGAGTAAAAGGGTAATTGTATTCGTGCAAAAGTATGTAACAGCTAGAAGGAAGCGTTTCCGACCCCATATATATATTCTTGATCAGGATCACTAGCCGAGTCGATCTAGCCATATCCGCCTGTCCGTCTGTCCGTCTGTCCGTCTGTATGAACGCTGAGATCTCGGAAACTATAAAAGCTAGAAGATTGAGATTTCAAACACATATTCTTGGGCTTCCTACGCAGCGCAAGTTTGTTTCATCGAGGTGCCACGCCCCCCCCCCCCCCCCCTAACGCCCACAATCGCCATAAACGATTTTCAAATGTGTCCACACATCTTTTAAGATTTTAAAAATATATAAACGCAATTTTATAGTGTTTATTAATACCTATCGAAATGTAGAAGACATTTTTCAAATCGGACCATTCATTAAAAAGTTATACGCAATCAAAATTGTTTATATATCTATCTCCCTCGCACTACCTTTAGCTGAGTTACGATTATTAGATAGTCGGGACGCCGGTCGGCAAGCCGAAGTTTATATACCCTTGCAGTTAAAATAAAAAGTCAAAGAAAGCAATGTACATTTTTATTTTTAACAGTGAACTTAACGCTTTGTTCCGTTTTCTTTAGAGTATTTCAAGGCGCTAATTGTTAACGATATACAGTGGCGGCATTTTTAATAATTTGTAGAAATTTTTAACAATTTTTCAAATAAAACTTTTGATATTGTTGAGCCGAACAAGAAACTGTTTTCACGTTGATCTGTTTTAGCGTTAAGCTGAACCGAAAACTTTTTTATTATTTATTATTATTATTAGCTTTGAACTTAACTCTGAGCACTGAACTGAACACATGAACACTTTGAACTCAACTGAACTGAATACGTTTTGGTTGTCATGATTTCTAATTGTTCAAAATCACCACGCCTACATAAAATTTAAAATAAAAAAATCTTACTATTCCTATGGGAGCCTTAAGATATAGTGGTCCGATAAGGCTCGCTCCGACATATGTACTACCTGCAATAGAAAGAAGACTTTTGGGAAAGTTTCATTGCGATACGTTTAAAACTGAGAGACTAGTTCGCATAGAAACGGACAGACGGACAGATGGACAGACGGACAGACGGACAGACGGACATGGCTAGATGGACTCGGCTATTGGTGCTGATCAAGAATATATATACTTTGTGTGGTCGAAAACGTCTCCTTCACTGCGTTACAATATCTGACTCAAATTATAATACCCTCTGCAAGGGTATAAAAATGCAACAGACTTAAGTGTTGGACGTAGTTGGTAATCATTTTGGACATTTTCACACAACAAGGACTGACACTTTACACAAATACTAAAATTAGCTTGAATACGATTGAATAACGTTAGTTATAGTCCAATAAAGTTGGTAAACTGCTCAAAAGCAATTCTAACAAAAGCAACTTACAAATAACTCGTTTTTACCTACATATAGAAAGACAGGTCACGAACATACAATTTATATTTAGTACATACCTTATTTTAAAGGAAGCAAAAGTTATTATTCTTAATAAACTGTAATTTATCCCTTTATTTTATGTTTAAAGACGAATCACAAACAGCCTCAAATCTTTGCATGAACAGGTGCTGAAAATAGGTCAACTTTCAAAGCTCGCAGCCGATCAGGGATGCAATTAAAAGCTTATCCAAAGATTTTTTTGAGATTTGCAAAGTGTTTCCATTTAAATAAAAACAAAACTTAACGTATTTTTCAAAAATTACAAATCGACTTATATTCCGCTAGCTTTATCATTGGATCCACTGTGCGATGATCGTTCCTGGCCATCACTAAAATCTCGATACACCATTGTGACATCAATAATTTGTTCTTTATAGGCCGCGCTCACTCATAACATGACTATTTGCATAATTTTTTCAGTAGACAAACAAAATTTTTTTTTTAAACTTTTTAAAAAATCCTACATTTTTTTTATGGGAACTAATTTAAACAAATAATTAATTTCTTAGGAACTCATTTAAACAATTAATCAGTTTTATAGGAACTTTTATTGAAAATATGAGAAAAGGCCCCTTGTTTTTTATAGCAAAACCGAAAACTTTGAAATTCAATTATTAGAGAACCATGGCTTACCGCCAAGTTCTTTTCGCACGTAAATTCTTAGGAAATCGCGGTCCATCGAAGATAATTTTTTTTGCGGCTTTCGGGGGTGAGTCCGCTAATCTAGAGTATTACCAACAGCGGTGATGTATAGGTCGGCCCCCAACCACATCCTCCTTCTTGAAGCGCTCCACAGCAATTGATTGCAAATTCTGTTAGTATTCGATCCCTAAATCACGATTATTTCACTATTTATACCCGTAACTCGTAGAGTAAAAGGGTATATTGTATTCGTGCAAAAGTATGTAACAGCTAGAAGGAAGCGTTTCCGACCCTATAAAGTATATATATTCCGTCTGTCCGTCTGTCTGTATGAACGCTGAGATCTCGGAAACTATTAAAGCTAGAGGATTGGTATTTGGCATGAAGATTCTTGGAGTTCCTACGCAGCGCAAGTTTGTTTCAAGAAGGTGCCACGCCCCCTCTAACGCCCACAATCGCTTATATACGGTTTTAAAATTTAAATATTTCGGAAAAGTAAAAATGCAGTTTTATTGTGTTTATCAATACCTATCGAAATGTAGAAGACATTTTTCAAATCGGACCATTCGTTAAAAAGTTATGCGTGATCAAAGTTTCTATCTCCATCTCCCTCGCACTCCCTTTACCTGAGTAACGGGTATCTAATAGTCGGGGCACCCGACTATAACGTTCTCTCTTGTTTTTTCTTCGATGGCACAGTTTTTTTTTAAAGATTTTTTTAAAGTTCAAAATGTTAAATTTCAGACTTTTTAGAATTTCCTCCTAAATCTCGGCACTCATCCGCCCAATTGGGCCAGATTTCATTGCATTTTAAAGTCAATGGATCTGAGCTTAACTTTGCCATACAGATCAATATAATTGGTTAAGTAATGGCAGCGCATCAGCTCGACAAAGATGAAAAATGTGTTTTTTGATCGACTGTAAGTCGGCTGTATATATTGTATAAACTCAAAAAAAATCCGTTGAAGAATCCTATTGGGTACCAACTTGAAGTTTACATCCTACCAAATAAAACAAGCCGGGAATGGACCAAATTCATTGAAAATTCGATTTATGGTGGATTTTTAAAGTTCTGAATTTTCAAATTTTTTCGTTCGACAAAGTCCAAATTTAAGTTTTATCCCAGGCGGCGACATGTAAACAAAAGTAGCTCAGAGAAGCTGGGTCGGGTAAAATGAAATTTTTGAAATTTGAAAACGGGAATCCTTTGTCCATCATGTGTCCACTTGTGTCAACCCTTTAGTTTTTTTTGTCCACGTCCAGTTTCAAAAATATTAATTTTCGAAAATCAAAAAGTTTCATTTTTCAAAATTTGACTGATATGTTCTCGATGTGTCCACATGTGTCAACCTTTTAGAATTTTGAAAAAATCAAAACTTTGGAAGATATACCACTTTTTCGTTTTCACTAAATTTCGAAAAAATGAAAAGTTGAAATTTTCAAAATTTTTTGGTGGACTGATATGTCCTGGATGTGTCCACCTTTTAGAATTTTGAATTTTTTATTTTTTCGTTTTAATTAAATTTCGCAAAAATGAAAAGTTGCATTTTTCAAAATTTTTTTGTGGACTGATATGTTCTCAATTTTTCCACATGTGTCCACCTTTCAGAATTTTGAAAAAGTTAAAACTATGGAAACCTTGGGCATATTTCGGTTTTCTCAAAATTCGAAAATCTTAAAGTTGAATTTTTCAAAACTTTTTTTTGTCCAATCGTTTGACCTCTAATTGACCACCATTGCCCACCTTTTAGAATTTTCAAAAAGTAAAAACTATAAAAAATTAGAGCATTTTATTTGTATGAAAATGAAAATAAAAACGTTAGGCCACCTTTCAACGTCTTACCACCTCTTAAAGCTAAACATTTTAATAAACAATTTACACTTACAAATAATTAAAATTAAGAATAAAACCTCTTAGAATTACAAATCTTAAATCAAAACATTCTTAGTTCATCTCTTAAAATTAAACAATTTCAATAACAAATTTTCGCATCCCACAAAGAAAACTAAGCTAGAAAACTTAATAACAATTTGTTTTATTTCAACAAAATAACATTAAATTGGGAATTAAAAATAATATACAATACATCATCTTACTTACTACGCAGTAGTTTTTAAATTGCCGCCGCTTGGGCATTTACAGCAGCCTCTTGCTGCTTTTGTAAGTTTTTAACAAATTCCAAGAGTCTGTCCTGAGCAGGTTGTTCTACCACAGAGGCCTTAGTAGTATTTTTAAAATTAGGCTGACTTAGCGGAAGCAATAAATTTTTAAATGAATTTGATGACGTCAAAGGCCGACTTGAGGAAACAGGAGGACGCAAAGGATACCAAGCATTCTGGCTTGGGAGCTGAGCAACAACAGTTTGTTTTTGAGAACGTTGACGTTCTGAAGTGCTATTGGACTTACGTTTCTCACACTGTTCTAGATGGGCAGGACAACGGCACTATGATTTGAGCCACAGTTGATGCATGTACAACTGTATGAAAAATCATTTTCGTGGTGGAAGCCGTGATTCTTTTCCTTTGTCGGCACATATCATTGTATTATTAAGAATATGTCTTTAAAAAGACTGTATTGTTATATATGTATCAATAGTAATATATTGGGTTGTCAAAAAAGTCCTGCGGTATTTTTATTATATTATTTTTTTCTTTTCTTACATCGAGCTTTTAAGTGACTCAAAGCTTCTTCAAATGGATTATAACGGCTTGATGACTTAGGCCAAGCTCTTGCCCGATGCTACGGCTACTACTATGCCGGTTTTATCGCAATTTTCTACGACAGGCCTTCCGTCTTTGACCACCTCTGCACCAGAACGAAAACGTTGAAACCATCGTTGTGCGGTGGAAATGGAAACTGTATCGTGTCCATAAACTGCACAAATTTTATTGGCGGCTTGAGATGCATTTTTGCCTTTATATTAGTAGTACTTTAAAATATGCCGTATTTTCTCTTTATTTTGCTCCATGATTGCGACGCTATAACTCACGAACGACTTAAAAGAAAAGACAATCAATCAAACACGTGCTAGCGCGTGAAATGAGCTTTCCAAAAAAGTATATTATGACCAGATGCTACGAATAAAACAAGAACTACGCGCTTTTAGCGCCAACTAGCGAAAATACCGCAAGACTTTTTTGACAACCTAATATATAACAAGAGAGAACGCTATAGTCGGGTTGGTGTCCCGACTATCTAATACCCGTCACTCAGCTAAAGGGAGTGCGAACGCTGTACTCGGGTTGGTGTCCCGACTATCTATTGGGGCTAAAGGGAGTGCGAGGGAGATAGATATATAAACAATTTTGATTGCGTATAACTTTTTAATGAATGGTCCGATTTGAAAATGAAAAATGTCTTCTACATTTCGATAGGTATTAATAAACACTATAAAATGGCGTTTATATATTTTTAAAATCTTAAAAGATGTGGCCTCCAGACACATTTGAAAATCGTTTATGGCGATTGTGGGCGTTAGGGGGGGCGTGGCACCTCGATGAAACAAACTTGCGCTGCGTAGGAAGCCCAAGAATATGTGTGTGAAATCTCAACCTTCTAGCTTTTATAGTTTCCGAGATCTCAGCGTTCATACAGACAGACAGACGGACAGACAGACAGACAGACAGACAGACGGACAGACAGACGGACAGACGGACATGGCTAGATCGACTCGGCTAGTGATCCTGATCAAGAATATATATACTTTATGGGGTCGGAAACGCTTCCTTCTCCCTGTTACATACTTTTGCACGAATACAATATACCCTTTTACTCTACGAGTAACGGGTATAAAAATATAAATAAATGTGTGTGGTATACTTGCAGTTTTCCCAGTAGTAGTCCGGTAAATTTCTTTTTATTGCACTACACTGTAAAAACCGCAAAGATGACGTGGCACGTAATTCTGATATCGAGTCAATTATTAAAAGTTAAAAAAAAGTAATCTACAAATTTATATTTTTTTACGTACTAGAAACAAATCACAAAGAAACTGGTGTTTGATCAAAAATAAGACTTGCACAATTCGCATGTGGTTTAATCCAAATTCACAAAGTTGTAAAAATCGTGAAGAAAAAATTATCTTTTGAATTTGCATTTTAAAAAATGCAACTTTTTGATTTTCGAAAATTTTCGAAAATCCATATTTTTGAAACTGGACGTGGACAAAAAAAAATAAACTAAACTAAAACTAAAACAAGTGGACACATGATGGACAAACGATTACCGTTACCATGGTAGTCCATGGGGATTTAACTCATTGGCCAGGTCCTTCCAAGCAGTGGTCACAAGAACGCGGCCGCCCTGAGTAAATCCTTTTCGCGAATGAATGGCAAGAATATGGCGTCTTGTGCTGCTGATCTACGTTTACTCTTGAAAATTAGCAACGTTAATTATTTTAAATTAATAATAAACAAAAATTGTTTACTTTTACTTTCATATTTGCTTCTTCTTCTTTTTATCCGGCGCCCACTAAGATCCGACATGTCCCCCCAGTGGCCCCAAACAGATTCAACATCCATATTTAGAGCAAACAAGAAAGGAAGCTAACTTCGGCAAGCCGGAGTTTATATACCCTTGCAGTTAAAATAAAAAGTCAAAGAAAGCAATGTACATTTTTATTTTTAACAGTGAACTTAACGCTTTGTTCCGTTTTCTTTAGAGTATTTCAAGGCGCTAATTGTTAACGATATACAGCATATACGGCGGCATTTTGAATAATTTGTAAAAATTTTCAACAATTTTTCAAATAAATCTTTTGATATTGTTGAGCCGAACGAGAAACTGTTTTCACGTTGATCTGTTTTAGCGTTAAGCTGAACCGAAAACTTTTTTATTATTTATTATTATTATTAGCTTTGAACTTAACTCTGAGCACTGAACTGAACACATGAACACTTTGAACTCAACTGAACTGAATACGTTTTGGTTGTCATGATTTCTAATTCTTCAAAATCACCACGCCTACATAAAATTTAAAATAAAAAAATCTTACTATTCCTATGGGAGCCGATCCGGCTCGCTCCGACATATGTACTACCTGCAATAGAAAGAAGACTTTTAGGAAAGTTTCATTGCGATAGGTTTAAAACTGAGAGACTAGTTCGCATAGAAACGGACAGACGGACATGGCTAGATGGACTCGGCTATTGGTGCTGATCAAGAATATATATACTTTATGTGGTCGGAAAAGTCTCCTTCACTGCGTTACAATATCTGACTGAAATTATAATACCCTCTGCAAGGGTATAAAAAGAATTAGATGTACTTAAGCTTAACTTCTAAAGTGGTTGGAATCTCGAAATTTGGATTTTGCAGAATTTTAGGTCTGGAAAAGGCCTAATTAGAAATCTAAAAGAAATTTCGATATCCCCCATAATTTGGGGGCTACATTTAAAATTAACTTTTCGATTTTAAAAATCTAAGCCGCTGCTCCGATCAAGATGGTTTTTGGATCATTCTATGGCCCAAATGCTTAAGTTTTATTTTTCAAGTTTTTAACATTTTTTTAAAGTATTTTTAACGAATTTATTTAGATTTTCTAAGTTATTGCGTTGCATTTTGTAGGAGCCCGCCGAGAGGGCGAAACCCAGAGAGCGGATGCCAAGAGAGCGACGGCCGAGAGAGCAACGGCCAAGAAAACTGACGAGGGGGAGGGGTAGTGCTGTGTGGAATGGAAAGGGGAACGGGGCAATTTAACTTCAAATTTGTTTTGGATTTTAAAAACTTAAACTGCTGTTCCGATCAATATGATTTTCGATCAATAGTCAGTCCTGTGGATCAAATGCTTAGGTTTTATTTTTCAAAAAATATTTTTCATTTTGTAGCAGAAGTAAATGCCTTATTTAATTTTCACCACGGAAGAAAATAAACAAGAAAGGAAGCTAGCTTCGGCCAGCCGAAGCTTATATACCCTTGCAGATCATTCCTATTAATTTACAAATCGCAAAAATGTTAAATTTCCCATTATTTCTCTTATTTCCGATCGTTCCTATGGCAGCTATATGATATAGTAGTTCGATTTTGATAAAATTAAAATCGAAATTCGGAAATATTTGAGAAGAGTCATATCCCAGAGTAGAAGAGAATACAATAAAAACCAACGAAGCAATAATTTATTTCCTATTATATTCCCATTAATTTTCCGATCGTTCCTATGGCAGCTATATGATATAGTCGTCTGATTTTGATAAAATTTTATTCGAAATTCAGAAATAATTAAAAACTAATATTCCCAAGATTAGAAGGTAATACTTCAAAAAACACCGAAGCTAGAATTTTTTTTACCGTTTTTTTTCCGATCCTTCCTATGGGAGCTATAGGATATAGTTGTCCGATCCGTTCGGTTCCGACTTATATACTACCTGCAATAGTAAGAAGACTTTTGGGAAAGTTTCATCCCGATAGCTTAAAAACTGAGAGACTAGTTTGCGTAGAAACAGACAGACGGACAGACGGACAGACCGACGGACAGACGGACATGGCTAGATCGACTCGTCTAGTGATGCTGATCAAGAATATATATACTTTATGGGGTCGGAAACGTCTCCTTCACTGCGTTGCAAACTTCTGACTGAAATCATAATACCCTCTGCAAGGGTATAAAAATTACTACAAATTCTGTAAGCAAAGCCAAAATGTTTCCAAGTTAATTGTTAATCTTAAGATTCGAACTTTTGACCAAATACGTATGTACATTTGTATATTTGGATATGTTTTGATTTGCTTATATGTACAATACATGTACAATACAATACATAAAAGTAGATAATGTGCTTAAATACAAATAAAACAAGAGAGAACGCTATAGTCGGGTTGGTGCCCGACTATCTAATACCCGTTACTCAGCTAAAGGGAGTGCGAACGCTGTACTCGGGTTGGTGTCCCGACTATCTATTGGGGCTAAAGGGAGTGCGAGGGAGATAGATATATAAACAATTTTGATTGCGTATAACTTTTTAATGAATGGTCCGATTTGAAAAATGTCTTCTACATTTCGATAGGTATTAATAAACACTATAAAATTGCGTTTATATATTTTTAAAATCTTAAAAGATGTGGCCTCCAGACACATTTGAAAATCGTTTATGGCGATTGTGGGCGTCAGGGGGGGCGTGGCACCTCGACAGAAACAAACTTGCGCTGCGTAGGAAGCCCAAGAATATGTGTGTGAAATCTCAACCTTCTAGCTTTTATAGTTTCCGAGATCTCAGCGTTCATACAGACGGACAGACGGACAGACAGACAGACGGACAGACGGACATGGCTATATCGACTCGGCTAGTGACCCTGATCAAGAATATATATATTTTATAGAGTCGGAAACGCTTCCTTCTCCCTGTTACATACTTTTGCACGAATACAATATACCCTTTTACTCTACGAGTAACGGGTATAAACATTAATTTCCTTTCAGCCAATGCAAAATTTGTCGAGCTTAAAATTAATAATTATCAATCAAATGTGGAATCGGAAAACAATAAGTTACTTCGTTACTTTTGTATGAGATGCCAATCTTTTCGTGTGTGTACAAATGTTTTCGTTTCATTCAAAACAACAAATTTGAAACAATTTACAAACAAGTGTACATTTGTGCGCAAATTAAAATTGGATTGATAGTATTGTAACTGATAGAAAGTATACAAATTCACTACTTTTACATAGATCATATTCATTTATTGTATATCTCTGCCAGTAGCCTTCCGATTCTCTCTCATGAAGGGTCTTTTACATAGGTTGTTTACACAAAGGTTTTCAAAAAAACGCGCTAATAAGAAATAAGAAAGTCCTGACAACCGTACTATAAACTAATTTTAAGCGAACGAAGTCGGGGATCGAACTCGGTCTTTTTTGTTTGGAGACAGAAGCTCTACAGGCTAGGCTGTGACCAACTGTTAATAGCCATGAAATAAACTTCTACTTGACTCTTTTATTGGAGCGGAACAAAAAAGTTGACAAGTTAAGGAAGGAAGAAAAATATTACGATTCGTACAAGTTAATTTACTGAAACTTTGGGACCGTTGCGCACCGCCTAAACGTTAAATATTTTTTTTTGTTTTCGCATACATTTATTAGACTCAGAAACCTTACCATTTCAGATGCTGAGATCAATCGACCTTAAAAAGTCCACCGTAATGTACATATGTATATTTACATGCATGCGAAACTATGTGTGTATGTGAGATGCGACTATGCTATGTAAAATTGATATTACCGAAATATCGTTTTTACGGTTCGAACATATCAAGTTAAAATTGATATTACATAAGGTAAAATCGACATACTTTTCATATCGTTTTTTTTTGGGTGTACAAAAACTGCCCTCGCTGCTAGTGGGCTGACACCACACACTCACTGGACTTAGCATCGGTGAGGATCTTAGAGCAAGAACATCATTACAGCAAGCGGTTTACTCTCAAAATACTGTACATTACACTAGCTTACAGCTAAACTGCTCCAAGGCAATTGATGGCAAATTCTGTTAGTGTTCGACCCCCAAATCACGAAAATACCACTAATTTTTTTTTCGATGGCACAGTTTTTTTTAAAAGATTTTTTAAAGTTTAAAATGTTAAATATCGGACTTTTTTCGAATTTCTTCCTATATCTTGGCAAATATCCACCCAGTTTTTGTATCATTATAAAGTCAATAGATCAGAGCTTAACTTTGCCATACAGATCAATATGATTGGATAAGTAATGGCAGCGCAGCAGCTCGACAAAGATGAAAAATGTGTTTTTTGGTCCTCTGTAGGTCGGCTGTATGTATCGTAAAAACTCGAAATAAATCCGTTGAAAAATTATAATGGGTACAAACTTAAAGTTTACATCCCACCGGACAAAACAAGCCGAGTATGGCCCAAATTCATAAAAAATTGGATTTATGGTGGATTTTTAAAGTTCGGATTTTTCAACTTTTTTCGGTTGACAAAGTTCAAATTTTAGTTTTATCCTAGGCGGCGACATGTAAACAAAAATGAGTGGTGATGGCAGCCGGGTCAAAAAATAGCTAAATCAGATATATAAAAGCTAGAAAATTATAAAATTGAATTTAATTTTTAAAAATTCCTTAAAAAATATAAAATTGCTTGCGTTATGACTGTGAGTATTTTTAATAAGTAATATCCATTTAAATAAATCATTCTTATGAAATAACCATACTTTCAAAAAAAGCATGCTTTTTTTAATAAGTACTGCAGTATCAAAAATCTAAAATAAGACTACGAATAAAAAAAGAGGATTGTGCTTGTGATTGGGTGTGATAATGAATAAAATTATGGAATACAATTGCTTAAATGGTCCAGACACTTTTTGCAATGTGTGTGGTAAATTTATTATGAGCAATACATTTCGACCCTTTGACAGTGAGGTAGAAGATCGATATTTCCTCTACTTTCGCATTAAACCAAATCTTGGAGAGGCTTGGACACCGAGGAGAATTTGCGAATATTGCCGCTTGACATTACTTAAATGGAGCGAAGGCAAACGGTATGTTTTTGTTTTCGATGCTTTTTTGAAAGGTCCATTATTGTTTTCTTGACATAGATGCTACATGAAGTTTGACACGCCAATGATGTGGAGAGAACCATCTTGTCATGTAACAGATTGCTACTTTTGCCTTAGTAAATGCTTAGGTATCGGAAAGAACGCAAAATGGAAATACGCGAAAGTGCGCTCAGTGACACTTCCCAAAATTCATTCCGCTAATGTCCCATATCCAGTATGTCCCGACAAAATAGATAATTACACTTTTTCGGATAGCTCTTCTATGTCCGATGACTCCAGTCCGGGTGAAGAAGAAGTTATCCTACTTTCTCAAGAAAAATTGAATGATTGGATTCGAGATTTAGAGCTGACAAAAGAGAAGTCAGAGTTGCTTGCATCTCGAATGAAGCAGCACGGATTTTTGAAACCAGGAGTGAAAACCACTCTTTATAGAAACCGTCATAAAGGTTACTCTAAGTATTTCGCCAAAGAAGATCAGATTAGCTACTGCAATAACATAACTGCAATGTTTCAGCAGCTACAAGAAGTTCACAATCCGAATGAGTGGAGACTCTTTATCGATGGTAGCAAAGCAAGTTTAAAAGCAGTTTTGTTGCACAATGGAAATTCGAAACCATCTATTCCAATTGCACACGCAGTTAGCACCAAAGAAACGTATGACACAATGGCTAAACTTCTTAAATATATCCAATACGATCATTTTGAGTGGAAAATATGCGCAGATCTTAAAGTGTGGTTGCAAGGCGGATATACAAAATATTGTTGCTTTCTTTGCCTTTGGGACAGCCGATCAGATGCACATCATTATCAAAAAAAGAAATGGCCGTCCAGAATAACTGATGTAATTGGTGAGGCCAATATAAAATTCAAGACTTTGGTAGAACGAGAAAATATTATTCTGCCACCACTGCACATCAAGTTGGGACTTATTAAAAATGTCGTTAAAGCCCTCAATAAAGAAGTTGCTGCATTTGCCCACTTGTTGTCCATATTTCCAGGACTTTCATATGCCGAAGTAAAAGCGGGAGTGTTCGCAGGTCCCGAAATTATCAATACATCCACACATACCATAATAAACTAACAGACACCGAAAGAAACTGGTTACATCTACAGACACTTACTTTACCAAAAAGAAACTCAAAACTTATTTTATAAATCCGCAGTGCAGAGAGTAGACTCTGCGTCCTTGGAGGCGATACACTTTGTATAAAAGTTTAAAATGTTTTGACCGCGTAAAACGGGTAAAATGGGTATAAAAGTGTCTTTTAATCTTAAAACAAGAGAGAACGCTATAGTCGGGTTGGTGTCCCGACTATCTAATACCCGTCACTCAGCTAAAGGGAGTGCGAACGCTGTACTCGGGTTGGTGTCCCGACTATCTATTGGGGCTAAAGGGAGTGCGAGGGAGATAGATATATAAACAATTTTGATTGCGTATAACTTTTTAATGAATGGTCCGATTTGAAAAATGTCTTCTACATTTCGATAGGTATTAATAAACACTATAAAATTGCGTTTATATATTTTTAAAATCTTAAAAGATGTGGCCTCCAGACACATTTGAAAATCGTTTATGGCGATTGTGGGCGTTAGGGGGGGCACCTCGATGAAACAAACTTGCGCTGCGTAGGAAGCCCAAGAATATGTGTGTGAAATCTCAACCTTCTAGCTTTTATAGTTTCCGAGATCTCAGCGTTCATACAGACAGACAGACGGACAGACGGATATGGCTAGATCGACTCGGCTAGTGATCCTGATCAAGAATATATATACTTTATGGGGTCGGAAACGCTTCCTTCTAGCTGTTACATACTTTTGCACGAATACAATATACCCTTTTACTCTACGAGTAACGGGTATAAAAAGGGCACAATACAAACCACGACGACCTACAATTAGAGCAAATTTATTCCAAAACTACAATAAATCTCTATAGATTCTGTGGTTGGTTTCCAAAACAACATTCCCTAAATCCGTCGACGGTTTCTGCGACTAGACTAACTAAACGACCGTCCGAATTTACAGACCTCTTTCATATCATTTCATGAGCTTGTCTGGGTCACACAAACAGGGATATGAATGTAATACTTATAACGTATTTAAAAATGTTATATTCTACGATATACCATTTTTTTTTATCCCTTTGCCATAATATTTTTGTTGTTTCTATAGCACGGACTTCAACATGATAATTTTTTGACTCGGATTGTTGCAGTACGTACAAAATCCAACCACTACATATGTATCTGCCTTAACCACGGACAGCAACCAACAGCTGCCCATGCTGCAATGCTTTTCGGCGGTACCGCGCGTTATGGTCCCTTAGTCACGCACTAGTTAAAAAGCGCTGTTAGTTAGTAAGAATTGTTGTTATAAACAAAAGAAAACACAAAAAAAACTACACGCAGGTGTATAATATGAAATATGCTGAAGGGCAGTGCAGCATGGACAGCTTTTGGTTGCTGTTCGTGCTTAAGGAAGTATAAAAGGCAATATAAAGTTGGTTGGATTTTGTACGTACTGCTACACTCCGAGTTACAAAATTATCGAGCGCTATTTTGTGCTACAGAATCAGGAAAAATATCAAAATGATAAAAAGATTTTATATCTTGGAATATTACATTTTTGAATAGGTAATATAACATTCATGTCCCTGTTTATGTATTACAGACAAGTTCATGAAATGATATGGAAGACGGACGGTCTGTAAGTTGGGATAGTCAACTCTTATCGTTGAGATAAATAGCTTTTTCGGAAACATTCAATACCTCAATCAGGGATGTCGCAGCAACCGTCGACGGACGGTTGGTTTGGAAACCAACCACAGAATACATAGAGATTTATTGTAGTTTATTTATTTCCGGTCTATTTAAAAAGTAAGTATATTTGAATTGTGCCTTAATGCATAACTAATGACTAACTTCTGCCCTTTCACCGACGCCAACTTCAAAGCCGCTTCAGCTGCCCTAAAACTAAGGATCTTCCTATCTGCGCATTGAGCATGGGTTTGCATTTTTTCTGGTCGTGACCAACTTCGGTGTTCACCTGGACGACCCTCACTTTGGAGACGATCAGCAACATTAGCGGTAAACGGCAGCATTTGCCCAAATATGCATACATACGTACATATTGGGTACATGCATCGTATTTATGTATGTTTGTTAAATTAAACTTTACCATCAGTAAAATACAGTTATAATATATTAAAAGTATGGACAGCAACCAACGAACGTGGTACAGTTGTTGGTTGCCGCCTGTGCTTGAGGCAAATATATAATAAAAAGTTGGTTGGATTTTGTACGTACTGCAACACTCCGAGTTACAAAATTATCAGGTTCTAGTCCGAGCTAAAGAAACAGGAAAAATATTATGGCAAAAAGATAAAAAAAAATGTATATCATGGAATATAACATTTTCAATACGGTATTTTACATTCATATCCCTGTTTGTGTAATACAGACCAGTTCATAAAATAATACAGGAGAGGTCAGTAAATTCGGACGGTTTGTTATACAGACTTTGTATGTTGGGATATTAAACTTGTTATTGTTGAGATAAATAGCTTTTTCGGAAACATTCAATGCCACAATCAGGGATGTCGCAGCAACCGTCGACGGATTTAGGAATGGTTGGTTTGGAAACCAACCACAGAATACATAGAGGTTTATGTAGTTTCTGAGTAAATTTGCTTTAATTTCAATAACATTATCAGGGGTGACACAGAAACCGGCGACGGATTTGGGGACGGTTGGTTTGGAAACCAACCAATCAAAACCGTACATGTCACAGAATCTATAGAGTTTTCTAGGTGTTTCGGAGTAAATTTGGAATGATTTTATGAACATTTGCTTCAAGGCATACTATTCGGTTGGTTTAAAATCGTGTACTCGATTTTCAAACGGTTTGTGACACCGAGAATTGCTTTTTTTCAAAGCCTTCTATTTGGTTGGTTGTACATCGTAAATTTGATTCTAGAACGGTTTCTGTGATTTACTTTTAAGGGAAAATTTGAGGGAAATCAGATAGTTTATGGAGATTAATAATTATTAATTATTATAATCAAAACCAAATCCCATCCTACATGGACCTTAGCGTTGCAAGTGATTGTGGACGTTAGAGACGGAGTGATACTTTCGCATAAAACACTGGCGCTGAATGAGAAGCTAAGGAATCTAAATCTAAAGCCCAAACGCTCTAGCCCTTATAGTTTCCGAGATTTCTGCGTTCACACGGACAGATGGACGGAGGGTTAGTTCGATTTGGCTAGTGATCCTTCCATCTAACTGTTACACACTTTCTGATGAATAAAATATACCCTATTACTCTACGAGTAACGGATATAAAAAACCAAATTCAAGGAAATTATTCTTCAAGTTCAAATAGCTTAACGGCTGTGCACAAACTCCACAAAGTTTCAAATTATACACCTACACCCAAAAAAAAAAAACCGAAAGTTTAAAGTTTAAAAGTTTAAAGTTAAAAATTTTAATATTTTATTTATTTCCGGTCTATTTGAAAAGTAAGTATATTTGAATTGTGCCTTAATGCATAACTAATGACTAACTTCTGCCCTTTCACCGACGCCAACTTCAAAGCCGCTTCAGCTGCCCTAAAACTAAGGATCTTCCTATCTGCGCATTGAGCATGGGTTTGCATTTTTTCTGGTCGTGGCCAGCGCAATACTCCAATATCAGCGACCTTGACCAAACTTCGGTGTTCACCTGGACGACGCTCACTTTGGAGACGATCAGCAACATTAGCGGTAAACGGCAGCATTTGACCAAATATGCATACATACGTACATATTGGGTACATGCATCGTATTTATGTATGTTTGTTAAATTAAACTTTACCATCAGTAAAATACAGTTATAATATATTAAAAGTAAAAAAACCTTTTTTATACGGGGTATAATATTTATACTGGCTTTGCTAAAATAGTATGAAATGAATACTAACATATTTACAAAATAGCTTAACATGTATACTACAGACTGCTAGCATAGTATACGCTGTTTTCGAAATAGTATTAAATTAATACCAATTATCACAGCACTTACCAAATAGCATAAAAAATAAACTAGAATACAGAATTTCAGTACACCAAGTGAGTATTAATTTTAAACACGTTGGTTTCGACTTGATAACTTCGAAAGTTTCAATTTAATACTTTCGGAAGTATTGATGCAAATTTGAAATTCAATAGTGTAGTGTTCCTGTAACAATAGTTTCGTTTCTATAACTATTTTTTTTGGGTGTAGTGCATCAACGTCCATCATATGACTTTTTTTTTTGGGTGTACATAAAGCATGGACAGCAACCAACGAACGTGGTACAGTTGTTGGTTGCCGCCTGTGCTAGAGGCAAATATATAATAAAAAGTTGGTTGGATTTTGTACGTACTGCAACACTCCGAGTTACAAAATTATCAGGTTCCAGTCCGAGCTAATGAAACTGGAAAAATATTATGGCAAAAAGATAAAAAAAATGTATATCATGGAATATAACATTTTCAATACGGTATTTTACATTCATATCCCTGTTTGTGTAATACAGACCAGTTCATAAAATAATACAGGAGAGGTCAGTTAATTCGGACGGTTTGTTATACAGACTTTGTATGTTGGGATATTAAACTTGTTATTGTTGAGATAAATAGCTTTTTCGGAAACGGTCAATGCCTCAATCAGGGATGTCGCAGCAACCGTCGACGGATTTAGGAATGGTTGGTTTGAAAACCAACCACAGAATACATAGAGGTTTATTGTAGTTTCGGAGTAAATTTGCTTTAATTTCAATAACATTATCAGGGGTGACACAGAAACCGGCGACGGATTTGGGGACGGTTGGTTTGGAAACCAACCAATCAAAACCGTAGATGTCACAGAATCTATAGAGTTTTCTAGGTGTTTCGGAGAAAATTTGCTATGATTTTAGGAACATTTGCTTCAAGGCATACTATTCGGTTGGTTTAAAATCGTGTACTTGATTTTCAAACGGTTTGTGACACCGAGAATTGCTTTTGGGGGAAAATTTGGTTGGAAGTGATTTCTGTGACGCCCCCGTATACAACGTTTTTTTTCAAAGCCTTCTATTTGGTTGGTTGTACATCGTAAATTTGATTCTAGAACGGTTTCTGTGATTTACTTTTAAGGGAAAATTTGAGGGAAATCAGATAGTTTATATAGATTAATAATTATTAATTATTATAATGAAAACCAAATCCCATCCTATATGGACCTTAGCGTTGCAAGTGATTGTGGACGTTAGAGACGTAGTGATACTTTCGCATAAAACACTGGCGCTGAATGAGAAGCTAAGGAATCTAAATCTAAAGCCCAAACGCTCAGCCCTTATAGTTTCCGAGATTTCTGCGTTCACACGGACAGATGGACGGAGGGCTATTTCGATTTGGCTAGTGATCCTGATCAAGAATATTCATAATTTGTAGGGTCGGAAACGCTTCCTTCTAGCTGTTACACACTTTCTGATGAATAAAATATACCCTATTACTCTGCGAGTAACGGATATAAAGAACCAAATTCAAGGAAATTATTCTTCAAGTTCCAACAGCTTAACGGCTGTGCACAAACTCCAAAAATTTTCAAATTATACACCTACACCCAAAAAAAAAAAACTTAAGTTTCAATTTAATAACGGTTGTGTCAATAATATACTACAGCTAGTATTAAACTGCCAGTATTAATGCAATACTAAATAATATAAGGAGCAGACTCAATAGTATTAAGTTAAGACTAAATAGTGTTAAGTTTATACCCTATGTTTAATTTCTATACCGCAGTTTCGACTTTCGTTCCTGGTGTAAAGCTAGGATGTTCTGGTGAAACATTACACCAGCTTACAAAAAAGATCGATGAAATATACCATGAAGGAAACCTTTGTTTTCCGGTAAGGTACGTCTTTCTGATTAAGAAAAGAGCACTTAAAATTTGTTGTATGGATAACATTTTTTTAAGTGTAAAAAACGTTTTTGACACTTTTATAATTTCTAACTCAAGTTTTGGCTAACCGATTTTGGCCATCAAAGACTCATTTTACAGGTAATAGATTGCCCTCTAACTTTTTTATACACAGCCTTGAGATCCACTCATTAGATTAGAAGCTACACTTCGTCAAAGTCTAAAAAGTTTAAAAAAATGCAAAAATGCTAGAATAAATGGCTTCGTTAAAAATACACGCCTAAAAACCGAAATTATTTTTATATAATAAAATTCTATATTAAATTATGGTTAATAATTTGACAGTAAATAAATATTATTTAGCCAAAAAATATTAGAATTGGCTTCCTAAAGTCAGCTTCTTTCCTTCCTTAGAAAACCTATCACTCGGAGAGTAAAAGGGTATATTATTTTTATACCCGTTACTCGTAGAGTAAAAGGGTATATTGTATTCGTGCAAAAGTATGTAACAGGGAGAAGGAAACGTTTCCGACCCTATAAAGTAAAATATTCTTGATCAGGGTCACTAGCCGAGTCGATATAGCCATGTCCGTCTGGTTGTCCGTAAGAACGCTGAGATCTCGGAAACTATAATAGCTAGAGGATTGGTATTTGGCATGAAGATTCTTGGAGTTCCTACGCAGCGCAAGTTTGTTTCAAAAAGGTACCACGCCCCCTCTAACGCCCACAATCGCTTATATACGACTTTAAAAATTTAAATATTTCGGAAAATGTCTTCTACATTTCGATAGGTATTAATAAACACTATAAAATTGCGTTTATATATTTTTAAAATCTTAAAAGATGTGGCCTCCAGACACATTTGAAAATCGCTTATGGCGATTGTGGGCGTTAGGGGGGGCGTGGCACCTCGATGAAACAAACTTGCGCTGCGTAGGAAGCCCAAGAATATGTGTGGGTAATCCCAACTTTCTAGCTTTTGTAGTTTCCGAGATCTCAGCGTTCATCACTATGGACGGCAGTCCATGTAGTGACGAAGCGCACCAGGAGAGTGTGCGAAGACGACTACTATTATATAGCCGCAAAATTGAAAATCTGCTGTGATAGTCCGAACGTAATGAGTAATACACCAATCGAAAGGTATTGCAAAAACTTAAAGGATTGGGAGAGAGAGCGGTGAAAGTGAAAAAGTGCAAATTTCGAAATTTGGAGCTGTTGGGGCCGGTGGGGATAAATGCCCCCTCGCAATGTTTTAGTTGTGTTTCTATTGAAAATACCCGTCGAATGAGGGGTCATATGATAAAATCCGACGGTCCGTTCAAAAGTTATAGCCAAAATAAGATTTTCTTCTTCTTCCCAAAATGAAAATTTAATTCTGTTTGTCCGCTTGTCCAAAATATGTTTTTTAAGTTCTGAAAATTTTATATGACGTTCATCACATCGATATAAAAAACTTTTGTTCTACCACTTTTGGAAAAACCCGCTACACAAACACATTACTGTAAAAATTCACGTTGAAAAGTTATTAAGAAACGAAAATAGCCACTTTTGCCAGCTCATAACAAATAATGTTGCCCAAGGGCCGTTTATTTACAAGCCGAACAGATTTGGCCAAAAAAAAATTTTACATTTTTGATTTGCCTGAAACTTTTTTTACATGTTCTATTCGGAAAATGAGCAATCACGTGTATCAGGATTTGTCCGAAAAAAAAATTTTTTTTAGTTAGAATTTTTTTAAGTTTTCCAAAATTTGACAAATTTGAAAAAGTACCCTCTCATTTAAAATCTTTATCTCCGGTTATATGAATCCGCATGACTTCATGTCTATTGCATTAATTCCTCTAAAACCTCTTCTTAAAAAAAAATAAGTTTTTAGTTTCTTAAAAATAAAAGCAAATTAAGATTCTAAAAAATTTTGTACTTACATTTTTTTTTTATTTCAATGTATGCGCCATATTGTTAGTTACAATCGGTTTTTGTAAACAGTTGGAGCCATTTTTAGTTTTTAAAATATCGAATTTTTTTAACAAGGCCTCTGCTTTTTTCTATGAAAACACGTCGCAGCAAGTAGGGCTACTCTCTCACTCTTATCGGATCCTTATGGAATTCATGTTTTCTCATCGTTTACTAGCCCTTTAACAATTTTTAATGATTAAAAGTTAAGTTTTAAGTGTTTAAACAATTTCTGAATGACAAAAAGTAATTTTTTATGTGTATGTGCATATCCAAACTGTATTTTAGGGTGAAGGAATCGTTAAAATTGTTTTAAACCGTTCCATTAATGCCATTCTTAAATAAATAATTAAATTTAAATGTACCAATATATTAGCTCCTATGAGAGCAAAAGTAAACAATACAAAACATCTGATATCAAATAAAACAAGAGAGAACGCTATAGTCGGGTTGGTGTCCCGACTATCTAATACCCGTCACTCAGCTAAAGGGAGTGCGAACGCTGTACTCGGGTTGGTGTCCCGACTATCTATTGGGGCTAAAGGGAGTGCGAGGGAGATAGATATATAAACAATTTTGATTGCGTATAACTTTTTAATGAATGGTCCGATTTGAAAAATGTCTTCTACATTTCGATAAGTATTAATAAACACTATAAAATTGCGTTTATATATTTTTAAAATCTTAAAAGATGTGGCCTCCAGACACATTTGAAAATCGTTTATGGCGATTGTGGGCGTTAGGGGGGGCGTGGCACCTCGATGAAACAAACTTGCGCTGCGTAGGAAGCCCAAGAATATGTGTGTGAAATCTCAACCTTCTAGCTTTTATAGTTTCCGAGATCTCAGCGTTCATACAGACAGACAGACGGACAGACGGACATGGCTAGATCGACTCGGCTAGTGATCCTGATCAAGAATATATATACTTTATGGGGTCGGAAACGCTTCCTTCTAGCTGTTACATACTTTTGCACGAATACAATATACCCTTTTACTCTACGAGTAACGGGTATAAACACCTCTTAACGAGGTAAACTCATTTATAAAGTATAAATTTTAAGTGACCATGCCATCTTATCCAAACAAATCTCAGTAAATCAGTGGTGGCAAGCAGATGCAGCACACATCCCAGCAGGAAAGTGAGAAGTTGGTTTTTGTGTTCTTGAAATCCTGTTCCTTTTTGCAGGCGGCGGTGTGGGGATAGATAATTTCTGAGCGTTAAATGGGGGTGGGTTTCTGAGTAGCATCAATATCAGGCCACTTATGCGCTGTGTGATTTCTGTGGCACTACGATTATAATATTTTTTAACAAAAAATCACCAACTTATAATACTTAAAAATTCTATGATTTACACAAAAAAAAATCTTGTTCTCACATTTATCTTTAATTTTTAGTAATTTTAAAATTCGTAGAAAAAATATTAATAATTTTTAATCAAATAAATTAAACTAAATACTATAATCATAATGTCTATAATCATAATATTTATTGATGATTTTAATTTATTTTACTCACAATTTTTACAAATAATAATAAGAATAAATGTGGGTAATGTGGTAAGACGATTAAAAAATTTGATTACATTTATCAAGGATTGCCATAAAATTACAAAGAAAAATATTATTGTTTTTTAAATTTCTAAACATTTTCTGTGAAATAAAATAATTTGATCGTCAGATCGTGGCAGGTGTGACCCTAACTTACAACGAAATTAACACCAAATTTATCAAGTATATGATGCAGGGTCACATCATTTTACATTTCGTCTAAAAAAGTGAAAAAAGTGAAAAATCGTTCGGTTAATTCTAAAAAACAAGAAAAAGGTAAGTGATAACATAAATGTTGTTGCTTAATAATCTTTATTTCAGCGTTGCAGAGGTTAGTACCACAGATATTTTCGCCATTAATAAATATAAGCCTCCAGATGATATCTTTAACACAAACTCTGCATTTCAGTGTCACTTGAAATGTTTTTTAACTTCATCAGTGGTAAATGGTGTGCGGTGTTCATTAAATGGTTGTTTCAATAGTACTTCAGTACTAACTTAGTTGTTTAATTCAATAAAAATATTACATTTATTTCAGCCAGGCCGATTGAGACTTCTTGAGACCAGAACTGTTGCGCTTGCATTTCCCGTGTGTGATTTTTTCTTTTTATAATTCCCATCCCCGACATTAAACATCTGATCAGAGGGTAAATGAACGGCCATGGCAAACTAGGCATAATTTCTGGAGAGATCTCTTAATTTTGTATGGAGATGTAATAATGGTAATTACTGTTATTATTATTCCTGGTCTTAAATTCATATCTTAATTATTTTTGATATTTTCAGAAGACAGGCTTACAAGACATGGATACCTAAGAGCTGCATTCGGCCAAGCAAAAACCGGGAGTGCTTCAGGCATTAACAATTTTTAATTCCAATGCTTCGATTGTAAATATTATTAATAAATACACATGCAAATATTACATGAAAAAAAGTTATTTTTTATTTTGGGAAATCAGATACTGCAAAGTATTGGAAAACCAAAACTGGGAGGGTGTGGAAAAGCAGATATTGCAAATAGAGGAAAACCATAACTTAGCACGTGTGGAAAATCTATAATGCGGGAAGTCGAAAAACCAGTTGATTTTGTCCTGCATTCTTCTGCCAGAGATCCAGATAGAAACCTCATTTCCCCCTTACTTTTTGTGTCATCCCCGTGTATTTTGAAACCAGAGATGGAAGAAATGTAAGGGGTGAATGAGGTTTAGTCCCTTCCGCTTATATGGAGAAACCTGATGAAAATATGTTATTTTCCAGAGGAATTTTCCCGGTGGGATACAATGAAAGCACGCATTGTGTTTGTGTGAGTGCTTGCAAGCACGAAGCCGGCTGTGTGCGTGACGTTTTTCTGCTTTATAGCGTACGTGTGCGTGGAAACGCTGGCAGCGCTGCGGCAGAGAAATTGCCTATCCCGTGGGCCCTGCGCGCTGCCTCTGCTGGCAACCACTGCAGTAAATGTATAACAGTGCGCATCACTGTTAAGTTATCAGCTGTAAAGCCTGCTAGTGCTTCAAAGAGATGGCAGCGCTGGTAAATCGCTTATTTTGATTAAAAGTTTAAATTGTCAAAAAAAGTAGAAGGAACCAATGCAGCGCCGCTTTTGAAATGCAGTTAAATAAGAGAGGCTTGCAACTTTTTTTTGTGAGCGTACCGATGTATTTATTAATTGTGGTGTTCCTATAAGCTTGGGTAAAATCTAACCTCAAATAAAACTTAAAATTGGTATTGAATTTTTATTTTTAAATGGAGCTACAAAGTAAGTCCAGCTCTTTCCACCTCTGAAACCTACTTTATCTCGGAGAGTACTCAATTCTCTTTAAGCTCTGTAAGTATTAAAGTTCATTTTTGCGCACTTTCTCTGAAATAAATGTTCTAAGGCCATCAAAACATGAAGAATTCCCGTACTTTTGTATGGTGAATGTTAGTCATGGTCAATCTTTACAAAAGCGGTATGTTACATCATTGTTTCACTGAAATAACTTTGTTATAAAGGTTTATAGTATTTTTGTTAGAAATTATAATGGTAATAATTATAAAAATTAAAATTGCAATCAAAAAATACAAAAATGGAAAACTTTTATATATTTTTAAAAATTAAATATGTTCTTATTAAAATAATTAAAAAAAAACTTTTTTTTTCCAATACGTTCTTAAAAAAAATAATATTTTCTTAAAAAGTGGTCCCGCCACTCTTGCTTTTCCAAAAAAATTCCTTTAACTTTAATATAGTAAAATCAAAAACAAAATTGTTAAATATTGTCATGGACGTCATGGAATAACCGCATTACTGAACTGTATGCATTGCTTAATTTTATGAACCCAATTTTTTGTGTGTAGGGATGTCGAAGGAATATATCAAAATATATTTATATCGATGATATTAAAAAAAAAATATTATCATAGCGATATTTTTTTGGGCTGAAATATCGAATATCGATGTTATTTGTAAATGATATTTTTGTCCTTTCTAATGGTTGGTCACTTTAAAGCCCTAGCTTGCCTTATTACTCCTGAAAGTTCAATTACATCTGAAAGATTGCGATGCACGCAGTTGTAAGACGGAAAAGCATATAACCGAGCGAGTATTTTTAAAGTCTTTAAAGTCTTTTAAAGTCTAAAGTACAGATTTCTTTTCTTAGCATTTCATATCATTTTATTTGTAATTTACACAATATGCCTACTTTAAAAATAGCGATGATGATATATATTTTGTTGCAATAATCACGAATCTGGCCAGAAAAACGGTCTTCAAGAGAAGGATTTTGAAAAAGTCTACTTGAAAGTCGAAAAATTGTGTTTCAGGATTTTTTTTAACCCACATAAATATCTCCTTGAAAGTCGAAAAATTGTTATTTTTTTTAAACACCTATAAATTCAAGAAAAACAGGAAAAGTCAATTTTTTGGTTCTTAAAAGGAAATTTTTTAAATCCATTTCTTGGAGACCATTTTCCTGGCCAAATTCGTAATTATTGCATCCAAATATATAAAAAGAACCTAAGCTTTCATTTTAGCATTCCTGTATTTAATAAAAAATGTGAAATTGATTTATAAAAATTTTTCGATTTCTTAAATTTCTTCATATCTGGTATGTTAAAGCAATATACTGTGCGCTGTGAATTTTAAATGAGCAGCCTGTGACGTTCTCTACCATTAAAATTTAAATATTTTGAAAAAATAGAAAATAAAATTGTTATATCGATATTTTAAATTGATATTTTCAAATATCATTAATGATATTTCAAAAACCAAATATCTTCGATACGATATTTTTTAAAAATTCGACAACCCTTCTTTCCAAGGAAGACAATATAATTAATGTTTTTTCAGTTTTTTAAAGAATGTGCCGACTTAAATCAAGCTAAAAATAATAGAGAGTTAAAGCACCTTACCCAGTTTTTCTCCACAGAAAACACAGTTTATGTGCTGGGTCCATATTAAGGCCCAGCCAAAAAAAACCACACGAAGATTAAGGGGTCGGTAGTAAAAGCGGTGTTTTTTCAAGTCCAGGCGCGACTCCATCACAAAGTCACAGCCTTAGTGCTGTGAAATTACTGGTACTTGGTCGATTGTTTTGAAACTGTGATGCGGAAGTTTCTTTGACTAGCTGTACTTTAAGCAGTAGCCGCTTTCATTGCAAATCTGCCTTTAACTTTAAATTTCTCCCTGCTTCTTAGGAGAAACTTTCTTACATGCCGCGTTGATAAATTGGTCCGCAACCCCAATAATGGCTTCTTTCCTATATATTAATATTCCATATTTAGGTAAATTCGGCCAGTCGGATTTATTGAGCTGAGATCCAAGATAATTGGTAATAGGTATTTCTTAGGAATCCTTTTTAAAACTTTAACAAGGTGAGATCTGTAAGGAAAAATAAGTTTATTACTTAAATTAAATGGTTGGGGAATAGTAGCGGTACATGTGTAAAAGACATAATTTAGAAAATTGGAACTTATGGGGCAGGCTGACTAGCCCGGTTTTATTACCGAATGACGCCCAATTTGTTAAGATGGTCCGTTCAAAGTTATTCAAAAAACAAGAAAGGAAGGTAACGTCGGCAAGCCGAAGTTTAAATAGCCCTGCATCTAAAATAAATAATTTAATTCTATACGATCTAAGTAGTTATACCCGTTACTCGTAGAGTAAAAGGGTATATTGTATTCGTGCAAAAGTATGTAACAGCTAGAAGGAAGCGTTTCCGACCCTATAAAGTATATATATTCTTGAGCAGGGTCACTAGCCGAGTCGATATAGCCATGTCCGTCTGGTTGTCCGTAAGAACGCTGAAATCTCGGAAACTATAATAGCTAGAGGATTGGTATTTGGCATGAAGATTCTTGGAGTTCCTACGCAGCGTAAGTTTGTTTCAAAAAGGTACCACGCCCCCTCTAACGCCCACTAAGCGATTGTGGGCCATGTCCGACTGTCTGTCTGTCCGTCTGTCTGTCCGTATGAACGCTGAGATCTCGGAAACTATAAAAGCTAGAGGATTGGTATTTGGCATGAATTTACGATTTTAAAAATTTAAATATTTCGGAAAAGTAACAAGAGAGAACGTTATAGTCGGGTGCCCCGACTATTAGATACCCGTTACTCAGGTAAAGGGAGTGCGAGGGAGATGGAGATAGAAACTTTGATCACGCATAACTTTTTAACAAATGGTCCAATTTGAAAAATTTCTTCTACATTTCGATAGGTATTGATAAACACAATATAACTGCATTTTTACTTATCCGAAATATTTACATTTTTAAAATCGTAAATTCATGCCAAATACCAATCCTCTAGCTTTTAAGGTTTCCGAGATCTCAGCGTTCATACGGACAGACAGACAGTCGGACATGGCTATATCGACTCGGCTAGTGACCATGATCAAGAATATATATACTTTATGGGGTCGGAAACGCTTCCTTCTAGCTGTTTCATACTTTTGCACGAATACAAAATACCCTTTTACTCTACGAGTAACGGGTATAAAAATGCAGTTTTATTGTAGTTATCAATACCTATCGAAATGTAGAAGACGTTTTTCAAATCGGACCATTCGTTAATAAGTTATGCGTGATCAAAGTTTCTATCACCATCTCCCTCGCACTCCCTTCAGCTGAGTAACGGGTATCTGATAGTCGGGGCACCCGACTATAACGTTCTCTCTTGTTTTCGTTTGAATACAAGCACATAAGCACAAATGCCTAAATTGTAATCCCCCTCCAGCTTTTAACTTACGCCTATGTATAAATATGGTAACTTGTGCTCAAAAAAAGTTATGAGTTACGTTAAATAGTGAAAGTTTTGAGCACAGTTTGTGAATGGTCACTGGGAAGAAAGTAGGAAAAACAATTTTAAAAATTCCAAAACAATTCACAAAAATCTGATAAGTGTCTTAAAAATTAAGGACATATGGTATCTTTGGGTAAAAATGCATTGTAGAAGAAAATATTTTTATTTAATTTTTAAACGCTGTTCACAAATGAAGATTTTTAAACTTTGCTGTGACTTTAAAAATGTTGAATAAATTAGAATAAATTTTCAAAATTGACCGTATAAAAGAGGCATGTAACTATTTAATTCCGAAAAGATTACCAAAATTGGTTGACCTCTATTAAATATATATCACAAAGGACGAAGAAAAATTGTGATTTTAATAAATTTAAGAGACCGCAAATACCAGAGCTGATGGACTATAGGCGTAGTGGCAACTTATGCTTAGAAAATCCTCATTTATCGAAATAATATGGTGGCAGGCCTAGACACCGCACATGGCAAATTTTGTCGGCCTGTGTAATCAATGTTCAATGCTCTTACTCTTTCACCTGGCCTGCTCTAAAAATATGCTTCTGTATTTCCTGAACTATATTCTAATGCTACCTCCAATTTACTTGCATGGGTCGAGACAAAGTAAAACATTCTGGGTATTCCCTTAACTTCTGAATTGCTGATTTGTCGAAAATTTAACCGAAAATTTCGGCAATTGAAGGAACGGCCCTGGTACCTGTGGAATTTTTAAACAGCTTTCATTTGTTGAAAAGTTCTATAGAATTTAAAACATGTAAAGTTTAATTTTTATATCCGTTACTCGTATAGTAAATGGGTTTGTTGTATTTGTGAAAAGTATGGAACAGGTAGAAGGAAGCGTTTCCGACCCCATAAAGTATACATTTTCTTGATCAGGATCACTAGCCGAGCCGATCTTTCCATGCCCGTCTGTCTGTCTGTATGAACGCTGAGATCTCGAAAACTATAAAAGCTAGATGATTGGCATTAGGCATGCAGAATCTAGGGGTCCCTTCGCAGTGAACCGTTATTTCATCATAGTGACACGCCGCCTCTAACGAAAACAAACCGCAAAAGCTGTGGCACCCACAGTTTTGATGCTAAAGGCCTCTTTACAGTTCAGATGGAATGTGACATGAAATCGAATTTTTCATACCAATTTCAAAATTTGAGATGGAATAGATTCCATTTTCCATTTAATTTTTCATTTCGAGTTTACACTTCAAATGGAATTTGGTCAAGATTCAAAGTCTTATTTTTTGATTTTTGAATAGAAGCCCCTGTAAAATTTTACATTTGCCCAACAGTAACAGAACTTTGATATGTTAATATCATTTTATTAGGCTCGATTGGAATGTTTTTGGAAACATATTCCATAAGAGTTTATATAAAATGAATGGTTTTCATTTCGTTTGTTGTCAAAGTGATTGTGGTTCCAAAAAATGTCTGGAGCTCAAAAAAAACAAAGCGATGCAACCCAAAAGTGAAACAGGAGTCTAGCGTAAAGACCATGCGCACTGACTGGTTCATAGGATTCCATGAAACCCTCCCATTGACAAAGCGGTCGCCACAATAGCCCATGGGTGGAAATAAGGTTTATAAAGAAGAATATGAAGAAAAAGACAGATCCTGTGGATGATAGAAACCGGAGATCTTCTGAAGTTAGCCAATGAACTTATGTCTTATCACTGGTGTAGCAAAATAAAAATATTTAAAAATTATAATACGTCGTAGATTTTTTAAAGGCAGGCTGGATTATAGGCAAAGGTTCTTCCATAGCACAGCCTCTGGGAATATAATTGGTTTTTGATCATCTTACTATAAACCAATCGTATACCAATATATGGATGCGGCGATGTAATATTATTTGTAATTATTAGGACTTTAAAACCGTTTTAAAACCGAGAGCCATTAATGTACTCAGAATAGATGGAAATAAAAGCTATCATCAATTGTAAAAGCAGGCACAATTTTTTGAATTTGCAAATTAGATTTTTTTTTTAATTTTGTTAGATGTTGCGACATTTTTTGGAAATACTTTATCAGAATAATAACAGTAAATGTAAATTTGCATACAACAATTTTGTTAGACCAAGCTAACCTTTTTTAAAATTATTTCACGGAATTAACAACAGACTATGTTAACGGGTCTGAAACATAGGAAATTCCTAGGGACTCTAGTCTCCAAAAGTAAATCTCGGTGTCACAGAAACCGTTTGAAAATCAAGTACACGATTTTAAACCAACAAAATAGTAGGCCTTGAAGCAAATGTTCCTAAAGTCAGAGCAAATGTACTCCAAAACTTCTAGAAAACTCCAAAAATTCTGTGACACCTACGGTTTTGATGGGTTGGTTTCCAAACCAACCGTCCCCAAATCCGTCGCCGCTTTCTGTGACACCCCTGTATGACTTTTTTTTGGGTGTGAGTATTTATTTGGTTTTTGTAGCAGTCTAAAATTAAGAAAAATCGTTCTTGAAAGCCGAGTCGATCTAGCCATGTCCGTCTGTCTGTCTTTCTGTCTGTCTGTATGTCTAATGAATCTCGGAAACTACAAATTCTATAAAGCTGGGATTAATCACACATATTCTTGGGCTTCCTACGCAGCGTAAGTTTGTTTCAGCCGAGCCACTCTAACAACAATCGCCTCAAAGGATTTAAAAAAAGAGCCTGGCGCCTACAACTTTACAGAGTAACGGGTATATGATATTCGAAGTACTCGATTATAGACTATTAAAATGTTATGAGCAAATAATGAAGTTCAAGCAGTGCAAGCAGTCGCTTTATTGCATGTATGTCTCCATCTCTCTCGCGCTTCCTTTGGCTGACTAACGGGTATCTGATAGTTGAGGTACTCGACTATAGCGCTCTCTCTTGCTTTTTTGGTTTTCTCAATACAATTGTTATACCCGTTACTCGTTACCCTTTTATTGTTTTCGTGCAAAAGTATGTAATTGCTAGAAGAAAGCAACCCTATAAAGTATATATATTTTTGATCAGGGTCACTAGCCGAGGCGATATAGCCATGTCCGTCTGTTCGTCTGTCCGTCTGTCTGTCCGTCCGTCTGTATGAACGCTGAGATCTCGGAAACTACAAAAGCTAGAAAGTTGGTATTACCCACACATATTCCTGGCCTTCCTACGCAGCGCAAGTTTATTTCAGGCGAGCGCCACGCCCACTCTAACGCCCACAATCGCCCACTAACGATTTTAAAATGTGTCTGGCGCCCACACCTTTTAAAGATTTCCGAAAAGTATAAATGCAATTTTGTTGTGTATATTTATACCTATCGAAATGTAAAAGACATTTTTCAAATCGGACCATTCGTTAAATAGTTATGCGCAATCAAAAAAATTTTATTTATCCATCTCCCTCGCACACCCTTTAGCTGAGTGACGGGTATTAGATAGTCGGGACACCAACCCGATTATAGAGTTCTCTCTTGTTATACCCTTGCAGAGGGTATTATGATTTCAGTCAGAAGTTTGCAACGCAGTGAATGAGACGTTTCCGACCCCATAAAGTATATATATTCTTGATCAGCATCACTAGACGAGTCGATCTAGCCATGTCCGTCTGTCCGTCTATCCGTCTGTCCGTCCGTCTGTCCGTCTGTCTGTTTCTACGCAAACTAGTCTATCAGTTTTTAAGCTATCGGGATGAAACTTTCCCAAAAGAACCGACCGGATCGGACAACTATATCCTATAGCTCCCATAGAAAGGATCGGAAAAAAAGCGGTAAAAAAAATTCTAGATTCAGTGTTTTTTGAAGTATTACCTTCTAATGGGAATATTAGTTTTTAATTATTTCTGAATTTCGAATAAAATTTTATCAAAATCAGACGACTATATCATATAGCTGCCATAGGAACGATCGGAAAATTAATGGGAATATAATAGGAAATAAATTATTGCTTCGTTGGTTTTTATTGTATTCTCTTCTACTCTGGGATATGACTCTTTTTAAATATTTCCGAATTTCGATTTTTATTTTATCAAAATCAAACTACTATATTATATAGCTGTCATAGGAACGATCGGAAATAAGATAAATATTAGGAAATTTAACATTTTTGCGATTTTTAAATTAATAGGAATGATCTGCAAGGGTATATAAGCTTCGGCTGGCCGAAGCTAGCTTCCTTTGTGAAATTCTGAATATTTGTATTGGATTTAACGATTTTCAACTTAACTTAAACGAGGACGGAAGCTAACTTCGCTTCCTTTGTGAAATTCTGAATATTTGTATTGGATTTAACGATTTTCAACTTAACTTAAACGAGGACGGAAGCTAACTTCGCAAGACGAAGTTTTAATACCCTTGCAAATTTCACGAATTAAAATTTGACTGGAATAGCAATATGAATTAATAAACAAAAAATATTTTACAAATAAAAAAATACAATTGTTCACCCTTTTGTTCTTATAAGAGCTATACGATATATACGTCCGATCGGAACGCCATTGTACACAGATCAATGTATGCATTAAACAAGAAAGGAAGCTAGCCTCGGCCAGCCGAAGCTTATTTACCCTTGCTCATTCCTATTAATTTACAATTCGCAAAAATGTTAAATTTCGTATTATTTCGACATTATTTTGTATGTCCTTCCCACACACAAAAAAAAGCTATGTAAAATCAACATAGAAAAATAGTAGTTCACTATTTTCTGAATTTTTCATGTATTTTGTTGTTTAATTTTTTTAGTCATTGAATATTATTTAACAATTAAAATAGTAGAAAACCTATTTACGAAATTTTCATGTATTTTGTTGTTTATTATTATTATTATTATTATTTATTATTATTAATAGTAACGTCTCAATTAATATCCTACCAAAACTATTTTATTTGTTCGCGTGTATTTTGTTGTTTTATTTTTGGGGCATTGAATAGTGACACCATAATTAATATCGTAGCACAACTATTTTTTTCCTTCATGTATTTTGTTGTTTTAAAAATACAATTATAAATTGTGGGTCAACTATTTTTCTGGTCTTAGGGTGGTTAGGGTATCCGACTCATAATCTCTTTTGCAACTCATGTTTTTCCATTTTTTTTTTGTTAAATGTTGATTTCAAGTCTATAGATTTTCCTCTACAAAAATCATTCTTCTGTGGCCTGCTGGTTAGAGTGCTCGACTCCGATGCTTGCGGCCCCGGTTCGATTCCCAGCGGAGGCAAAAAACGTTATTTGTAAGTTTAAGTATCTATGAGATGGAAGTGTCTATAAATAACTTCCATATAAATTAATATAAAAAAATTCAATTAAAAACAAAAATAGTTAAAAAAATGAATTTAAAAAAAAAAACAATTCTTTTCGGGTAAAATACTATTTTGTAGGTCATCTACTATTTTATAAGTAATCTACTATTTTTAGGGGCATTTTCTATTTTAATGGGTTGGGACAGTTTTCACTATTAAATAGTTGATTTTACATAGTTTTTTTTTTGTGTGTATGACAGGTAAAAACTGGAAAATTATTAAAATCATAAAGAACCTTAAATCTATATTTAGAAAAACATTTCAGGGTTGCCCACTGTGCGTGTGTCTTGTTTGTCTATCATAAATTGACTTGCTGCTGTTTGTGTTAAATCTAAGTCAAAATTCGTAAATATTAAAATCAAGAGAGAACGCTATAGTCGAGTATTTCGACTCTCAGATACCCGTTACTCAGCTAGGGGAGTGCGGGGGAGATGGAGATACGCAGTCGTCAGCGCCATCTAGCGGCCATTTCATTTTCTGCTCATAGCTTTTTAATGGATTGTCCGATTTTATAATTGTCTTTTACATTTCGATAGGGATTAATAAACACAACAAAATGGCATTTAACCTTCTAGCTTTTTTAGTTTCCGAGATCTCAGCGTTCATACAGACAGACGGACATGGCTATATCGACTCGGCTATTGACGTTGATCAAGAATATATATATATATACATGAAAACTCTAACAACCAAAAAGCAACCTCAAAGCAATTGTTGGGTTCCTAGAATTTTTTTTGGGTTGCTTTCAAATGTATATACATTTTCATCGACGTTTTAGTTGATACATAACAAAGTAGGTTTGTTACGGCTCTTAAAGTGGGAATATCTTTTTGAACCAAGTTAAAAATAAAGACGAATGCATTTTTGTCAATGCGGTAGTTGTAACGAAAACTGTAAAATGTCAAGCATGTATTTATGTACCACAAATATAAGCAATACTCACGCTTCATCAGAGGTTGAAAGCGGATTAGATCTATCTCTTAGGCGGCTACGGTTTACTTTCTCCCGCATTAAAGCCCTCCTCCTTTCAGCATTTAAGGCACAGTATGCACAGTTTTATTTAAGAAAAAGGAACCCTCTTTTTCTAAATTTATTTATCAACCAGATGTAGGATCTATTTTTCTTATCAAGTATCTGACATTTGAAAAAATTGTGGTTTAAGTTTGCTTTTTGACACGCACTTGTATGAAAAACAACATGAAGCCTACTCAGTTTTATCCGATACATTTGAATTTCTTTTGACCAGCATTTTAAATTAAGCTGCTGAACGCGTAATCCAATGCATTTTGTTAGAGCTTCATCAAAATTAATTCGAAAAAAAGGTTTTCGAAGCCTTGGACATTTATGAAAATTATGCAGATATTTTCAAACTCACAAACTGAACCAAATGTAGAACGAAAAAAATGTACATTTGAAAGCATCAAATTCACATTTCAGGGAACCCGACAATTGCCTTTGTGTTGCTTTTGATTGAGTAAACAAGGAAAACAAGGGAGTTTCTTTGTTGTTTGTTGTTTTTGAAAGCAACTCTCTGAAAAAACTCTAGTGTTTTCTGGGACACACCTGATATATATACTTTATAGGGTCGGAAATGCTTCCGTCCACCTGTTACATACTTTTGCACGAATACAATATACCCTACGAGTAACGGGTATAAAAACCAAAGAAGCTATAATTTACTTCCTATTTTTTTCCCATTAATTTTCCGATAGTTCCTATGACAGCTATATGATATAGTTGTTCGATTTTTTTAAAAAATATTTCTTGCCTGAGGCGCACTTTTTGCAATCCTTGGACAGCGATTTCTTGAACTTTACTTTTATAATACTTTTATAAGTAGTTATACTTTATATAAAGCATATGCTGATCATCCATGGTCATTCGAGTTCTTAAGGAATCACTGTCCAACGAGGATATTTAATTCGCGGTTGTGGGGTCTGACCTGCTATAAAAACAAATACACATTTTTGTTGAATTTTTTTCGATCGCTTAGTATTTTGACAACTAACGGAAAGCGCATATGTTTTTTATAGCAAAAGACCTCAATATCCTAGAAAGTGCTCCTTCTTTTTATAGCAAAACACGCAACTTTAAAATGCAATTGCAAGAAAACCATGCATTTCCGCCGATAATCTTTCGCACGTAATTCTTTAGAAATCGCGTTCCATCACGGGTAATTTTTTCGCGATTTTTGGGGCACAGGCCCCTCTTCTAGACTATTACCAAAAATACGATTTGGAATGGTTCATGTCAATAGCTTTTATACTGCGCGAAATATCCTGAAAAACATCAAGTTTCTGACCAAAATTGTAATACCCTCTGCAAGGGTATAAAAACACCTTAAATCAAAACGATTTTAATCAATTTTTAAATTTTTGTACAAGAATAATATTAAAACCTTAAAATCAGGTTTTTTTTTTTTTAGCGAGTTCGAATATTCCAAGACACATATTATAACCAAAACTTGTTCAACATGCTGATTTTCACGGAATTTTAATTTTATTTACTCCAGCTGGGAATAACTACATACCTTTAAAAACTGGTATATTATCCAAATCCAAATAAATTGTAAGAAGAAGACTCGGCTATCCGTAATATATCGGTTCTTTATTATTCACAGTTGGAAAATTAACACGAACTTTAAGTCACTTAATAATGTTTTCCGTATCAGTACCCCATTTTTTTTCTCAATAATGTTATTATATTGTGTACTTAGTTTTTACACAATTAATTATAGTTTATTTTGGGTACATTTATTTTGATATCAATAACATTTAAACCCTCGCAGCTTCTAAATGTTTATTTCTTTATACGTCAGGTTATATGGGTATGAATAAGATTCCAAGACTTTGCTTGGTTTTTAGTAAGTTTGATGATCAATACTATGTTTTTAATCAAGAGGATAACATAGTTTATTGCTCTTTCACATTATATTAAATAACTTTCATTTTTCTTATTTTTACGATTTATTTTTTATATTGGTTTTATAAAATTAGTTAGCTATTCGCGTTTTTACTGATAAAAACTTTACTTCTATAATCCACTTCGTTCGGAGAATAGCTTGCTTAATGGGACACAATTGTGGCAATGTTCGACCGCCTTAAGTCACACACTGAATATTTGTCCGCCTTACAAAACCTTGATCTGTTTGTTGGTACATAAGATGCTGTACTGAACTAACGGCATTACACTCGTCGGCAGCACGGTGAATGCTTTCCGAGAAGTTGAGATGATTTTTGAGCTTTTAAGAGAGCCACATATATTCCAACCGAGCTTTATAAAAGACTAGTGTGCTACTGTTTCAACCTCCTTTATTCGGATTTCAGCTGAAAGAAGGGTTCAGCTATATTTACGCTTTGAGAGCTGCTACGCATTTCTGCAAAAAAGCTGTTTACGTTGAGTTCCTTAAAATAAAGAGAATGCTTAGCTTCTAAGCGATACGCATTCGGAGCGACAAGTAAGATTATTTCAACAACTCAAAATCATTAACAGCTGTTTATTACAGAAATAATCTTTAAATAAAAAATTGTTCCCAGATTCTTTGGGCGATGCGATACGGGAACAAAAAAAAATGAGATCGCTATAGTTACTTAGTTACTTAGCTAACCAATTAAGCATATTAACTAATGGTCTGATCTGCATTACAAATTTGGAAATCTTTAGCTCTAATAATGTGGACGCCATTTTTCGATTCCACAAACTGGCGGCATCTAGCTCCCACAAAATTATTTGGTTAATCATTTTAATTTCATTTTCCGATTTTAATAAATTTTGGATCAGTATACTCAGAAAACAAGAGAGAACGCTATAGTCGGGTTGGTGTCCCGACTATCTAATACCCGTCACTCAGCTAAAGGGAGTGCGAACGCTGTACTCGGGTTGGTGTCCCGACTAATAATCGTAACTTAGCTAAAGGGAGTGCGAGGGAGATAGATATATAAACAATTTTGATTGCGGATAACTTTTTAATGAATGGTCCGATTTGAAAAATGTCTGTACTCGGGTTGGTGTCCCGACTAATAATCGTAACTTAGCTAAAGGGAGTGCGAGGGAGATAGATATATAAACAATTTTGATTGCGGATAACTTTTTAATGAATGGTCCGATTTGATAGGTATTAATAAACACTATAAAATTGCGTTTATATATTTTTAAAATCTTAAAAGATTTCGCCTCCAAACACATTTGAAAATCGTTTATGGCGATTGTGGGCGTTAGGGGGGGGGGCCTGGCACCTCGATGAAACAAACTTGCGCTGCGTAGGAAGCCCAAGAATATGTGTTTGAAATCTCAATCTTCTAGCTTTTATAGTTTCCGAGATCTCAGCGTTCATACAGACGGACAGACGGACAGACGGACAGACAGACAGACGGACAGACGGACATGGCTAGATCGACTCGGCTAGTGATCCTGATCAAGAATATATGTATATACTTTATGGGGTCGGAAACGCTTCCTTCTAGCTGTTACATACTTTTGCACGAATAAAATATACCCTTTTACTCTACGAGTAACGGGTATAAAAACCCATTGGCATTGTTTTAAGCCCAAATGGTCCTTAAAGTGCGACAGGTACGAAATGGTTGTTTTTTTTGCATTTTAAAAACGTTTTATTCTTAATCTAGTATTCTCATTTGAGAACATTTTCAAGCAAAATCAAATATTAAAACAAGATAGAACGCTAAAGTCGAGTATTTGGACTATCAGCTAAAGGGAGTGCGAGGGAGATGGAGATACTCAGTCGTCAGCGCCATCTAAAAGGCGTAAGAGGGGGAGTGGTTTTGTGGTTTCCGAGATCTCAGCGTTCATATAGACGGACAGACAGACGGACAGACAGACGGACATGGCTTGATCGACTCGACTAGTGATCCTGATCAATAATATATATACATACTTTATACGGTCGGAAATGCTTCCTTCTAGCTGTTACATACTTCTGCACGAATACAATATACCCTTTTACTTTACGAGTAACGGGTATAAAAAGCCAGATGTAGAAACATGCCCCACTGTGGCTTCACCAATACGATGATTTCGGTATTCTTTTTTGGAAGAATCTAAAAACATAATATTTATTCTTTTTGAAGTAGGCATTTTCATTTTTGACAATTTAAAATCTAAATCTAAATTAAGGCAACGGAAACGGGACCGATCGAGGGAGCTCTAGAATCTAAGATAGAGCGTTTAAAGCTCTCAAATAGGGTTAATTAAACGGTAAGTATGTATTTTAACTGCAAGGGTATACAAACTTCGGCTTGCCGATGTTAATATTAATTTTTTTTATAATCTTACACTTAATTACTGATAAACGTAGGGGAGAGGTCTGTAGGTTGGGACGGTCTGTAAGTTGAGACAACCCATTTTCTCAAAACTTTTCCACTAAAACAATATATTTTATTTTAGAGTCGTTTTTAGTAACAAAACTTTTGGGTATAACATTAGAAGCCAGGCTTAAGCCAGATTTAAGCTGTGACACTCGTGTACCATTTTTCACCAAAAAAGTTTTTGACCACTTTTTTCAAAATTCCATAAAAAATTTATAACGGACTTAAATTTATTTGGTAAAATACATAAAACATAGGTAATTAAATGTTTTTCAAATATTAAAAATATCAGATTAATTTGACTGTCAGAAAAAAAAGTTATTAATTTTTTTTCCCAAACAACCCATTTTGTGTAAGTTGGGACACTTTGAGCGTGTAAGTTGAGACACCCGTTTTGCATACAAAAAGGGCTCAGCCCGACAGAGGTCGCTTTCTGCATAGTAAATTTCTTTGAAATTTTGGGAAATGTGATCGTTCAAAGAGCGTTTTAATTTTTACTGCTATTTGGTCTAAGTTTATTAAAAATGGACGGGAAATATATATGTACACTTTTCCCTTTTGGTCAAAATAAGACGAATTTAAAATTGCATAAATCTGAGTAATTATAATTAACACCTTTTCAATAACTGACTAGTTCGCATGGAAACGGACTGGCGGACATGGCTAGATGGACTCGAATATATGTACAATGTACATTAGGGCGGGTCCATTTGTATGGGGTATAGGGGTATAGGGGAACGTAATCTTTAAAGGATTCTAAGCAACAATGCCGAACAAATTTGTGGTCTAAAATGACGTTTGACCCCGCCCAAACGCGAATGAAAAATACTGTTTTTTTCGTGAAAAATATCATAGTAGCCAGCACAGATATATTACTTTTAACAACGCAAAATAGGGGTTTCAAATTCAGTAATATGTCTGTGCTGGCTACTATGATATTTTTCACGAAAAAGCCAGTAATTTTCATTCGCGTTTGGGGGGGGGAGTCAAAAGTCATTTTAGACCACAAGTTTGTTCGGCAATGTTCGGCATTCAAAGAATACGTTCCCCCTATACGATTTTTGGGCTCCCAATTCGACCCACCCTAATGTACATATATATTATTTTACGTTATTAATTAAGAATTCAATTCTTAAAACCAGTACGTTTTGTACCTAAATGAAGTATACAAATAAAATTACTTCTGTTTGTTTTGGTCATCACCGCTTAAGAGTAGGCGAGGACGAGCGGTTAAGACATCCAACTGCAGTGCGTAAGGTTGCGGTATGGAAGTATAAAAGTGCATATTATCTAATAATAGGGGAGAGGTCTGTAGGTTGGTACACCTTTTGTTTTCGATCTACCATTTCGACATTCACTTATGAAACAATATACCATTTAGTGATTGTCCAAAGGACAGATTCTAAATTCAATTAAGACAATTAAGATATGAAACTTCACGCATTAGGTACTGATCGAAAGGTTAGTCTATTAGCTTTAAAAAAAAAACAACAAATATTTTTTTTCCTTAGTGAAAGCTAAAAAATATTTTTTTTTTAAAGTACCAAAATACGACAGTTTGAAAAAGAGGTCTGTACGTTGGGACACTTTTAAAAGTCAATAAAACTATCACTAAATGTACTTCAAACTTTTAGAAACTATTTATTTATGATAATTTAATCAATTTTAGTTCGTTTTAACTTATTTCCCGTCCATTTTTAATAAACTTAGACCAAATAGCAGTTAAAACTAAAACGCTCTTTGAACGATCACATTTCCCAAAATTTCAAAGAAATGTACTATGCAGAAAGCGACCTCTGTCGGGCTGAGGCCTTTTTGTATGCAAAACGGGTGTCTCAACTTACACGCTCAAAGTGTCCCAACTTACACAAAATGGGTTGTTTCGGAAAAAATTAATAACTTTTTTTTCTGACAGTCAAATTAATCTGATATTTTTAATATTTGAAAAACATTTAATTACCTACGTTTTATGTATTTTACCAAATAAATTTAAGTCCGTTATAAATTTTTTATGGAATTTTGAAAAAAGTGGTCAAAAACTTTTTTGGTGAAAAATGGTACACGAGTGTCACAGCTTAAATCTGGCTTAAGCCTGGCTTCTAATGTTATACCCAAAAGTTTTGTTACTAAAAACGACTCTAAAAAAAAATATATTGTTTTAGTGGAAAAGTTTTGAGAAAATGGGTTGTCTCAACTTACAGACCGTCCCAACCTACAGACCTCTCCCCTACGTTTATCAGTAATTAAGTGTAAGATTATAAAAAAAACAAGAGAGAACGCTATAGTCGGGTTGGTGTCCCGACTATCTAATACCCGTCACTCAGCTAAAGGGAGTGCGAACGCTGTACTCGGGTTGGTGTCCCGACTATCTATTGGGGCTAAAGGGAGTGCGAGGGAGATAGATATATAAACAATTTTGATTGCGTATAACTTTTTAATGAATGGTCCGATTTGAAAAATGTCTTCTACATTTCGATAGGTATTAATAAACACTATAAAATGGCGTTTATATATTTTTAAAATCTTAAAAGATGTGGCCTCCAGACACATTTGAAAATCGTTTATGGCGATTGTGGGCGTTAGGGGGGGCGTGGCACCTCGATGAAACAAACTTGCGCTGCGTAGGAAGCCCAAGAATATGTGTGTGAAATCTCAACCTTCTAGCTTTTATAGTTTCCGAGATCTCAGCGTTCATACAGACAGACAGACGGACAGACGGACAGACGGACAGACAGACAGACGGACAGACAGACGGACAGACGGACATGGCTAGATCGACTCGGCTAGTGATCCTGATCAAGAATATATATACTTTATGGGGTCGGAAACGCTTCCTTCTCCCTGTTACATACTTTTGCACGAATACAATATACCCTTTTACTCTACGAGTAACGGGTATAATTAATATTAACATCGGCAAGCCGAAGTTTGTATACCCTTGCAGTTAAAATACATACTTACCGTTTAATTAACCCTATTTGAGAGCTTTAAACGCTCTATCTTAGATTCTAGAGCTCCCTCGATCGGTCCCGTTTCCGTTGCCTTAATTTAGATTTAGATTTTAAATTGTCAAAAATGAAAATGCCTACTTCAAAAAGAATAAATATTATGTTTTTAGATTCTTCCAAAAAAGAATACCGAAATCATCGTATTGGTGAAGCCACAGTGGGGCATGTTTCTACATCTGGCTTTTTATACCCGTTACTCGTAAAGTAAAAGGGTATATTGTATTCGTGCAGAGGTATGTAACAGCTAGAAGGAAGTATTTCCGACCGTATAAAGTATGTATATATATTCTTGATCAGGATCACTAGTCGAGTCGATCAAGCCATGTCCGTCTGTCTGTCCGTCTATATCAGCGGTCGGCACACACATACAATAACGTTTTGTTTAATATTTGTATGAGTAAATTGCACTGGGCAGATCATCAGAGTGTGTGTGCAGACCGCTGTTCTACAGTATACGTGAGCGAGCAGCGACTGGGCAGAACAAAACCCTATGCTCACTTAATAGGGCGCTGCCGACCGCTGGTCTATATGAACGCTGAGATCTCGGAAACCACAAAACCACTCCCCCTCTTACGCCTTTTAGATGGCGCTGACGACTGAGTATCTCCATCTCCCTCGCACTCCCTTTAGCTGATAGTCCAAATACTCGACTTTAGCGTTCTATCTTGTTTTAATATTTGATTTTGCTTGAAAATGTTCTCAAATGGCGGCTAGATGCCGCCAGTTTGTGGAATCGAAAAATGGCGTCCACATTATTAGAACAACAAAAAGTCGTCCAAAACAATAAACTTCAACTGAAAAAAAATTTGTTGACGTTTTTTTCATATGAAGTTTTTTGTTTTGGACGACTTTTTGTTGGGTTGAGTACTAGCCCTTGGGCAGTGATAGTTTTTCTAAATTGGCAAAAGTGGCTTCTTTTGTTTTTGAATAACTTACACGTTTACACTTTTCAAACGTTTGCAACGCAATTGAATACCCAAAATGTTTTTAAATATTGCATTAAGAAAAGAAAGCAAAGGGAAATTGCGCGATTTCTTCTTAAATTTTTTGTTGCTTGCGGCTTATTTGTTGTTTTTCTTTCTTTTTTTTATGCACTACTTTCAAATGCTTCCTATTAGGGAATAGTTCAGCAGAGATTGTTATTAAAAGAATAACCTGGAACTTTACCTCAATGGTGGTGTGGAAAAGTTTTCATCGAAACTATTTAAATAAGTATAAATATAAAAATTGTTTGAGTGTTATTTAATACATTAAAGTGGTGGGGGGCCGTGGATGGCTATGATTGTTCCTGGCCGACACTAAATTCTCGATACAGCATTGTGACTTCAATCATATGTCCATTATAGACCGCGCTCATAACATGTTTATTTGCCTAAGTTTTTTCAGTAGACAATAAATAAATTTTCTTGTTAAACATTTTTTTTTTAAATCCTACATTTTTTTATAGGAACTCATTTAAACAATTAAATAATTGTATAGGAACTCATTTAAGCAATTAATTAATTTTATAGTATCTCATTAAAATATAATTACTTTGATTAAAAATATGAGAAAAGCACCTTTGTTTTTTATAGCAAAACCAGGAACTTTGAAATGCATTTTCAAGAGAACCATGGCCGACCGCCAAGTACTTTTTGCACGTAAATTCTTAAGAAATGGCGGTCCATCGAATATAATTATACCCGTTACTCGTAGAGTAAAAGGGTATATTGTATTCGTGCAAAAGTATGTAACAGCTAGAAGGAAACGTTTCCGACCCTATAAAGTATATATATTCTTGATCAGGATCACTAGCCGAGTCGATCTAGCCATGTCCGTCTGTCCGTCTGTCTGTCCGTCTGTCTGTCTGTCTGTCTGTCTGTCTGTCCGTCTGTCTGTCTGTATGAACGCTGAGATCTCGGAAACTATAAAAGCTAGAAGATTGGCGTTTTGCATGCATATTCTTGGGGTTCCTACGCAGCGCAAGTTTGTTTCAAAAGGGTGCCACGCCCCCTCTAACGCCCACAATCGCTATATACGATTTTAAAAATTTCAATATTTCGGAAAAGTAAAAATGCAGTTTTATTGTGTTTATCAATACCTATCGAAATGTAGAAGACATTTTTCAAATCGGACCATTCATTAAAAAGTTATACGCAATCAAAATTGTTCATATATCTATCTCCCTCGCACTCCCTTTAGCCCCAATAGATAGTCGGGACACCAACCCGAGTACAGCGTTCGCACTCCCTTTAGCTGAGTGACGGGTATTAGATAGTCGGGACACCAACCCGACTATAGCGTTCTCTCTTGTTTTTTTTGCGAATTTCGGGGGTAAGTCCGCTAGTATTACCGAAAATATTAAAAAAAAAAATAAAGCGAACGGATTGTTCTTAAATCATGAAAAATGTTCTAGGCTTTTTTCGTTCTTTTTTTTATAAAATATTTTATAAACATTTTATTTTATAAAAAGTTCATGACGGCTTTTTGGTAAAATTATGAACGCGTCACAGAAAAGTGTGAACGCTGTTCATGAACAATTTCTTTCCCGGACCGAAAAACATAAAAGTCTACTGCCCAGTTTGTCCGTACTTGAAAAATTGGTTCCGTGGTCCAGCTGTTAGATCGAACGCCTTTGACGCCCAGGATCGAGCCCGCGAGAGGATGTCGTGAATCGTAAGTTTTTATAAAATAAACAAGAGAGAACGCTATAGTCGGGTGCCCCGACAATCAGATACCCGTTACTCAGGTAAAGGGAGTGCGAGGGAGATGGAGATCGAAACTTTGAACACGCATAACTTTTTAACGAATGGTCCGATTTGAAAAATTTCTTCTACATTTCGCTAGGTATTGATAAACACAATAAAACTGCATTTTAACTTTTCCGAAATATTGAAATTTTTAAAATCGTATATAAGCGATTGTGGGCGTTAGAGGGGGCGTGGCACCCTTTTGAAACGAAACCAAATACCAATCCTCTAGCTTTTATAGTTTCCGAGATCTCAGCGTTCATACAGACAGACGGACAGACAGACAGACGGACAGACGGATAGACGGACAGACGGACATGGCTATATCGACTCGGCTAGTGACCCTGATCAAGAATATATATACTTTATAGGGTCGGAAATGCTTCCTTCTAGCTGTTACATACTTTTGCACGAATACAATATACCCTTTTACTCTACGAGTAACGGGTATAATAAACTATATGACAACAACAAATACTAAAATACAACATTTATCAAAAATAATTCAGCCACTAAAAGTAAGAATATTAAATACATCTCTATCAGCCGCACAGAAAGAACAGCAAGTGGCAAGTCCAGAAATCTTGTTTATTTTTGTTTTTTTTTATGAACTTTTAGTTCTCAAATTGACCCCAAAATGTTCTTAAAATGACCCCGTTCGTTCGGAATCCTACTCTAATGTTCGGTCAAATTTTGTGAACGAGCGTTCATGAATTGTCATGTACGCACTTTATGACCCCGTTATGACCCTACAAAAGCTAGAAGGTTGGGATTAATCACACATATTCTTGGGTTTCCTACGCAGCACGCTGCGAAATTCCGTCTCCCTCGCACTCCCTCTAGCTGAGTAACGGGTATCTGATAGTCCAAATACTCGACTATAGCGTTTTCTCTTGTTTTTTATTGCTAGAAATTTGGCGTTGAACAACTCAAAATTATTTGAAATGTTTCTGGCATCAAGTAACTCAAACACAGTTTGAATTTGAAAAGAGGAACGAACAAATATTGTAGCTTGTAGTCTGTAACTGATATATGCAACTTTTAAGGCGAATGGTTGAAAGTCAGCCGCAACTCATCGAAATACGAGGACTGGCTTAATGACTATACCATCCTGAATACATCGATAGAAGACGAGCCCAGCACATCAGCAGGTCGTGCAAGAGGAAGACTATTCAAAAGAATGGATGATTGTCAGGACCGCACAAGGAAAAGAAAACTGGAAGATGCAACTGATGATTTAACTACTGAAAATGTTTTAGAAGCGCTTTCTTTAAAATATAAAAAGGTCAATAAAAAATTGAGAGCGCAGATTACACAATTGGTTGCGGAGGCAAGCCCGCTGCGACTAATAAGGATAGCATTCCCACGCCTCCGAACGGACCTATTAAAATGTATGGCTTGGAAGAGGAATTGGCTTTATTTATGAAACACCGGAATTTACTGAAGTATCTGCGAAATCCAATTTCCAGGATCATATGGATCACACAGGAAAACGAATTCTGGAAAGTCTTCCTGAAAATGAGATGGAAATTCTTCCCGAAAAACTGGCAATGATAAGTAAATGGGGCTGCGATGGATCATCTGGACATAGCGTTTATTAACAAAGGATACCTTCCGATGACCATTCAATATCGGACGGAAATGTTTATGGCATCCGTTGTTTCCTTGAGAATTAAAGCTGATGTGTTTAAATACTGCACAGAGAAAAAGCCATTTGAGTTGAAAATGTTCTTAAAAGTAGAACGAAATTGTTTAAGTTAATGTAGGTTTAATGCGCTTAAATCAAGTTAAATTGGCGGTACTTACATTGTGGAACTCAATCAACTAAATCAAATCAGTCGTCTAAATTTATTAAAAAGGGGTTCTTAACATAATTAAACTTTTCTCTTCTTAACGTTTTGTTCTCATATTGATGTCAAATCGTGCTTACCCGGTTTTCAAGAACGAATGTTACCGCGCACGTGTAAGCACGAGAACATTCGTTCTTAAAAACGATTGCTCTTGAACGTTGACTCAAAAAGTCTTTTGCGCATGTGTATGTGCATAGTGCATCTAGACTAGGTAGTCCGGTCGTTAGAAGAGCGTTAAAGACACTGATAGTACGTGCAAGTTAAAGGGCAGCCGACGAGACTAGCTCGAATAGGGAAAATAATAGGTCTCCCTGTGCGAGCGACACTCGTATCACTCATTGAACGATGTTCGGTAACAGAGCGTCTCACGAACAGCAGAGCGTTAGGAAAAAACGGCCAACAGTTATTTGAATGCTTTGCGGAAAAGTCGTGAATGAACTGACAAATACTAAGTCAACAAAGTTAAGCACAATCTGCAAAAGAATGAAAAGGAACTTTGGAAACTTGAACGATTCTATAGATGAGGAGAATTATGAATATGGAATTTCACCACAGATAAGGTGTAGTTCTTGCTAAAACTAGCTATTCCAAGCGAAAATTAACACTTTGAAGAAAAAACATCAAATAAGGATAAGAAAAGCACCAGAAAGAAGAGAGTACAGAATGCTTTTTCAAGGAAGTTGGAATAAAAGTAGATTTCCCCGTATACGGATACGGAAACTCAAATGATGGAAATACTTCGAGGAAATTTTTTGAAGAACATGAAATAGTAAATCGAATCATTTGAATTAACAATGAAACCGTTAATAGATTGGGAACTATCTTAAGTGCTTTAAACTGCAAGGAACTGTTTAACTCTCAAAATGGCATGACTTTTAGAGGAATTGTATCCACTAAAGAAATTGACCCCGGCAGTCCATAAGATATTGGCACATGGAAAAGATATAATTGAATACTAGTGTTAGAGAGAGCTTTCCAAAGAAGCACAGGAATCGCTTTATAAACCAGAGAGAACGCTATAGTCGACTATTAAATACACGTTACTCAGCTTAACAATTTTAATATAAATATGCCTTCTTGTATGTTTTTCGCGCGCCGCATTTCAAATGATTGCGAATTAGAGTGACCAGCTTTTTCCAGCACCAGCAGTTGTGTTGAACACGCGGCGACTGCGCCATCTATGGCACGGAATTGGCACTTTTTATACACAAAACTGTGGGCGCCACAGCTTTTTGCGGTTTGTGGCTGTGACTTGGCACCTTGATAAACAAATTTGCGCTGCGTAGGAACCCCTAGAATTTGCTTGCTTGATGACAAACCCATAGCTTTTGTAGTTTCCGAGATCTCAGCGTTCATACAGACAGACAGACATTTGCACGAATACAATATACCCTTTTACTCTACGAGTAACGGGTATAAAAATACAGATTGCTGAATACATTTAAGGCATCAAGAATTAGGGAAAATGAGGATCTTTTTAATATGTTGGATGTTCTGATTCTCTTATTTCCTCATTGCGGCATGTTAAGTCAAGAAAAGAGTTAGAATCTATTAATTATAGTCCAGAAATGTTAAGTCTACTGGATTTACCAAAAGTAATGAATTGTTACCATTATTTAAAAAAACATAAAATATAATACAAAAACTTTTTTTTGTACTTTTTAAAAATAAAGGCATACAAAACAAATCAAAACAAACATTTTTTTATAAAATTGTTTTTTGTTGGAAAATATTGATTTATTTATAAATTTTGATTTCGGGTGCCCCGACTATCAGATACCCGTTACTAAGGTAAAGGGAGTGCGAGGGAAATGGAGTTAGAAACTTTGATCACGCATAACTTTTTAACGAATGGTCCGATTTGAAAAATTTCTTCTACATTTCGATAGGTATTAATAAACACAATAAAACTGCATTTTTACTTTTCCGAAATATTGAAATTTTTAAAATCGTATATAAGCGATTGTGGGCGTTAGAGGGGGCGTGGCACCCTTTTGAAACAAACTTGCGCTGCGTAGGAACTCCAAGAATCTTCATGCCAAATGCCAATCTTCTAGCTTTTATAGTTTCCGAGATCTCAGCGTTCATACGGACGGACAGACAGACGAAGAAATTTTTCAAATCGGACCATTCGTTAAAAAGTTATGCGTGATCAAAGTTTCTATCTCCATCTCCCTCGCACTCCATTTACCTGAGTAACGGGTATCTATAGTCGGGTGCCCCGGCAATCAGTTTATACCCGTTACTCGAGGTAAAGGGTATATTGTATTCGATGCAAAAGTATGGAACGGTAGAAGGAAGCGTTTCGACCCTTTAACGAATGGTCCGATTTTTGATCAGGATCACTAGCCGAGTCGATCTAGCCATGTCTGTCTGTCCGTCTGTCTGTCCGTCTGTCTGTCTGTCCGTCTGTCTGTATGAACGCTGAGATCTCGGAAACTATAAAAGCTAGAAGGTTGAGATTTCACACACATATTCTTGGGCTTCCTACGCAGCGCAAGTTAGTTTCATCGAGGTGCCACGCCCCCCCTAACGCCCACAATCGCCATAAACGATTTTCAAATGTGTCTGGAGGCCACATTTTTTAAGATTTTAAAAACATATAAACGCAATTTTATAGTGTTTATTAATACCTATCGAAATGTAGAAGACATTTTTCAAAGCACTTCATCTACTTTCAAGTAGAAACATGCACACATATTGTGTGTATGTATTGTATTGTACATATAAGCAAATCAAAACATATCCCAATATACAAATGTACATACGTATTTGGTCAAAAGTTCGAATCTTAAGATTAACAATTAACTTGGAAACATTTTGGCTTTGCCTACAGAATTTGTAGTAATTTTTTATTTTTTTCCGTGGTTAAATTAAATAAAGCTCTTACTGCTGCTACAAAATGAAAAATATTTTTTTAAAAATAAAACCTAAGCATTTGATTCACAGGACTGACTATTGATCGAAAATCCTATTGATCGGAACAGCAGTTTTAGTTTTTAAAATCCAAAACAAATTTGAACTTAAATTGCCCCTTTCCCCTTTCCATTCCACACAGCACTACCCCACCCCCTCGTCAATTTTCTTGGCTGTTGCTCTCTCGGCCGTCGCTCTCTTGGCATCCTCTCTCTGGGTTTCGCTCTCTCGGCAGGCTCCCACAAAATGCAACGCAATAACTAAGAAAATCTAAATAAATTCGTTAAAAATACTTAAAAAATGTTAAAAACTTGAAAAACATATAAACGCAATTTTATAGTGTTTATTAATACCTATCGAAATGTAGAAGACATTTTTCAAATCGGACCATTCATTAAAAAGTTATACGCAATCAAAATTGTTTATATATCTATCTCCCTCGCACTCCCTTTAGCCCCAATAGATAGTCGGGACACCAACCCGAGTACAGCGCTCGCACTCCCTTTAGCTGAGTGACGGGTATTAGATAGTCGGGACACCAACCCGACTATAGCGTTCTCTCTTGTTTTAAGATTAAAAGACACTTTTATACCCATTTTACCCGTTTTACGTGGTCAAAACATTTTAAACTTTTATACAAAGTGTATCGCCTCCAAGGACGCAGAGTCTACTCTCTGCACTGCGGATTTATAAAATAAGTTTTGAGTTTTTTTTTGGTAAAGTAAGTGTCTGTAGATGTAACCAGTTTCTTTCGGTGTCTGTTAGTTTATTATGGTATGTGTGGATGTATTGATAATTTCGGGACCTGCGAACACTCCCGCTTTTACTTCGGCATATGAAAGTCCTGGAAATATGGACAACAAGTGGGCAAATGCAGCAACTTCTTTATTGAGGGCTTTAACGACATTTTTAATAAGTCCCAACTTGATGTGCAGTGGTGGCAGAATAATATTTTCTCGTTCTACCAAAGGCTTGAATTTTATATTGGCCTCACCAATTACATCAGTTATTCTGGACGGCCATTTCTTTTTTTGATAATGATGTGCATCTGATCGGCTGTCCCAAAGGCAAAGAAAGCAACAATATTTTGTATATCCGCCTTGCAACCACACTTTAAGATCTGCGCATATTTTCCACTCAAAATGATCGTATTGGATATATTTAAGAAGTTTAGCCATTGTGTCATACGTTTCTTTGGTGCTAACTGCGTGTGCAATTGGAATAGATGGTTTCGAATTTCCATTGTGCAACAAAACTGCTTTTAAACTTGCTTTGCTACCATCGATAAAGAGTCTCCACTCATTCGGATTGTGAACTTCTTGTAGCTGCTGAAACATTGCAGTTATGTTATTGCAGTAGCTAATCTGATCTTCTTTGGCGAAATACTTAGAGTAACCTTTATGACGGTTTCTATAAAGAGTGGTTTTCACTCCTGGTTTCAAAAATCCGTGCTGCTTTATTCGAGATGCAAGCAACTCTGACTTCTCTTTTGTCAGCTCTAAATCTCGAATCCAATCATTCAATTTTTCTTGAGAAAGTAGGATAACTTCTTCTTCACCCGGACTGGAGTCATCGGACATAGAAGAGCTATCCGAAAAAGTGTAATTATCTATTTTGTCGGGACATACTGGATATGGGACATTAGCGGAATGAATTTTGGGAAGTGTCACTGAGCGCACTTTCGCGTATTTCCATTTTGCGTTCTTTCCGATGCCTAAGCATTTACTAAGGCAAAAGTAGCAATCTGTTACATGACAAGATGGTTCTCTCCACATCATTGGCGTGTCAAACTTCATGTAGCATCTATGTCAAGAAAACAATAATGGACCTTTCAAAAAAGCATCGAAAACAAAAACATACCGTTTGCCTTCGCTCCATTTAAGTAATGTCAAGCGGCAATATTCGCAAATTCTCCTCGGTGTCCAAGCCTCTCCAAGATTTGGTTTAATGCGAAAGTAGAGGAAATATCGATCTTCTACCTCACTGTCAAAGGGTCGAAATGTATTGCTCATAATAAATTTACCACACACATTGCAAAAAGTGTCTGGACCATTTAAGCAATTGTATTCCATAATTTTATTCATTATCACACCCAATCACAAGCACAATCCTCTTTTTTTATTCGTAGTCTTATTTTAGATTTTTGATACTGCAGTACTTATTAAAAAAAGCATGATTTTTTGAAAGTATGGTTATTTCATAAGAATGATTTATTCAAATGGATATTACTTATTAAAAATACTCACAGTCATAACGCAAGCAATTTTATATTTTTTAAGGAATTTTTAAAAATTAAATTCATTTTTATAATTTTCTAGCTTTTATATATCTGATTTAGCTATTTTTTGACCCGGCTGCCATCACCACTCATTTTTGTTTACATGTCGCCGCCTAGGATAAAACTAAAATTTGAACTTTGTCAACCGAAAAAAGTTGAAAAATCCGAACTTTAAAAATCCACCATAAATCCAATTTTTTATGAATTTGGGCCATACTCGGCTTGTTTTGTCCGGTGGGATGTAAACTTTAAGTTTGTACCCATTATAATTTTTCAACGGATTTATTTCGAGTTTTTACGATACATACAGCCGACCTACAGAGGACCAAAAAACACATTTTTCATCTTTGTCGAGCTGCTGCGCTGCCATTACTTATCCAATCATATTGATCTGTATGGCAAAGTTAAGCTCTGATCTATTGACTTTATAATGAAACAAAAACTGGGTGGATATTTGCCGAGATATAGGAAGAAATTCGAAAAAAGTCCGATATTTAACATTTTAAACTTTAAAAAATCTGTAAAAAAAACTGTGCCATCGAAAAAAAAATTAGTGGTATTTTCGTGATTTGGGGGTCGAACACTAACAGAATTTGCCATCAATTGCCTTGGAGCAGTTTAGCTGTAAACTAGTGTAATGTACAGTATTTTGAGAGTAAACCGCTTGCTGTAATGATGTTCTTGCTCTAAGATCCTCACCGATGCTAAGTCCAGTGAGTGTGTGGTGTCAGCCCACTAGCAGCGAGGGCAGTTTTTGTACACCCAAAAAAAAACGATATGAAAAGTATGTCGATTTTACCTTATGTAATATCAATTTTAACTTGATATGTTCGAACCGTAAAAACGATATTTCGGTAATATCAATTTTACATAGCATAGTCGCATCTCACATACACACATAGTTTCGCATGCATGTAAATATACATATGTACATTACGGTGGACTTTTTAAGGTCGATTGATCTCAGCATCTGAAATGGTAAGGTTTCTGAGTCTAATAAATGTATGCGAAAACAAAAAAAAAATATTTAACGTTTAGGCGGTGCGCAACGGTCCCAAAGTTTCAGTAAATTAACTTGTACGAATTAACAGTTGGACACAGCCTAGCCTGTAGAGCTTCTGTCTCCAAACAAAAAAGACCGAGTTCGATCCCCGACTTCGTTCGCTTAAAATTAGTTTATAGTACGGTTGTCAGGACTTTCTTATTTCTTATTAGCGCGTTTTTTTGAAAACCTTTGTGTAAACAACCTATGTAAAAGACCCTTCATGAGAGAGAATCGGAAGGCTACTGGCAGAGATATACAATAAATGAATATGATCTATGTAAAAGTAGTGAATTTGTATACTTTCTATCAGTTACAATACTATCAATCCAATTTTAATTTGCGCACAAATGTACACTTGTTTGTAAATTGTTTCAAATTTGTTGTTTTGAATGAAACGAAAACATTTGTACACACACGAAAAGATTGGCATCTCATACAAAAGTAACGAAGTAACTTATTGTTTTCCGATTCCACATTTGATTGATAATTATTAATTTTAAGCTCGACAAATTTTGCATTGGCTGAAAGGAAATTAATGTTTATACCCGTTACTCGTAGAGTAAAAGGGTATATTGTATTCGTGCAAAAGTATGTAACAGGGAGAAGGAAGCGTTTCCGACCCTATAAAGTATATATATTCTTGATCAGGGTCACTAGCCGAGTCGATATAGCCATGTCCGTCTGTCCGTCTGTCTGTCTGTCCGTCTGTCCGTCTGTATGAACGTTGAGATCTCGGAAACTATAAAAGCTAGAAGGTTGAGATTTCACACACATATTCTTGGGCTTCCTACGCAGCGCAAGTTTGTTTCGTCGAGGTGCCACGCCCCCCCTGACGCCCACAATCGCCATAAACGATTTTCAAATGTGTCTGGAGGCCACATCTTTTAAGATTTTAAAAATATATAAACGCAATTTTATAGTGTTTATTAATACCTATTGAAATGTAGAAGACATTTTTCAAATCGGACCATTCATTAAAAAGTTATACGCAATCAAAATTGTTTATATATCTATCTCCCTCGCACTCCCTTTAGCCCCAATAGATAGTCGGGACACCAACCCGAGTACAGCGTTCGCACTCCCTTTAGCTGAGTGACGGGTATTAGATAGTCGGGCACCAACCCGACTATAGCGTTCTCTCTTGTTTTATTTGTATTTAAGCACATTATCTACTTTTATGTATTGTATTGTACATGTATTGTACATATAAGCAAATCAAAACATATCCAAATATACAAATGTACATACGTATTTGGTCAAAAGTTCGAATCTTAAGATTAACAATTAACTTGGAAACATTTTGGCTTTGCTTACAGAATTTGTAGTAATTTTTTATTTTCTTCCGTGGTGAAAATTAAATAAGGCATTTACTTCTGCTACAAAATGAAAAATATTTTTTGAAAAATAAAACCTAAGCATTTGATCCACAGGACTGACTATTGATCGAAAATCATATTGATCGGAACAGCAGTTTAAGTTTTTAAAATCCAAAACAAATTTGAAGTTAAATTGCCCCTTTCCCCTTTCCCTTCCACACAGCATTACCCCTCCCCCTCGACAGTTTTCTTGGCTGTTGCTCTCTCGGCCGTCACTCTCTTGGCATCCGCTCTCTGGGTTTCGCCCTCTCGGCAGGCTCCCACAAAATGCAACGCAATAACTTAGAAAATCTAAATAAATTCGTTAAAAATACTTAAAAAATGTTAAAAACTTGAAAAATAAAACTTAAGCATTTGGGCCATAGAATAACTAATGGTCCAAAAATCATCTTGATCGGAGCAGCGGTTTAGATTATTAAAATTGAAAAGTTAATTTTAAATGTAGCCCCCAAATTATGGGGGATATCGAAATTTCTTTTAGATATCTAATTAGGCCTTTTCCAGACCTAAAATTCTGCAAAATCCAAATTTCGAAATTCCAACCACTTTAGAAGTTAAGCTTAAGTACATCTAATTCTTTTTTGCTCTAAATATGGATGTTGGATCTTTTTGGGGCCACTGGGGGGACATGTCGGATCTTAGTGGGCGCCTACGCCCCCAATGGAATACTGTGCAAAAATTTGGCGTAGCTCTTAAGGTTTGGGCTGTGGTCGTATCCCCTTAAAAATCGGTCTTTCATTTTATAATCTTTAGAGATTGGCAGTCAGTAACTGAGCAAAACAACAAAAGGGCTCCTACAAAATGTCTTTATTTTTGTTGCTGGATTTGCTTGTGTTGTTACCTCAGATATTTTGTGACAGGCAAATCATTTAAGAAAGAGCGAAAGCGAGAGAGAGAGAACCAAAATTATAGGGAAAATTAAAGATAAGTATGTAGAGGCTAAACAAACATTATATTCAAATATTTCAAAATTTAGATACATTTTTATATAATGAAAGAACCCAAATATTATTATGTTTATAGATTAGGTTGTCAAAAAAGTCTTGCGGTATTTTCGCTTGTTGGCGCTGAAAGCGCGTAGTTCTTGTTTTATTCGTCGCATCTGGTCATACTATACCTTTTTGGAAAGCTCATTTCACGCGCTAACACGTGTTTGACTGAATGTCTTTTTCTTTAAAGTCGTTCGTGAGTTATAGCGTCGCAATCATGGAGCAAAATAAAGAGAATATACGGCATATTTTTACAGTACTACTACGATAAAGGCAAAAATGAATCTGAAGCCGCCAATAAAATTTGTGCAGTTCCGCTCCGGTTGAAAGTGACCGGCATAGTAGCAGCCGTAGCATCGGTCAAGAGCTGGGCATGATTCATCAAACCGTTATAAACCATTTGAAGAAGATTGGAGTCACTAAGAAGCTCGATGTATGGGTGCGATACGAATTGACGCAAAAAAACATCTTTGACCGTATCGACGCATGCGAATCGCTTCTAAATCGCAGCAAAATCGACCCGTTTTTGAAGCGTATGGTGACTGGCGATGAAAAGTGGGTCACTTACGAAAACGTAAGGCGCAAACGGTCGTGGTCGAAAAGCGGTGAAGCGGCCCAGACGGTGGCCAAGCCTGGATTGACGGCCAGAAAGGATTTTCTGTGTGTTTGGTGGGATTGGCGGGGAACAATCCACTATGAGCTGCTCACCTATGGTCAACGCTCAATTCGGACCTGTACTGCCAACAACTGGACCGCTTGAAGGCAGCACTCATACCAGGACAACGCCAGGCCACACACAGCTTTAGTGACGCGCCAGAAGCTCCGGGAGCTCGGATGGGAGGTTCTTTTCCATCCACCGTATAGTCCGGATCTCGCACCAAGTGATTACCACCTGTTTCTGTCCATGGCGAACGCGCTTGGTATTCTGAAGTTGGCCACAAGAGAGTCCTGTGAAAATTGGCTCTCCGAGTTTTTTGCCAATACGGAAGCGAGCTTCTATGAGAGGGGCATTATGAAGTTGTCATCTCGTTGGGAACGCGTCATCGAACAAAACGGCGCATATTTGACTTGAATCGCATTATTGTAACCAATTTCATGAACAATTAAAAATTCAATAAAAATACCGCAAGACTTTTTTGACAACCTAATATTAAACAATACAAATTAAGCTTTGAAATTGTTAAATATTTTATGTCTTTGGTTCAGGATGAAATTAAGCGCCGAAAATGACCTCTCCACTGATATTTGTTATGCAGGTAAAAAGAGATGACCCCTGAGAATCATTAAGGCTGCTCGGCGAGGAAAGAGCATTCAAATGTTTATCCTGCTATACGAGAGCAACAATGCAAGATGTGGAAAAATGTGAACCGAGCTATACGAGAAGCACACATATATGGTTAAAAGATAGAGGTGGAGAAATATCGATTTTTGGAAACATCGATGTTTTCGATGTTTATACCCGTTACTCGTAGAGTAAAAGGGTATATTGTATTCGTGCAAAAGTATGTAACAGCTAGAAGGAAGCGTTTCCGACCCCATAAAGTATATATATTCTTGATCAGGGTCACTAGCCGAGTCGATCTAGCCATGTCCGTCTGTCCGTCCGTCTGTCCGTCCGTCCGTCTGTCTGTCTGTCTGTCTGTCTGTCTGTCTGTCTGTCTGTCTGTCTGTATGAACGTTGAGATCTCGGAAACTATAAAAGCTAGAAGGTTGAGATTTCACACACATATTCTTGGGCTTCCTACGCAGCGCAAGTTTGTTTCATCGAGGTGCTACGCCCCCCTAACGCCCACAATCGCCATAAACAATTTTCAAATGTGTCTGGAGGCCACATCTTTTAAGATTTTAAAAATATATAAACGCAATTTTATAGTGTTTATTAATACCTATCGAAATGTAGAAGACATTTTTCAAATCGGACCATTCATTAAAAAGTTATACGCAATCAAAATTGTTTATATATCTATCTCCCTCGCACTCCCTTTAGCCCCAATAGATAGTCGGGACACCAACCCGAGTACAGCGTTCGCACTCCCTTTAGCTGAGTGACGGGTATTAGATAGTCGGGACACCAACCCGACTATAGCGTTCTCTCTTGTTTTGAATAAAAATGGACACTTCTATTGGCTTGGCATGTATTTTCAATTGTTTTCACACATATAAAAATGAACATAAATATTCATTTGCAGATGCAGATATTAAAACATTTGCATATTTTAACTTACGCTTTATCTGATTGTCCATATCTAAGCAATTTGGTTTTTTTATTTTTAAATAACTTTGACCAGTTCATCTCCGTCAAAAACGGATTTTTTCGTCAAAAAAAAGCATCGATGTTTATCGAGGAAACATCGATGTTTGTAAAATATCATTAAACATCGATCTATCGATTTTCACATTGATGTTTTTTCCACCTCTATTAAATGTCCTTGTTCCGAGTATTTACGACGAAAAGAGTCGAGTGAAAACAGCAAACCAAATCGCTCATCGGTTGAGCGACAGCTTCGTACGGAGCCAGTTTGTGAGGGGTTTTTTTCTGACAGCAACCACATGTGAGACCTTTTTTTAGGAGCTCTGCCTCTTCCTACTCGAAGGCCACCTTGGTTTTCCGGTAAGGTACATCTCCCTGATTAAGAAATGGGCTCTTACAATTTTTTTTTGGTGCCAATTTTTTTTTAAGTGTAAGATACGTTTTTGGGCCTTTTTTATTTTCTATCTCGAGTTCTGGTAATAGAATTGACCTTTCTTATACATAGCAATGAGTTCCAGTCATTAGTTTAGAAGCTACACCTCGTCAAAATTGAAAAAGTTGAAAAAATGCAAAAACTCTGGCATAAATGGCTTCGTTAAAAATAAACGCCTAAGAACCGAAATTAGTTTTATAACTTCTTCTGGTGGATGGTACTTTGAGAAAAAAACACACAAGATCATTAGAGTCCACCAACAAATGAATTTTTTATGAATCTATTAAGCTTGGGACAACGGTGATTTTTTTGCCGTTTACAGCTATTATCTGAGGCAACAGGGCTTTAACAGGGCTGTAACACCCGTTTGTCCCAACTTAAAAAATGAATATAAAATGTAACCCTTGGTTGATTTTTGAGCTGATGGTCTTGTTACTTTGCGTAAAGTTGTATCCTTAAGTAGAAGTTATAAAACTAATTTCGGGTTTTAGGCGTGCATTTTTAACGAAGCCATTTATGCCAAAGCTTTTGCATTTTTTCAACTTTTTAACTCAAATTCCGTTTTTTATCATTCAATTATCTATATTGGTTTAAAAGTTATGATTTATTAAAAAAATCAAAAGGCGCCACAGTGCGACGGCTGCTTTAAACACTACTTTTAGAGGTTTAACAATTACACTATGTAACATCAATTTACCTCGAGGGCTGCTATAAAGCTTTATTTGCTTTGAATCGCCAGTAGATACAAATGTAAAGTATGAAATGTAAATTAGATAAGAATGTATACGTTTCACAGTGGCGCCTTTGACAGAAAAACGTGCATAAGATCAAATTATTTATGTGGGCCTAGAAAATGGGGAAGCTCAATGGCAATAAAAAAGCACGGAATTTTTGTCTAATTTAGCCCATTTCTAAAAATAATATCTTAAAAAATACACCCAGAAAAAAATGACCATAGAAACTAAACTATTTGTACATTAAAAGTAAACTATTGAGTGTCAAAAATTTCTCGATACTCTGAGTATTAACCTAATGACTTCGAAAGTGTTAAAATGAAACTTTTGGAAGTTGTCAAGATTAAACTAACGAGTATACACTTTATACTCACTCCTGAAAATTAGGCTGGTAGCTTATTTTGTATACTATTTAGTGTACACGCTACGCTATGTGGTCACAGTTTTATACTATTTTGTGTACATATTATACTAAGTTCGTGTGCTGTAGTATACTTATTAAACTATTTATCAAGATTGTTAGTGTACATTTGAAACTATTTCGTATAATACCTATACGATTTCCCCGCTACCTGTAGTATACAATTTATACTATTTAGTTTTTTGTGGTATACAATTTAATCCCAATAAAATCTCGTTGTATAATGTTTTTCTTTTATTATTATTCAATATATTATTTTATTATTATTTGATAAATATTCATAAATTAAAATAATTTTAATCTTACATAGGTTACAGTATTCTTATTATAACATTTAACAGGGGGACCTTGAAAAACACTAATATTATTAATTTTTAAAGAACAAGTATACTTGTTTGCGCAACACATACATACATATATGTTTGGAACTCCATCGCGTGCGCAAGGCACTTGTTTCCATGGAAGCAAAGGGTGCGTTTTTTACACAACCTCTATGTTTATACAAACATTTTAATTTGAGCAATAGAATTGATTTTACACAGAGCAATCAAAATTTGCCAATAAGGAAAATGAAATGTTGCACTTTTTATTTTAAAATAAATATTTTACTTACATCTTGACTCGGCAAGAATTTCACAGGAATGCAGGACCAAACTCACACAGATAAATCATCATAATAATCACAAACGCGTCAAAAAACGCAAAATCTGGTATCACTTTTTGTGTTCCTATACTCGCTTTTGTCCTGGCTTTACACCAAGGTATATGTACAAATAATCGCTATCGTCCTAGTTTCACACCATAAAAAATAATTTTTCGGTCAGTATAAAATGTATGCTACAGATTGTCACTATTATAATAATTAGTGTAACCTTGAAACTATAAAGTGTAGACATGAAACTATTTTGTAGTACGTTGAAAGTACATTTTTTTTATACTACAAAAAGTTTTTTTTGAAACTACAAGTGTAAATAATAAACTAAGTAGTCGAATATAATTAGTTTACAAATTACACTAAAAGTTTACGCCTTATTCTCTTTGGTGTAGCACTTACACTACACAGTTTACAGTTTAAACTAACAAGAGAGAACGTTATAGTCGGGACCCCGACTATCAGATACCCGTTACTCAGGTAAACGGAGTGCGAGGGAGATGAAGATAGAAACTTTGATCACGCATAACTTTTTAACGAATGGTCCGATTTGAAAATTTTCTTCTACATTTCGATAGGTATTGATAAACACAATAAAACTGCATTTTTACTTTTCCGAAATATTTCAATTTTTAAAATCGTATATAAGCGATTGTGGGCGTTAGAGGGGGCGTGGCACCTTCTTGAAACAAACTTGCGCTGCGTAGGAACTCCAAGAATCATCATGCCAAATACCAATCCTCTAGCTTTTATAGTTTCCGAGATCTCAGCGTTCATACGGGCAGACAGACGGACAGACGGACATGGCTATATCGACTCGGCTAGTGACCCTGATCAAGAATATATATACTTTATAGGGTCGGAAACGCTTCCTTCTCCCTGTTACATACTTTTGCACGAATACAATATACCCTTTTACTCTACGAGTAACGGGTATAATTACAGTCATAAAGCAGAGTCAGGGTGTGGAAAAGAGATGGAGATATATGTATGCAAGCGTATGCTGGATATGACGGCTACTTTTTAATCGGGTATTAAAAATAGTAAAAAGTTAAAAATTGAAGCCGTCATATTTTTTAAACATTTATTATGCTTTTAACTATTTTTTAGCGAAAACACGGTATCGATTGGTTTAGCGTACAGGATTTCATTTTCTAATTGAATGAGTTTTGGGGCACTTTGGTGGGGGGGTGGGTCACCAATAACTATAAACTAAAGTCTACAGAAATTAAAACCGTGTTAAAGCACAAACTTGCGCTGCGTAGGAAGCCCAAGAATATGTGTGGGTAATACCAACTTTCTAGCTTTTGTAGTTTCCGAGATCTCAGCGTTCATACGGACAGACAGACAGGCGGATAGACAGACATGGCTAGCGACTCGGCTAGTGATCCTGGTCAATAAGATATATATACTTTAAAGGGTATGCACAAATACAATATACCCTTTTACTGTACGAGTATTATACCCGTTACTCGTAGAGTAAAAGGGTATATTGTATTCGTGCAAAAGTATGTAACAGCTAGAAGGAAACGTTTCCGACCCTATAAAGTATATATATTCTTGATCAGGATCACTAGCCGAGTCGATCTAGCCATGTCCGTCTGTCCGTCTGTCCGTCTGTCTGTCTGTCTGTCCGTCTGTCCGTCTGTCCGTCTGTCTGTATGAACGCTGAGATCTCGGAAACTATAAAAGCTAGACGATTGGTATTTGGCATGAAGATTCTTGGAGTTCCTACGCAGCGCAAGTTTGTTTCAAAAGGGTGCCACGCCCCCTCTAACGCCCACAATCGCTTATATACGATTTTAAAAATTTCAATATTTCGGAAAAGTAAAAATGCAGTTTTATTGTGTTTATCAATACCTATCGAAATGTAGAAGAAATTTTTCAAATCGGACCATTCGTTAAAAAGTTGTGCGTGTTCAAAGTTTCTCCATCTCCCTCGCACTCCCTTTACCTGAGTAACGGGTATCTGATTGTCGGGGCACCCGACTATAGCGTTCTCTCTTGTTTTTTAATATTTTTGAATTTCGATAACGATTTAGCGTCGCTTGTGAACGGCTGTGTTTACCATTGTGCTCTGAGTTTTGTTTTATTTGTTTTATTTCGTGATCTTTTTGCAAGTGTCTTGTGTTTGTTTATCAACAAAGTCTAGCCTAACAATCGTGTTAGTGTTTTAAATAGATTCCCCATTTAACAGGTACGTGGTTATAGTTTGTTTGAACTTTTCCATTAGATTTGTTTAATATCTTTGCTTTGTTAGTGTAATTTGCACTCTCCTAATTTGCTGAAACTCTTGTATTCTCCCTCTTTCTCTCATCTCTCTCTCCCGCTCTCTATTATAACTGTAATTTCACTGTCTTTGAACCTCTCTAAACTTCTTACAGACTTTTGGGTGCTATTCTCATTGTCTCTCTCTCTTGCTTGATTTTACATTGTAATTGTTCGTGCGTTATAGTTGTTTGGTGCCCCACAAGCCACGCTCAGTCGATAGAAGCTTTTTCTCTCGCGCTCTCTGGCTTTCGATTTAATTCGTGATCCGCGCTCTTATACTTTTGGTGCTTTGTGTCTTTGCGGTTTTGGAATTTGATCCCAGTGCCAAATTTACTTGAGGTATTTTTCATTACTTTCATGTTTTTATATTTTATTATTTTGAATTAATGTATTTTTCCTATAATGGCTCTTGTCTGTACTAAGAAAAATTGTAGGACATCATCTAATGACCCGTTTGTTTGCTGTTGGTTCTGCGAAGCATTCTAAATGTGCAGGATTCACTGGCAGAGTTAAAGACTTCATTGAACTGCGGGTTGGTCTCATGTGGGTATGTGAGTCCTGCAGGGAATTGGCAGTTGAGATGAGCAGCTTTATGAGGCAGACTCGAGACGGCCTATTTAATCTTTCACTAGTTTTTAAACAATGATTAGAGTTACAAGGTCTTAATGCTGATGAACTGGCAATAATTGAGATTTCTGAATATGAATAGAGAGAAAATGTTGAGAGTTTAGTGCTTTAGAAAATCAATTAATAATAAATCAGA